>RJWH01001607.1:0-344318 GCA_004363575.1 Solenodon paradoxus | reverse complement strand
TTCTATAATCTTTCTTTGCCTCTTTTTCCTCCTCTGGAAAATGGGAATGCTCACAGTACCTTCTTCACAGATGTGTTTTAGCTCCTAAGGAGCATACTTTGCAAATACACACCATTCCATGAAGGTCAGCCGTCACAGTTGTTGTGATTCTTATTACTAGAATCTTGTGAAAGCATTACTGAACTTATAGCAGGTGCTTATCATTATGCATTGTTTTCAGTGAATGGATATTAAAAACACAGTGATCATGCACACCATCAGGGTATATGTTGAATGGAGAAGGTCATGGATCTGGCTGCTTATTGCTGCAAGACAAATCTCCCCAAAGCTTACTTGCTTCAAACAATCAGCTTATGTTGCTCATAATTTTGTGGGGGAGTTATCAGAAAGGGTTCATCTGGATGTTATGAGTGATCCAGGCAAAATCAGCTGAAGAAATCAGGATTGGGGGTTCTCATTCAACTTGCAGGGTTGGGGTGCTGGGGGGCTGGGAGCAATATAAATGACTGTGAATTTCAGGAGAGTATTTTTGGAAACGATCTCTCATAGTCATTAGTCTCACAGAGGTTGAAATGACCTGCGAGATAATCTTTGTAACCCTTCAGCGCTTAGATTCCATGAATCTAATTGATACTTGCTTAATGGGTAGCAGAATGCTTTTATTAATACCACTGCTTCCACCCTTCAGGCATCTCGGTGCTATTTTTGTTGGTACATTTTTCTTTCTTTCCCAGGATATGAAAGCAGCATGCTCTACCCACTTCAGACACATTTGCCATTTACAAGCCTGTAAGTGTTATTTCACCACTTATTTCCCTCTGTGTATTAGAGTGTGAGCTGTCTTCCTATTTAAAATTTAAATATTGCCCTGGATTGCTCCTCCAATATGTCAAATGTTGTAGATGAAAGTCAATGAAGAATTTTACTTTTTTAGTCCGTGGCAACAGACCTTAAAAATAGACTATGTAAATAGATGAATGTGCTTCAGAAGAAAAACAAAAGAGCTTGTTGGACTGTGCTGTGTTGCTTATCACCTCCAGGTATTTTTAGGGATCAAGTGGTGTCTGTTAAAGAGGTTTAAATCTCTTTGAGGTGCTACCTAATCTGCATAGGAGAAGGGGCTTGTGTCATGACACGGACCTTCAGACCTTGCTATCTGGGATCAAGTCTATGGAGAGTTTGGTGGGTGGGGGTGGGGGTGGGGTTGTTTTTACTTTTTCATGATATCATTTTTCAAGCTAGGGGTTTTCAGATTTTGCTCCAGAGTTGACTAAGGTCTTCTAGGGTCCTCCAGATTCTTACATGACAGTTTTGCACGCTGGTTGGTCAGAACATGCTTCTCCTGTCCTTGAAGGCTTGAGTTTTGTGCGTATGCTGGTTCATAATACCAGATATTGCTGCCCGTGTTCCAGCTTACCCATTGATAAATGTCTCAGTCAATTTGGTTAGATGTCATTTATTTTGGCTGGGGATGGTGGACTGCAGACTATACTGCCTCATTAAATATTCATGTCAAGACTTTGTCTCTAACCTTGGCTGTTCATCAGCGCACACGTATTTGTGACAACTGAAACTTAGAGGTCAGACACAGATGGTAGAGCAGATTTCCTGATTCATTATTGGTTCATCATAATAGAGTTCAAGCAAAATAAATGATTAAGCTCTTACAATGTGTTTTCCCTCCCCCTGGGAATTTTGAACAATTCCAGCCAACGCATTTTCCTGAGACTGAATCTCCGTAGGTTTTAATATCTTGCCTGACTTGCCATTGGAGAGAAAATAATGTGTCAAGAACATCTGCATCAACTACACTTTTTGTGGCGCATTAGCATTATTTTAGATTTAATTTTGGCTAATTGAAATTATACACAGGAATTAAAATAAAAAGTGTGCCCTGTATTGGTCCAATTACTTGGAAAAATCAAAAGGGTATTTCTATTTTCTTCTAAAACTTTAAAGAATAGACTGTGACATTGTGTATATCTATTTTTAAACTATTAGAAGTCTTACTAGTTAGTTTCCTTTTCATGTAATAGAAAGAGAGGTTGAATGAGTCATGTCAAGTGATCCATGAGATTAATATAGACAAAGATGTCATATCCTCATGCATGCAGCTGTGAATGGCATATCTACTTTGCCATCTGTAAACTTAATGTACAAAATGTCCCAGTGACTGCTTCAGGGTTTAAAGTAACTCAGTTATCAGCAGCCACATTTCCTGTTGCCTAATATCCAAATTCAATTCTATGGGGAACTTTAGTCTGGCTCTTGGAGTAGGTAGAAAAATCTGCTTAACCACATTATGCTCTTTCATAACCACATTGAATTGGACTATTAGCTAATACTGAGTAAAAGCAAATACCATTTACTTTGAAAGAATACTGTGTTTTATTTGGATTGATGTTCATTCTCATTGCATTTATATTTTAGCTCAGTAGTGAAATTAAACAATGCATGATAATGTAGCAATATTATTTCTGTCTGTGTTAAACAGGATCTGAAAATGAACCATTCTGTAAAGTAAATATGTAGCATGTTTCATTTAAATTCTACTTATGTTCCTTTTTATCGGTATGTTATTCTCTCCACATTAGAAAATATATAGAATTTTTCCCAGGGATAAATTTTACCTTTCATGTTATCCGCTAAAGCAAAATCTTAATTTCTATATTGCTTTTGGTATAATTATCTCCGTTTATAAAATTGCATTTTCCTATCAAGGTTTTAGTACATCTAATCAAAGAGTTTTATATTTACAAGAAATTTAAACAGATGGTACTGAGAATTTCCATATACTATCTTCCAAACACTCATGCACTCACACACACACTGCTTCTCCTATTATTAAAATTGTACCTTAGAATGGCACTCATGATAATTAATAAACCTGTATCCATATATTATAATATATTTAAGTTCATATTTTGCATTATGGCTCACTCTTTTTGTTGTACACCTGTGGGTGTTGACTAATGCTTACTTTAATTTACCCACCATTAAAATGATGGTGCAAAATATTTCTATCACCTTAAAAATCTCCTGTACTTCACCTGTTTATTTCTTCTACCAATGTTATTTATGCTTCTTTCCTGGACTTTGAAAGCTATAATTTTTAAAAATTATCTCCATAATTTTGTCTTCTAGAATTTATATAGTTAGAATTACATGATATTTATCTTTTTTAGAGTGGCTTCCTTCACTTAGAAAAAATATTTAACATCATTCTGTTTATTTTTTTTTGTTTCAGAGTGTACAACTTTTTCACATTGAATAATATTCTAATGCATAGTGTTCTTTAAAAAAAATTCCATTTGTGTGTTGAAGAACATCTTGGTTGTTTCCAAGTTTTGGCAATTATAAATAAAACTATTGTACATTTTTGTGCTTTTTTAAATTTTTGACTATTTGGATTATGATGGAATATGATTGCTGTATCATACCAGAAGTTTATGTTTAACTTTAGATACTTCAAAGTAGTCCCACTAGAAATAAGTGAGAGTTCATATAGCTGTACATCCTCACCAGCATTTGTTATTTTGGATTTTATTTATTCTAATAGTGTGATATGACTTTTCCTTGTTGTTTTAGCTTATAATTTCTTGATGATATATAATGTATAACAAGTTTTCATATGCTTATTTGTCAGCTTTCAAGCTATTTTAGTGGGATGTCTATTCAGGTATTTTGCCCAATTTTAATCAGGTTGTTTATTTACTTCTTGTGCTTTAATAGTTCATTGTATTTTTTGGATAGCAGTCTTTCATCAGATGTGTTTTGCAAATATTTCCTCTTAATTAGTTGTTTTTCATTCTCATAACAGTGCTTTCCACAGAGAAGTTAAACTATATTTATCTTCTTTCATGCATCTTGCTTTTGATGTTGTATCTAAAACATATTACCAACCCCACTGGCTGTCATTTTCCTATTTTCTTCTAGATTTTTTTATAGTTTTCAACTTAACTTTAAGTCACTGACCCATTTTGAGTTAACTTTTGTGAAAAGTATAGGGTTAAAGGATGTGTGTGTTTGTATATAGATAAAGGATTATTTTAGTATCATTTTTTGAAAAAATACTATCTTTGTCCTTTGTCAAAGATCACTTGAGTAGATTTTTGTCAGTATATTTCTGGGTTCTTTTTTTGTTCCATTTATCTATTTGGTTATTCTTTTGCCAATATCATGCTATCTTGACTAATGTAGGATGGCAGTAAGTTTTGAAGTCAGGTAGTATAAGTTGTCTGACTATATTAGTCTTCAATGTAATACTGTATATTCTGGATTTTTCACATAAACTTTGGAATCATTTTTACCATAGCCACAAAATAACCTGCTGGGACTGTTATTGAATTTGCAAGAATCTATAGGTAAAGTGGGAAAAAAATTATATCATAGCAATACATACAATATGAAAACAGTGAAGAATTCATATTAAATTAAATGTCAAAGTCATTTATTTTTTTAGGTCCTCTTTGATTACTTTCACTAGAATTTTGTATTTTTCTTCATACAAATTTTGTATTTGTTTGGTTAATATGTACCTACGTATTCTTTTCACTATGTGTGCTAATTTAAATGACATTGTGCTTTTAATTTTTGAATTTTTTCTTGCTGGTATGTAAGAACTGAGTTTTATACTTTCTAGTGTATCCTGAAACCTTACTGTAGATACTTAGATTTTTCCTTCACTAATTTCTTAATGTGATAGATTACGCTATGATCTCTTAGTCTGTGTCATGCAGCTTTCTCAGTTTTAAGTCATTGTTAATAAACTAAAGCACTGTTGATGTAGTAGCAAGGTGTTGGAGAGGAAATGCATTCTATAAGCTTATGATCTAATCTGTGTTTAGTGATGAGGTATCTGTAGGCTTTGAATTCCATAGCACTTCTTAACCCTCTGTTTTCCTTTCTGTTATCTTCAACAAAAAATCTTGGAGGGACTGGTGTTGACTAACTGCCCTTTCCAGGTTCACATGAGGCTCTGGTTTTTCCTCTGGAGAACTGGCCTTTGTTATGAGAACGTTCTGAATGTATTTCACACGGATATTTTTTCCTATCCCCTGCCAGAAACAACAGGAGGACTTTTCAAACATAGATTTCATTCTAAGAACAGATTTAACTAAATCTGCAAACATTTTGATATGTTCTTATTATCATCGAATGGAAAAACAATTGTAAAATGTCTTGACTCTTTCATCGATCCATAGTTATTCAGCAATACATTGCTGATTTTCCAAAGATTTGGGGATTTTAACTCTGCCTCCTAGCCAAATATTTTGGCAGGCACTGAAAACTGATGGTACTTAGCTATGTAACAGGAGTGACATTTTCATTCCAGGAGCATCAGAGAAATGTTGATCTACAGAGCAAAGGACTTGATGGAGGAAAAAGGCTGGAGATTAATGGGCAGCAGTTCTTATCATTTGTGCAGTGACACTGTCTTACCAGAGGATTAGACAGGGGAAGAGTATTATCTAAGATCACTTAAAAGAAGACCTGAAAGGAAATTTGGGTTATATGCATAAGGGATTCATAGTACTAGGGATTCATAGTACTATTTGGGTAAAGAGAATCTGAGGAAACAGACTAGATTGCCTACAAAGTACATTATGGTCATAGAACATTAAGATGTGTTATTGAAAAATACATGACAAGGAAGGTAACACTGGGATGTGCTAGTCATACTACTCTTCCTGTATCTCATTTTACTCTGTTATAAATTTTGGTGTAAATGTCTATCTCTCAAATCTCTTTGAGTATAAAGAATAAAGTTAATTCTCTGTTATTATCCCTAATAATGCTTGATATAAGAAAAACATTAGATTAACTGTTAAAATGTGTGAAACAATGGTCAATTAAAGGGTTAAAATAAAATAGAATCTTAGTATCCTATTTTCTTTTTATAGCTCTTGCCCCTGGCTCTGATCCATTCACAGCATATCTATACCCTGTTTTGTGCTTTATAAGCACTGATCCCCTAGACTTAATATCAGGACCTCACTGACTTCTGGCTTCTAACTTGGTCAGTAGGTGTTACCTACAAATTTGAAGGTGGAAGGAGACAGTGATTGATACACTTGTTCCACCTCTGTTTCCTTCCTTCAGCGTGATAATTGTGTTCCTATAACTTCTATCAGATAACCCATCTTCCTAAGTGCCTAGATGATATCATAATTTTATCCTGACTTAAACACACATATAATATGTACTAAAATGCGTAATCAATATTTCTGAGGAAACACTGTTTACTAGATATCTGGATGTGAGTAATATCATTGTCCAGTATTATACAGAAGCAATTATTCTCATTCTCTTAGAGTATTTTATTTTTTGTTGAAAAAACAATATTTACTCATTTTTTTTAAGAACTGTATTTCCTTCCTAAATTTTAGCTATGACGGAGTAATTTCATAAATTCCCAGTTGAGAGAATTAGAGAGACAGAGAGACAGAGAGAAACAGAGGTAGAAACAGAAACATAGATTTTATTCCCATGTATCTTTAACTATATATTTATTTCTCAGTTGGAGATTCATGTTTTAAATTATTTTTTAGTCCCTTCGAATTTTTTAGAATAACCTCTGTGTATTTTTATAAAATTCTGAGAACTTTATTGATATATACTAATTAACCAACTTATCTATCTATACAAATATAAGTGCCTGAACCAACTAGAAAGGGATATTTAGAATTTTTAAATCATAATGGTTTTCAAATTTACCTTGTGAGAATGAAGGAATTTATTACTTCCCTTAACCTTTCCAAACACTGCCTGTGGGCTCATGAAGAGGAATACTTGACTCCCTTAGAATTACTGAAAGAAATTATTTATCCTTCTTTCTCCCCCATTCTGGTTCCTTCCCAAAGGTGTAAAAAATGTTTTTGTTTTCTTATTAAATTGTCGATGTGATGAGAAATTGACATCCATTTATGCATGTTTCTGTTTGATATAGTTAGGGTGCTGAGCATTGTGATAACTTAATAACAGTAGACCAGGTCATATAACTTTATTGGTAAAAATGAGTCAAAAATGTTTTTCTGTTTCAAAATCAACTTTGGAATTGACAAAAGTAATGGACAGAGATTTCATCATTCATCTATGATCATAAATGTCCAACACATATGGATTAGATAACATAGCTATTTGGACCTTATACTTTTCCTTTTAAATGCAGATGCCATTGTCGGTATCTTTGTTCTACACATACAAACTAGAGAACAGAAGGGACACTTGGTGAGCAGCCTTGCCTGTCATTGTGTCCATAACTGCCATTAATAATAATGGCAGTCATCCATGTACATAAAGCAGAGAACCATTTCTTTAGATTTTTAAAGATTTCTGTGGGAGTTTGCCGTCTGGAATATTTAATTTTTTCCCTTTCTTGTGGAAAATGATTTCTCCCTGACATTTCAGTGATCACAAGGCAGCTGGACTCATCTTAAAGCAACAACAAGCAAGTGATGATGACTGGGAGAAAATGCTAGCCTATGCTTGAGAGGGCCGTAGATTGTCATCATTTTTAAAAAGCTAGCAAAAGCTGAAGTGATGGATGTCAGTGATCGTGCTATTTTTGTGATATTTCCCATCAAAAGATGGCGCTATGAATATTTTAATGTGACTACCACCAAACTCCAGCAGTTGCTTTGGAAAAAAAGATGAAATTCTGACATTACTTAGATGAGCTGAAAATACTTGTTATAATCCTCTTGTTATAATAAAATCCACCAGTGTTGAAAAAATAGAAATAATCAATGCACGGCTTTGAAAATTCAGTCTCACACATTTGTGAAAAGATTCTACTGCTTTCCTAAGGCAACTGCCTGGTGGATTCTGTGAAATAAGGAGGAAATAAGAAATATTATCCAGTTTTGGTAGCTAGTTTCTTATTACAAATGGCAAAGCATCACAGAGGGTTAAGAGAGTGGATTGAAGAAAATACTCTGTTGACCTATCAAACTATCTGAATGGAAATTGAAAAATCGATTAATCAACTACATATTTTAAATGGTTCATGACCAGCAAAAGATCTAATACTTTATGCAGCATGGCACACCAAATATTTCAGTAGAAAGATATCAACTACAAAATTTAGTGCGCTTGCCTCAATTTTGAGTCATATATTGTGAGGAAACTGGTGTCTACCTCATCACGTAAGTTCAGAATGTTTCAATTTTGTTTTAGGTTAGAAGCTTCAATCACTCTGCTGGAAGGAATGGTAGGCAATGGGAAGCTAAAAATAGTCTTGTCCTGAGCTACAATAGGTGCTAACCCTGTGCCAAAGAATGACAGAGGCAGGCACTTTTTGTCCCCTTGGAAATTTTCTCTTACGTGTCTCTTTGAAGGCGCATCACCTTTCTCTTTTCTTTCTGGCCAATCGTTTTAACATTTGGTATTTCTCAGGATCCTATGAGACACCAACGCATGACCTACATAATCCTGTCTAATATCGATCAATGTGCTGAGGGCTATTTTCAATGTCTTTCTTAGAAGTTTAATTTGGTAACTGGCATACTTGTCGTCAATGTTGTGTACTTCCTCAGCTCCTCACTTTCCATGAATCAAATTCAGTCTTTCTCCCCTCCTTTCTCTCTTCAATACATTTACCAAATGAACTCTCTACACTGTATTTTTTACTGAAATAATCAAGAGCTATAACTTTCTTATTTTATGGCATATGTATCCTACATGAAGAGATGATGCACAAAAATCATAGAGTAGTTTTATATAATAATAAGTACTCTAAAATTAAATAGGGTAGATAGATACCAAGGAATAACATTTTTATTGGGATCGTTTAAGGGTGTGTATTAAAGGACCTGACATTTCAATTGATAGAAAGAGTCATCCAAAGAAAGATTGGGAGCCACACCCAGGACATGGATCATTTACATAAAAGGCTCCAAGGCAGGAATGAACTTGACAAACTAGAGTAGAAATAAGGAGGATGATCCAGACAAGACAGATAAATGGAAAGAGAGAATAATTTGAGGTGGAAAGGTAAGTAGGAAACATATTTTATAGATCCTGGAGATAACAGCACGAAGATTGCATGGTATTCTACTGGCAATGCAAAAACATTAGAAGATTTTCAATAGAAAGCTAACACTAAATGATTCAGATATTTAGACAATCCCTTGACTTCTGTGTGGGATATGGATTGTGGGTGTGGTATTAAGACAGACATGGCTAAACAGTGTCCTTTAGGATGCTGGTTACGGGCATTCTGACTGATTACAGGCAGCCGATAACAGAGATATGACCAAATGGCGTGTATTACAAAGGAAAAAAAAATGGATTGATGATAGAGTTTAGAGGTATAATCTACAGGATTTACTGGAGAGAAGGTAATAATGGGGAAACAGTGGAATCACTCATTTCCTGATGTGGAAATTTTAGGGGATAAACATATTCACTGTTCGTAGTTTTGATTATCAATATTTACACTGAAATTCTACTTCTGATGTTTAGTTTCTATTTTGCTAGTATACTGATAAATCCAATTCCTCACGGTGCACTCCCAGGATTCTTCACAGTGGAGACCTCGTGGAAGTGTGTCATCAATGGTCCAGAGGCAGATTCTCCAAGAAGCTTATTGAAGCTGAGCCTTCAGAGCATCTCACATTCATTGGCTCCTTGTAAGATACAAAAAGCAATCTGATCATGTATTTTTGCAGCATTTGCAAAAATAATATAGCTACACCAAATCGGTTAAGCTTATTTCTACAAACTTCCCTTCAGTAAGTGAGCACAGAAAGCTTGTGGATGGAACTATATGGCAGTCGAGTTGGGGGTATGTGTAAATTAGCCGTAGTGGGCTGTAGTAGCTTGCGGTAACTTTCGTGATGAGCTCTGGTGTAGAGATACCTCTGTGAATATCTCTGTTCACTGTACCATCCCATAAAAATGCAGGGCCAGTGGGTGCATTTCAATAAGAAAGAGATTTACCAGTACTTACAAGTGGATGTTGTAGAGGAGGAGAAACAAGTTATAAAATACGTGAAGACAGAGTCAATATTTGGGAAATTCTCCCAATCGTCACATAGCTTAAATTGATTTGCAAAATAGAAGTTTCTTCCTATCAGGGAAATATTTGTTAATGTGACATATACAATCTAAGCACACCACAAAATTGTGTGTGTTTTGTTTTGCTTTTGGGGTAGGAATTAAACACAACTATAAACAGGAAGGACATCTGTGTGAGAAGTCACATATTGTATGCATCCCAACTATGTATATTAAAACGAAAAATGGATTAACTCTGTCAGAGGAAAGACTGAGTCATCTTTATTTTCTCTCTATAGAAAATATTAAAACACCACTGTCTCTAGGAGGATACCACCAATGAGTGTACAATCAGAAAATGTAGGTAGACTCATTATCATTTCTTTTTCATTCTAAGTGTCCATTATTAAATACATTTTTTTTACAACTGTGTAAAATTTTGAAAGTAGCAGACTCAAGTCATTTACCTTTAGGTTTCACAAAACCTAATCCCGCGATCTTATTTGAAAGTAGAGATGCTCTTGATGAAATACAAAGGCATTATGTTTCTCAGAACCATGCATATTTTGGTCTATTATGTAAATACCTGCCTGATATCGTAAAAAGGCAATAGTCCTGGAGACGAAGAGAAATCTGTTTTCCATTTTCTTATTCTTGATTCTTGTAGATAATCCTTTGGACCTTGTAGTCTATGTCTGCATTTTCTTAAATTCTAATATAAAGCTCACATGTTCAACTAGTTACTTGTATTGTGACCCATAACATTAACATGGATATGTATATATTTTTAAAGAAGTCCTCACTATTTGGAGTGGAGTGCTTTTGACAGCCATCTTGGGCTTTGTTATGGTTAGGATGAGTTGGGTTTCAATTTATTTTCCTTTTTATTCTTTTGGAAAGAATGTTTTAAAAGCTTTGGTTTTAAGTTAGCCAAAGCTTTATTCCCTACTTAATATCTGACAAGTGCACATTTTTGTTTTTCAAATTCTGTCACTGAAATTGTGTTGAAAGTCTATGGAGAAAATGACTACAAAATGGGACATGTTTCCACTCCTGATGAAGACTCTTTTCAAAGACGATCTTAATGTTAGCACTGGAAAGGAAGCCTACACCAGATGCTGTTCTGACTTACGTTTTGTCAAGCAAATTGACAAATTCTGATTGTCAAGTGTTTATTACCTGCTATACTGAAAATAAAATAATTGCTGTAGCAATATTTATTATTTCTGTAGTTCACAACATTACATTCCATTTAAAATATCGAAATTGCATCTCAGTCCATATTTCACACCACACTTGCCACCAGAGTTCAAGTGTTCCTTACTGTCACCTTTTCCCCTCATCCCTACTTGCCCGCATAACCAGTCATGAGTTCTATATTTGGTGGAATTTGTATGTTCTTTTGTTTCATGCCATTGTATATCACATATGTGTGAAATCATCCTGTATTTCTCTTTTTCTTTCTGATGTATTTCATTCAACACGTTCCCCTCCAATTCCATCCAGATTGTAGCAAAGGGGATAATTCCATTTTTTCTAGAATTCTGTTGAGTGTATGTATCATAGCTTGTTTATTCAGTCATCTGTTGGGCATTTAGGTTGTTTCCATGTCTTAGCTATGGTGAATTCTGCTGCTATGAACATATGTGTGCAGATGCTTTACCTAATTAGAGATTTCGCATCTTTGGGTATATTTCTTGGAATGAGATTGCTGGATTAAATGGCAAATCCATCTTCATTTGTTTGTGGAATCTCCATACCATTTTCCAAAGAGATTGTACCACTTTACAATACCACCAACAGTGTAGGAGGGTTCCCTTTTCTCTACGCCCCCTTTAACATCTGCTAGTTCCAGTTTTTTTGATATGTCATTCTCAGTGGTGTGAGATGGTATCTCGTTGAAGTTTTTATTTGCATTCCTCTGATAAATGTTGTAGAACAGCTTTTCAGGTAAGTCATCTGTGTGTCTTTTTTAGAAAGTTCTCTATTCAATTTTGTCCATTTTTTGAGAGGGTCATTTGCTTGTTTATCGTTGAGATGTATGAGCTCTTGTATATTTTAGAAATGAAGTTTTAAAGTTGTTTGAATACCTTCTCCAATTCCATGGGCTGTCTTTTGTTTTTGTTGTTACTGTTCCTCCTCCAAAGACCTCTTTGAGGATGAGGTCTTTGGTGTTCAGGTCTTTGACACATTTTGAATTGAGTTTTGTCCTTAACGATCATGAGTAGTCTAGTTTATTTCTTTTTCTTTTCTTTTTTTTTATTTTTTGCAGATGTCTTTCCAGTTTTCTCAACATTTATTTTTTCTCAGCTTTCTATTTGATTTTACTTATCACTGTGTCTGTGTTTGTTCCAGTAGCATACAGCTTTCATGAAGATCACTAGGTAATATAGTTTGAAGTCCAGAAGTGTGATGCCTCCACTATTCCTCTTTTTCTCTTAGCTAAGCTTTTTGTGGTTACATACAAACTTCAGCATTTTTTGCTCAAAATGTACCTGGGATTTTGATGGAAATTGCATTGGACCTATATACTACTAACATATAATAATATATATCACATATTAATTAATTTTCAGATCCCTTGATAGTTTGCAAAAAGTCCTATAGATTTGAAAACAATTCAACATAGAGAATATTAACCTCTCCCAGGTGTTACTGGAAATATATTATCTTCAAATAATTTTGTGTTACTTGAAAATATTTTAGTCAATAAGAAAAATTGTGAATACATAATTATTTTAGGCATGCTGCACGCTAAAATACTAAAGAAGCAAAGTCTCCTAGGGTCTGAGGGCAAGAAGGAAATTTCTTACAAGACATGAATTTTGAGCTAAATCCGATGAGACGTGATGGTCAAGGATTGTTCAAAGAAATTAATTTCAAAGATTAAATGAGTTAATAGAAATAGATAAATTTTTTCAATCTAAAATGATTTAATTTATTGTCTGGGAAGTGATTGTGAAAAGAAAATACCAAAATTCTCCCCCCACCAAAAAAAAAATAGGAAATCTTCAAGGATAAATCTATTTGACTTTCCTGTGCTTTAAGTCAGTTTTGAGTCATGTCTCGCCCACTGATGTGCTTGTACATATTTAACAAGCAGCTTTCTAGGGGTAGGGCAGTCCTGATTTATAATGTTGAAGACTTGCTTGCTATAAATACACCTACCACATAACTGTTGCAAGTTACCAGCTGATGTCACTAACTGCCTAGTTAAGGAAAAATGTGCCATTGCACATTAACATACAGTGTTTCTACCATACAAATTCAATAAACATGAATCACCTTAAGAACATAGATGAGAATAAAATGTAAAAACTTAGCAAGTGATGAAAGTGGGATATTCATTACTTTTCTTTTTATATGATGTATTTAATTGTAGGGCTGCATAACTTAATTTTTAATAATGGCTGCATTTAACAATCAGCTTTCACAATTTAAGAATTGACTCTGGGACCTGTACAAGTCAGTGCCAACACATCACTGTTGAGATCACATAACTTACTAAGCCTTATCCAAGTACAGTGTGGAAAGTCATTGGGGGCTTTAAGGGGGAGAATGTAATCTATTTTCATTTTCGAGAGCTCATTTGTGCAGCTGTGTGCAGAACGAGTTGGAAGAAGATGAGAGAGGAAATACAGAGCCAGTTAGAAGATTACTGGTGTCTTCTCTCTTGAGGCCCTCTGATCTCTGATGTAATACGGGCTTCAGAAGAGAGAAAGCCATTTTCTTTTTACTTCAATGAAAGCTCATTTAGACACTTAAAAGAAAACCTTAAGAGAAACACGAAACAAAAGAGGGAATGCAAAAATGAAACGTTACTTCCAGAACACAGATTCTGTTTCTCTACCACAGAGCTAACTTTTAGCCACTGACAACTAGTTCAGTTGCTTAGACTTAGAAAACAGTTCTAATTCATTTATCCATATCTTGATTCTTCTTATTTGGTTTGCCAAATGCATACTTACTCCTGCTTCTGTACCTGTTGTCCTGAAGTAATAGCTTTGCTTGGATCCTGAAGATGCTAAATGGCTTCTTAAACCTCACCACATTGTACAGCGTCCTCCCAAGTCATTAACATTTCTGCTTTCTCACAAAGAGGCCTATTCTTTCCTGTCAGAACACTTTCATGGGCTTTGTATTCGTGGTAACACTTCCACTTATTTTGTCTTATTTCATCTCCTGATAGGGCAATAGGTGCTAGATTCTTTGGGGGTAGAATTGTGGGAAGGTCAGAGTTAAGAATCTCAAATAGCATAATATTTCAGCCATAAAATTCAGAGAAGTATTAAAATTTTTAAAGCAATTTGACAAATACAGAGTAGTGCCACGTAAAAAATTATTAAAATATACGCTATCACTAATATGTAACTTAGACGAGAAGGCCTTTAAATTGGAAGGTGGAGACGTCCCAAAGGGTCAGTGGCATTTGGATAGTTTTAGAAAAACAATGTTCAGACCACAAACTTCCAGACAAATTATATTCAAAAACTGATTTACCTGAGAAATGACATTCCAAACAATTCTTTCCTATTTCCTCTACTTAACTGCTCTTTTTTTCACTTTGTAAGATAGAAACATGCCTTTTACCTATTCCTAAGGTTGGCATGGTACATTGTTATAGTCTAGAAAAATCTCTAAATTAGGACAATTTGAAATATGGCTTGGATGGTGGCAAAATTAATGATCTAAATTAATGGGCAATAATTCTTTTCAAAATCAGTACTTTCCAGATGTATTTCAATAGAATTGAGGGATATTCTGATTGATTTGTGGCTAAAATACCATTAAAATTATTTTTAATAATAAATCACTAAGGCACATAACTTGGAAAGTGTTCAAATATTTGTTTGCCAATATCATAAAGCTCCTTTCATTTCCACCTGTGTTTATGTAGACAACATTTTTTGCACTTACATCTATAAAAACAATAAGTACGGTATCAATGCTTCATCTTGGCTCAGTCTAGTTGTCAGTGATGTTCGTCAGCAAATATAAGCTTCATGTTCGTATTAAGAGATAGGTTTCCAATAAATTTTTATGCTAATAACTCAACATTTATTGTATGGTAATTTTGCTTTTATCTATTACATACCATGTTAAATTATAACCCCCAAATTTCTAAGTAGAACTTTATGTTCCCAGAAAATTTATTTAAAGGATTAAATGCATATATTTTTATTGTAAAGAAATATGATAGTGATCAGTAATAGACTTTCACATAAAGATAAAATTCTATGGGGTTAGTATAATGGAAATAGCAGTGTATGAGGTAGAATTGATGGGCTTTCTCTGAAAAAGAGCTGGCCCATGTATTTTTGTAATGGATATCGGAGGTTATCAAGTCATTATGACATATGGATGCTTGACAACTCATTTACAGTAGCAAAATACTTTTATTTAAAATTCATCAATATTTATAGCATGCTAGAAATGACATCATTTTCAAATATTTAAACTTCTGACAGAAAATTTTAGATGTCAATTTAAAAAGTGTGAGGGAACACAATTTTTCAAGCTTCTTTTATGGCATCCATGGGAAACAGTGTTGAAGACTTGTGTTTTTGACTATAAAATATCCTTTGGTTGCGCATCTTTATATTTTCATCTCTATCCATCAGCACCAGCAGCTGGTTGTTTTACACACCCTCCCCCCACCCGAAAACCACACACTTGTTACATTGCTTCAAGAGAGTTATTGTGTACACAGGGTCAACCAGAAAACAACAGACCATGTGGCTGGCTTCCTGCTGAGCAGTTAACAAGGCTCAGGCCCCCCCTCCCTGGCTCACTGCTGCACAGCAGCCCCTGGGTACACACTCCTCAATTTCATGCCTCACTAAATTTACAAATCACCACATGTCATGGTCTGTCATGGTCACTTGCTCAGGGTTGACACCAGGAACATTAAATTTGTAAATACTGTGGATCTACCAAAGTTCCCTATTTACAGATGAAGAAACTGATACTCTGACAAAACTAAATGACTTGTTCAGATTGACACAGCTGGAAAAAGCAGATTCAAGTCTCAAAATTGCAACACTGTCTTTACATTTCATTCACACACACATATGCATATGGGTGTATCTACATACCCATATTTACATGGACACGTCAGAATGTTTTTATATGTGTATAATATAATCCTAAACTCATATCAGATGAGTGGGATCCTTGTATCTCAACATGCCTTCACCTCAGACACTATTTTACCCGACTCATATAGAAGGGGCTCATGAAATGAGCTGTTCCGTGCTGCAGGAAGAGAGAAATAGGTAACTGGATAACAGCGGTTTCTGTGTTCCTGGCCAACCGCAACCCTAGGAAGAAAGAAAACGCATAAGCAGAGGCTGAGGAGATGCTTTACACATGGGACTTTGCATGACATTGGGACACAGAAAAGGTGAGCAGGTCTTCTAGAAATCCAGATTTGAACCAGAAGAGAAGAGGGTCATTGTCTCCATCTCTGCATAGAACAAAGAGTCCTCTGTCTCCTGGAGGGTTGATTGTCTTTGAGCATCAGGCATGGTCCTCCTGACCAGGATCATTGCCATTCTAATGAGGCAGAGGAGAAGAAGTGACACCAATCAGATTACAGGCTACTGTTAATGAACTCAGAGCTAAAAAGGAGCACATGGCGTGTAAACTGGTGAACTGGTTCACAACATGGAAGAATCGGGCTGGCTTTGGAATACTTCCAGGACGTTTCAAGGGCTTTGGTGTTTACCTGAATAGGCAGAGTTAAGAACCAAACAAATTTTATGATTAGTTCTATTGTGATGTCATTTGTATCCATGTTCTCCTGCGGTCTAGGTATTTTAAGATTGTATGGACCTGCATACAGACATGCAACACACATCCTCATAAACGCATACATATCACAAATGTGTATGTTAAAAATAAAAAAATTGCTTCTGATAAATTGGTAAATGTTTCTAAAATTCCTCTCAGATGTTAATTCATTAAATAGGTATTTGTTGAATATTTATTACTTAAGAAATAAAAGGATGAATAAGACTCATGTCCCTGATAAAATGTAGCTAATATTTTAGTGAAAGAGATAAATAAAAACAAGTAAAAGAAATGATCTAATTTATGATAGTGGTAATATTAGGAGGTTGGAGTTTCTATAAAAGGATTTAAGAAAGATATCTAAGATCTGAACACATCATTTGAAGATTTAGTGAATAATTCTCAACCATGTCTGTAAATTAGCAACATTCGGGAGACTTTTCAAAAAACTGAGGCATAGGTCCCAATCGGAATGTCTTTTTGCAGACTAGACATTTGTATTTTCATAGCTCTCCCAAGTGACTGTAAGATGCAGTCCTACTAGAATTTTTACTGAGAAAATATGTAGGACAAACAGAAAATATTAAGTTCACAAAAATTTGTCCAAATATTCATGTTCGGTATATAGAAAGGCAGCAAGGAAGAGAAGAAATAAAGGTAATTAGGTAAAAATATAGTGTCAGTTCATATAAAACCTCTGAGGTCATGGTAATTAGTTTATATCTTATTTTGATTGCAATGGGGAGTCATTAAATTATGTTCATTATATCGTATGATAAAATGAGAAAAATAGGAAAGATACCCCCTCCTCCAATTTTCTCAATATTAAACATAAGATACACTGCTCTAATAGTAGGTTCATGTTGGTCATCCAACCTCTGGAAAGTGACTGAGTTGATTCCATAAATTAAATTAGGGAGAAATGGAATATTAATCCAGTGGAGAAGGTGAGTCAAAACCACCCTGAAAAGAAAGAGACGTGAAGTGACTTGGTGTCAGTGTGGCCACACACACGTGCACACACACAAAGCATCACTCATACACTTACATACAATGAGTCTGTGTGCATATATCTAGCACTTGATTTTAACATGTATTGTTGCTAAAATAAAAAAAAAAAATGCCATCTCGGCTAAAAGCTACTGAACTTGTTATTTGACATATTTTTTCACTTCCTATCTTTTCTATCCCAGTGCATATCTTTACCCTGCTGTGGTATGCTGCTTAGTCCAGTCTGCTGGAAAGAGAAGAGCAAAAGGTTATTTAGCCTCAAGATGAAATAGTTAGACAATTAAGGCCAACATTTGTGTAAATACATAGACTGCAATATATGCCTTTTAAGAGCACTTAAGAAAATACCTTGCTTGCTGATTTAACATGGGTGTGTTCTACTAAGTGTATGTATTATATATCACATATATAAAACAATGCAAAAACATGCCATTTATTAAATTTTCCTAGTTTACTATAGTTATTGAAAAAAAATTTGAAATAAAAAATACTTCTCCCCATAATACAATGAAACTTTGTAAGATTTAGTCATTCTGGTGAGCTTCATGCAGCACATTGGAAGATCTGTTAGCATGCCCACTGTTTATTTTGTAAGTGCATCATTGTGTTTTCTTTGGCATGAAGAGAAATATTTTCCTACTCCCCACAAGCAAATGATCCAGAACTTTGTATGCTATGTGAAACTGAACATGTGCTGTTGGAAAGCTTATCCTCTTGGGTATAGAGTGTGGGCTGCTAGAGATGATGTTCAGGTGCCACCAACCAGGGAACTGAGATTTTGTCCAGCAAATGATGTTCATGGCATTGTTGTCATGTTTTCTCATGACTTCTCTAGAGGCAAGCCTGCTTCCTGGTGCAATACGTGGTCTTTGCGGAGAGACGGCAGCTGTGTGTGAGTCATGGCTCTTCTAATTGCTGGCTAATTCTCCTTACCCTCTGGATTCCCTCTACTGAAATACAGATTTAACGATATTTGCCTTAGTAGGTTTGCGGTGACCAGAAGTGACTGTTTTTCTTTAAGCCCTCCACCAGTATACAGCTATTCTTTCTTTTTTTTTAATGTACTGCAGTAGGCTCAGTCATGTGACACATATATTCAATACAAATTACAGAAATTACAAGTGTTCATCAACTCTAAAAGCTATGATGGCATCCTATTTCAAAACTATGTTGATGAGTTTATTTTCCTTAAACTAATTAACATTAGATTGAAAGATCCCTACCATTAGGCTTCAACCTATCTTAGTCTCACAACATTGCTTGTTATGTATCGTGCTTCCTGTTCTGATTCAACTACATAGTACTGCTCAATTGCTTAATGGTTTTCGTGCAAACATGACAATGAATTTTTTTTCCTTCCTCCAATTCCTCAATCAGATTGTTTATCCCTACCTGGATATTTTCGTATAATCTTTGAATCTATGAAAATTGCACCTATCTTTCGAAATCCAAAGCAAATGCATACCAATACAATTATCTTTGTTTCCTGTAGTGAAGATTAATACTAGTTTCCTGTTCCTCTATAATACAGCCACCTCATTACATTACAGACAGTTGTATAATTATGCCATACCCATCACACTGTAAATTCTTTCAGGGAAAAGATTTGGCATAGGTTGTCTTTTTTTTCAGTATTTCTTAATAGATTGAATTGATACGAGAAGTCTTACTTTATCTACACGCTAAAGCAAATATCTACATATAGATCAGGTTTTATACTCATTGCTAGTTCTCTCTTCATAATTTTCTTTCTTTTGCCCCATAAAAGCAATATTTTATTCAACTCTTTTAGCAAAGTTCTTTATGTTTGTGTGTGCAGATCAGATTCTGGGTCTGAAGACCAACTATTTTCAATTTAATTAAATGTGCCCCATTGCAGGGCCTCAGTGAAATTTTTTTTAATAGATCCCTGCTCTACTTTTGAATGTTGATGACTCAAAACATCCTCCTGGAAAGTCTCAAACCTGTTTCCTCCAAAAAGCTTCTGTATATCAACCTATTCTGTGAAGTGGCTGAGAGTTAAGAGTCTAGGTCTCATATTTTTACCAACAAGCATTAACATATCTTCAAACAAATTGTTCAAATTTTTTTGGTTCTGTTACGATACAACTGACTTTGAACCAACACTCTTTTTGTAGGAAGAGAAATTTTGTCATGATGTTGTCTTATTCATAAATGGTTTATCTTGGCTAGAAGTCAAAAGTTAAAAAAGGAAGAGTACTTTAAAAAAATTATTGAAGGAACATTGCTTTGTAACAAGATATAAGTTTCAGGTGTCCATTATTGCAAATCAACATCTGTATAGATTAAGCTTACCACCACCAGTCCAGTTCTGTCTTCACTATGTAATTGATGAAAGAGGACTTTCTGAAGAGTATCTCATCTTCCTTCTGTGTCAAGAAACATCATCAGGCAACATTTTGGTAGGGGGATATGCAGGATACAACCATAAATTGTAAGGAATTATGTCTACCAATGGAAGCTTCCTGAATCAGCTTCAGCAACCGACAATTCCATTTGTGCCCTTTTCAGGAATACCTACTCAAGATATTTACAACTCAGATATGCAGGTTGGTTCTGGTATCATATGCTCTATATATTATTTTCAATCTTTTCTCTCCCATGTAAAAGTGTAAAAATAGATTTTATTGAGGTTTTAGGGCATCTCTGGTGCCACAGTAGCTCAAGAAGAGCCTTTTATTTTTTCAAATAAAATTGCAAATGTCCTCAGACTGTCATGTACAGGAGACTACGCTCTTATGCTATTTAAAAATTTTATGTGATCATAAATCTGTTCCATAGTCAAGTTACTGTTTTACAATACATTGAAAGCTTTTTCTTTCTTGCTTCCTCTATTTTTTCAAGAGAGATATGTGAATATTTCAAATTTTATTTTGTTTTGGAAAAAATAATGATTTTTTTAATTTGGAAAATATTTAATTCATTAATGATATTGGCATAAATTGAGATGGGAGAATACTGGAGAAATATCTGTCATCAATATTTAGACTGGATTTCAAAAATACAATGAATAAATGCTTGGATAGAACAGTATGCCAAATAGTCCTGCTCCAATAGGTTATCTCATCATGCATTGTGTTCCCCAGAACATATCAGTACTCATTTCTCCAAGCTTTAGCTTTAGTTTAGAATAAAGTTTCTCATGTTGTTCCACACCTGTGTATTTTATAGCACCCTCTTTCACTCTAGCAAGCAAGTTCTATTCTGTCATGATGGAGAAATATTTTTAAGATGGGAACTCTAAAAAGTCACAGAATTACGTTGCATCTCAACTATAAAATGAGAACACTTTGTCGTTTGCTTTAGAGTATTTTTCTTTTAAGAATTTTTAGGTGCTTAAACCCATCAATCCTTCCTGATGAGGAGTGACCAGTAAAAATGTAACTGTTTTAGCTGAAGATGTAGGTAAGCTGGAGTGAAGTCATCACTTAAGGTCACATGATAGGTTTCAGAGATGCATGCATGTGTGTGTATCTATGTTAAAAAGTGGGAGAGATTGTTTCTTAAATCTTCATCTCTATGTGCTTAACTCTCCTACAATAAGATTATACCAGATGTACAAATTTGCCCTTGTATCTGTAATGGATGTTTGTCTTCCTTGATTCTGACTTCCGAAAATCTACTTTTGATTCTTGATGGGAAAAGGACCCTCATGACACTAAGGAAACCAAAGAGGATAAATATTCCATATCTGCTGTTTGGAAGCGAGAATAAAGGACACATAACTTAAAGGTGGACTAAGGGGTTCTTCCCACCCGGGGTTCAGAACCTTGAAGGAGAGTTGCAAGAATATGCTAATGAAGAGACTAGAGAACGTGGAGACAGCAAATGTCCCTGGCACTGCCAGGAGAGCACGCGCACACAGCCTGCACAGAGCTGGAGACACCACTGGTTTGCTTGTTGACTTGCTAGTTTTCAGTGACGCTGGCTATATCCTGAGTAGAGTCGCTTATCCTTCCCAACTGTATCTTTCCAGTAATGTCTCTCCACTTAAATTAGAGTTGGTTTTCAGTCATTGAGAACCCAGAATGCTGACTGGCGCTTTTTACAGAGCAAATAATATTAATAACTGGCCAAAATAAAAATGTGGGCTTCTTATGGACTCTGCTGGAAGGACATGGCCCTATCATGTAAAGCATCCCAGGAATGGAGTGGATTCAGTCTTCTTTCCAATTCAACAGATAGAAGAGTGGGGATAGAGGCAATAAATCTGAAAGTAGATACAGTTATTAGAGCCTCGTTTGGGTGATATGGTATGGAGGGGCTCTTAGACTCAGAACCATGGAAGCTTCTATCATTTAGATAACCTGATGACATTTCTGTTGCTAAACAACCCTTCCTTCATCTGTAGAAGGTGATAATACCAGCTGCAGAGCCAATTTCACAGGGTTTTTAAGAACGGAGAATAAACATAAGGTAAGCAAACAAAGGGTGTGATCAAAGTAGCCTGTTAGGTTCCGTCTACACTTTTCACACAGGTTGGATACTTGGGATAGTGGGTAGTTATCTTTGCAGTTTGGTGGGCCTGGGATTGAATCCTGGTTTTACATTTCATGGCCTGTTGACTGGTGGCAAGAAACTCTAACTATCTGAGCATGTGTCTTATGTTTAATCTGTCCTGTAGAGAATAGTATAAAATGTAGATGTAATATTAATTTCAGGGATCCTTTAAAGATAATATACATGTTAACAAAATATATCTATTTAAATAAGTATGTATACATCAGTGTGTATGCACTACATTCTGCCATTTATTAGCTGTGTACCATGATAATGCTTACTAATTCTTTAAAATTAATTTTCCTCAAATGCAAAATATGGGCGATAATAGCAACAATCTCATAGATTTTTTTTTAAGAATACTAATAACTTAGTAATGTAACAATATTTAGAATATCGGGCATATAGTAAGCAGTCAATAGCTATTATTATTATTGGTAGGAAAAGTATCCTACAGCAGATTATTTAGTAGATAACAAATAATTATGTACATTATTAGTGTTTGCTTTCTCACAGTTCAATGATCACACTATCCAATCAAATTTATTCCTGGAGATTAAGGAGATAAAAGTAGACTGTACACTCTTTGTTTGCCCCCTATCTCCTTAAAGAAGACAGAAACATTTTAAGTTCTTACCACCTGCCTAGTATTTATTTGTCATTAACCATGACTAATTTTAAACTCAAGGAATGTCACGGGAGCCAGATTCTTACAAGCTGCAGCTGCTTGGACCTCAAGACTGGATTTACTCCTGCTATCTCTCTTATGCATCAGTTTTTTTTTTTTTTAATTCACTCATTTATCTTCTTCTTCTTCAACATAGAAACCTATCTCTAGACTGTCTACTCCTGTCTGTCATGATAATGGTTTCAGAATACTCAAGGGAATCTGCTACTAAGGATTTGCTTTAAATTTACACTCAATATGCTGTCCTCAATCACTGTAACCAGACCCACTTTTATGCTATGAAATGAAGGAACGCTGGGATGTCCTACTGAAAAAAGAGACCAAACATTATGGTTGGTTAAGAGAAAGGCTAATGGGAAGTCGATCAGGGCAGTAAACTAGCAAGGCCTCTGAAACATCAATAGGTATAATAAGATGAAGCAAAATGTAGAAGAAATTGTACCAGGAATTGTATAGGTTGAATAAATACTGTGTTAAATATTCAAAATACCAAACAGGTTATGTCCAGAACATCAACCAATGAGAAATGGGCAGAGATCAATCACAATGGATACCGCCCCCAAAACAGAATTTGGCTAAAACAATGTGTACCAGCTGAACTGTGCTTGTTAAGACAATGCTCCTGTACTGTGAGAAAGATGCCACAAGGGTCATAAATTACAATGCTTTAGTAGCAAAACCAGTTACTAGATTGTCTTTTAAAAGAGACAATGCTGAGTAACTGTATATTTGTTGAGCTGAGTATGCAAGTTTAGGGGCAAAGATAAAGTGCAGTGAGATATGTATAATTTACCAGGTCTGCATAAGTGGAATAAATTATGTAGCTCTTGGCTTATGGAAAATTTATGCCTGAATTGGTAATAGTGCAAACATGTGAAAATATGTTTCAGAAAGCATTAGTGCAAGCATGAGAAAAATGTTAGAGTAAATATATGCATAAATTAATGTCAACCAGATATTAGGTTCTGGGTCTACCCAGGTATGTATGATCATCACTTACTTTAATATTTAATATAAATAGTTTTCACCCCTTCCCATATGTACTGGAAGACCATGCTGGATGGAAGTTTCACTTCCTCTATCCCCAATGTTTCCTTTTGGGAACCTCTTGTTGTGACTTCCTGCCTCTTCCTTATCTGAGTCTTATTGAAAACTTGCATCTGTAGATAACTTACCTCTGTTTTCCTCTCTTACCGAGGTTATCCTAAAGGCAGAACATGGGACTTTGAGTTATTATCACTTTATTTAATTTTTGCCACTGTAATAGTTGAAAAGTAATGTCATGTTTTAGTCTGAGTTTAATAGTGACAATCATTTTTTCCAAACTCAACCAAAATAATTTTCTGAAACATGTTTAAATACTACCATATACTACACAAAGTATTTAAATGATTAGTAAGAAATTTGTATAACATAAATCATATAAACACTAGTTGTCTAATTATTCAGTATTGAATAAACTCAGTAGAAAGCATGTTTGTGTGTGGTATACATTACCAACTTAAATTTTTATATTGCAAGAAAGATGACGATCATAATATAATGAAATAATATAACAAATGCAAAAAAAACAGCAAAGGAAAATAAAAATTTGGACAATTGATATTGTTTATGTGTTTATTATTCATCAAGTTCTGTTCTAGAAAGATCATTTCTTATCAATTCTGTGCTAATAATTGTTATGATAAATCAATCTAGAAGGAGAAACAATTTTAGCCCTTAGTTTCTGAAGCAAAATACATGTACTTCAAAATTAAATGTATGATTAATTTTTGTTATAGACTTATGAAACAGAGATTGGTAAAAGGTTTTGATAATAAAATTTTCACATGGTGAAAGTAGAATGACGATATAAGGTCAATGAGAAATTACTAAAAATATTAAAATGAATAATTTAAAATTTTTCTCTGAAAAAAGACTTGTGCTCTTTTAAAATGGATATTGTCATCAAGGCATTTCGATTTTATTTATCCTAGTCTATTTAGATTCTATTACATATGATGGAATATTATATATTTGAAAAGGAGAGCAACAGTTGTATTTTAAAATTTCAATATTTCTAAAACATTGGAAGTTCTATTTCTTGCAAAACCTTCTATAAAATATTTAAGTTAATTTCAAATGCGTGAATGGGTAAAACGTTTTCCATAATTCTTTTAGCGATTATTTGAGCAGAAATCTTCAGTCATAATTATGTGACCTGCATGATGTATATTTAACATGTTAATACATGTTTATCTCAACATTATCCTCCAAAACTGGAAAATGTTCATCCAGCTATTTTCAAATCCTGTGGTAGCAAAACAGCATATGTCCTAAAAAGGGGTCAATTTTCTGGTAAAAGATGAAGTTAGGATTTTTAGTGATGAACATAAGGGAATATAATATATACAGATGTTCGTGTATGTCCTCATGCATACCAGAAAGCTGCAAAATATCATATACAAATGCTACACCAGTGAAAAACTTTTAAATTCTGCTAATATATCCATTTCAAACAATTTGACTTTCTGAGTTTGATAATTCATTTTTCTGATTATAATAGGAGGAATCATAAAAGAAAATTTGAAAATACTGAAAAGACAAAGATAATAAATTAATCTCACCCCACCCACTCCATGATCAACAGACAGCCACTTTTTAGGGATGCCTGTCATTGTTTGTGTGTCTCTATGTGCGCTTACAAGTGACTTTTCAAGGACTGTGATTTATATGCCCTCTTGTTTTCTGGTTTTGTCCTTAACATTAAATCATGAAAAAGAAAATTTTTTTAAAGGAAAGGCGCAGGCAAAATGAAGGCCAGTAGGCAGGCAGGAAGAGAGAGGAGGAGGAGGAAGCACTTTATTCTATTTTCATTAAGTTTTTCACATTGGTTGTTTCCCGCAGGACCCAGGGGATATGGCTTGACTCCTTGGGAGGCGATTGACCTGACTGCTTCTTCACTAGGGTTTGCCATATTATGAAACTTTTTTATATCATTAAGCAAGCTACAAAGATTAAATTTTAATTTGTGTTCAATTTCCATAATTAATCATAAAGAAATTTTAACTATAAGACCTATGTGACACAGGTTCATGCTAACATGAATTATAATTTAAAAAATAAATATCAAAATGGTAGATAAAAGAGTGTTTAAGTTTTTTTTTCCTTAAGGAAAGGAGGAGGCGGAATAAAGGTAAGTAGGCAGGCAGGCAGAGAGAAGAGGAAGAAGCATTTTTATTTTATTTCCGTTTAGTTGTTCACACTGGTTGCCTTTCCCCAGATCTAGCACTTGAACCCAGGGACGTGTCACCTGCGTCCTTCAGAGGCGATTGACCCAACCACTACTCCAACAGAGTGTTTAAATTAAAATGAAATAATACGCCATTATTAATTCATGTGTAGCTATCTCTAAGTTTCACAAAAGTCATACTTAAACAACATTGCTTACGTTTAGAGTTCAGTGAAATAATATCCTTGCCTTCTCTTCAGATAATGAACTTAATATGCATTTAAGTGTTTCAAGAAAGTCAGGTTTTTTTTCTGAATCTTTATATATGTGACTGATGAATTTTTCTGTTGCCTTAACCACAACGATCTAGCTAGTTCAAAATAAAATGTCTGACTTATAATCTCCATTCTTCAAATTATAATTTTTCAGAATAATTTCTCAACGGTAGTATTTAGACATCTAGTAGAAAAAGAAAAAGCTTCATTTAGGTACCAACTATTTTTTTAATAATGTGGTGGTGGTGATTGTTTCTATCTAGATATCTGTAGAATTTTAACTTTTTCCAGTTTCACTAAGAAATAATATGTTCACTGTATAAGTTTAAGGCACACAGCAAGTTTCTGTTAACATTCAGCTTCTCACATGAATATAATACAAAGGAAGAATATTGGGAAAGATATTATTCATGTGATAAGAATTCATTCATTCATCCACCAATGGACACTGAGGTTGATTCCATGTCTTGGTTATTGTAAGTAATGCTGAAATAAACATAAGGGTGCATATGTTGTTTTGAGTCAATACCTTCATAGTTTCGGATAGATATCGAGAAGTGGCATTGCTGGATTACATGGAAGCTGTATTCTTAATTTTTTGAGGAATAACCAGACTATTTTCCAAAGGTGCTGCACCAGCTTGTGTTCCCACTCACGGTTTAGAAGGGCATTTTTCTTTCCACACCCTTGCTGATACTTGTCGTTTCTTTTCTTTTTATATGGGTCGTTCTCACAAGTATACAATAATATCTCCTTGCGGTTTTGATTTGCTTTTAACTAATAGTAAGAGAAAAAGAGCATATTTTCACAAGCCTGTTGGCCATCTGTATAGCCTCTTTAGAGAGTCGTTTATTCAGACCTTTTCTATATTTTTGTTGGGATTTTTCTTTTTATTATTGTTATTAAGTTGTGTAAGTTCTTTCCGTGTCTTGGATATTAACCCCTGCTCAGATATATGATACGTAAATTGAGTAAAGATGTTTTTACATTCTAGTGATAGTTTCTTCTGCTATATGAAAATTCTTAGTTCCCCTTTCATTTCTCTTTCTCCCTTCATTTTATTATTGTTTTTAACCTTAGCTTATTTGCTTTGGACCTCTTACTATTTTTCTCAGTATGATTTCTCCTTGTACTTATCTGATCCCAATCTGTTCACTAGTTTTTTCTTCTATTGTGAATTCTCAGAAGAGTTTCCTTTGATTCTTTAGTTGATAAATTTCACACATCCGCTTTACTCTTATGTTTCAGAATTTTATTTGTTCTCATTCAGTTTTCATTATTTCTCAGGAACTGCATCTGCATTTTCTTCCTACTCATCTTTAAAAATAGAAAGTCCACGCCAAAATGTTCACCAATAGCCACGTGGTGGAGGTTTTCCTAGATTCTATTCACTGTCTTAGAAATGGACCTTAGAGAGTCTATTCAGAACATAGTGGCAGAGATGACAGCAACTACCAAACACATAGAAATGTGTCTCTCTTGCAATTATCCTGAGAAACTTCTGAGCTGCAGGAGTGTCCTGGATTCTCTGAAATCAATTTATATGTAAAAATAATACCATTATGCCTATCTCGATATTTGTCCATTATCACTCCAGATATAAAAATGTACTGTCATTTGATAGGATTAAGTATGCTAGCAATCAACACTCTCTCTGTTTCTCTGTATATGACTGTCTCTGTCTCTCTCATTATACACAAACATCATACTCCCTTACACCTTCACACTTCAGATCATGTTTTCTTAGCATTGTGTAAAGCAGTGCCTACACAATAGAAACGTGGTGGACTGATGTAGAAGACTTTTTAAATATCTTTTAAAATTAATACAAACTGAAAAATAGAGATTTTTAATCTTAGATCTAAGTATTCTCAAACATTTTGACATTTAAGTTATTTCCAAAGTTTTTTTTAGCTAGTTTCCATTCATCCACATCCTGTAGTAAATATCTTCTTCATACATAGTAAACATCTTTATACATACCTGTGGGTCCTATTTGAAAGATTTTCTTTAGAAGACCTTACTGGAGTGAAAGTTAAGTAACACTTTGGGAGTTGGTTCATATTGCTATGTTGCTTTCAAAAGGACTCTCCGGGGTTTTAAAGGCATCAACAAAAAATGAGCTGTCTTGTCCTAGTGCAAAGTTACTACACTTAAAAAGGCAATTTCAAAAGTATTTTCTTCTCTTCCCCCATGGGATATTGAAGATCCATCATTTTTCTTTCCAGTCTTCTTTTAGGAAAAATATCAGTAGGGCAACCTAACATGAATACACCTACCAGTTGTAAAATCCTGTCCTTCTGTTGACTTTCTCTAACTTTGACAAATGTCAGAGTATTTCCAGGAGTCATTGAGAGCTATGAACTTGGGGAGAAAAGAATAATTCTGAAAGGTTTAAAACAGTCCAATAAATGTTATTGCTGTTTTAGGGATGAGAAAATTAAAAACGGACACACCAACTTTAGAACCTAGAGGTGAAAATAGAAGACCTATTTTTTTATACTCTCACTAGCTTCATCAAAACTGTTCTGTTCTCTGGTTTCTCACATTCCAAGTTTTGTGTATTACATTAACCTGGTTGTCAGTCTATCT
This sequence comes from Solenodon paradoxus, assembly GCA_004363575.1. NCBI lineage: Eukaryota > Metazoa > Chordata > Mammalia > Eulipotyphla > Solenodontidae > Solenodon > Solenodon paradoxus. Next base: position 315,229 of record RJWH01001607.1, on the reverse strand, counting down.
ATATTTAGGTGTTAATTGGCAATTAATTGATCTAGAAGAATAAAATTTCATTAAAGCTACTTTTGAATATGAAGATTATTTGTTTTTAACACCACCTGCCAAGTCACTTGTACATGTTTCTGTGGCCTGAAATTGAATGGTTTATAATTACCACAGTTATATATTTCAGCTAAGCACATACTCAGAATCAAGAGCAATCTATTATACTTTTAAGATCATATTATTTAGGAAATTGCCTTCTCTGCTCACACTTTGACTGAGCAGCTTCAAAGATTAAGTTGAATCTTCCTTGGAAAAAACAGATTTTTGAGTGAGGGCCCAAAAATATTCATTTTAACAGAGAAAGCCCTGAGTCCCAGACAATTTTTGAGTTCCTGATTTCACACAACATGTACAGTAAAATGGGAGGTTAGAAAACGAGGTCTATTAAGCTGACATTTATTTTCAGCATAATATACTCTTGTTAACTGCCACTGCCTCCAGATAATTCTACATTTTCTTGAACACTGAAAGTGAGGATAAACCGAAAGTCTGTATACTCTGTTTTTAAATTAAAATTCCAATTACAGTAATGTATTCAATTTGTCTCTTTGGAAAAGAAACCTAAATTGATAAAGCTCTCACTCGATTCTTTTTATGGATTTTGTTTCCTTATAAAGGTCTGAGCTTTTGCTTCCTGTGGGGAAAAGGCAATGTGTCTTTGTCTTGTCAACACCTGCTGTTTGGGCTATTCCAAATATAGGGTATAATTTTGTTCCCAGTAGAGACTGTGGTTTGTCCTGTTATCTGGAACAGAAAGTAACAAACTCATCATATGAAGTCAGGCTCTGTATCTGACTGTTATCATGCTTGTGTGAATTCTAGCTGCTGATGGACCAGAGAACTCCACAATTTTTCTCTCAACATGTCCTCCTCTCATTTTGGGCAAAACTGAATTTCTTCTTGTTGGATGATAATGTTAACATGTGATTCTTTCTTTAAATACAGCAGAAAAATAATACTTTAAATTCATGTAAGGATCCAATATAACACAAGACAATCTAATGTACAAATTGTGACTTTCTGTGGGATCAAATGTCGCAATGTTAAGAATTAGGACGTTTCATATTTCAGGTTTTCATTCTGAGTTCAAAAGTTCAGAACTAGTAAAGAGAAATTGTCAGTGTGCTTTTCATCATCTCACCCTTCTAAAGGATTCCTCTGGTTTTTTCATGTATTGAATTGCAAACCCCTTCTAAATTCTCTGTTGCTATACCAGGAAGTCCAAACCACTGAGCATCATAGACATAGTTCTCCAGAATTTAATGCTTCCCAAGGTCATAGCCTCCTGGTCCATAACTTTTCACAATTTGATGCATGTTAGTCACACCACACAGTAGTTATTTCAATCCTGAACTGTGCTTCCTGTATGCTTTCTCCCTTCTTCCTCTTTAAGACTAATGTGCATGCAATAAGGGCTTATATGCAACATATGAACCATCAATAATGCAATATACCTATACACCTTTGAAAGACTAAGTGGAGACTAGGTCTGTTCAACCTAGGCAACGTCAATCCCAGTTCCAATGGCTGCTTCTAAGCTATCCATTAACCTCATTTCATAATTCACCTGGATCTTTCAATGAAAATAAAAAAGGTACGGATTTCATTGATGCAAGACAGAGGATGAACATCACTACTTAGCTCCTCAAATTGTTTTCTGTTCTTGCTAATGAACATTGTCTTGATTCTATTTAGAATAGTCACACATTCAACTTTCCAGTCTTTCCCCTTTTTTTCTGCTTAGAATTCAGATACAAGGGTTCTGCAAGTAGTCATTTTGCAATCCAGAGGTGGGCATCATGAGTCAAAGTTGTATGTTCTAGGGATGGCTGAGAAGACAGATAGGCAGACCTTGAATCCTAGAATATTTATTATTGAACTGTCACCAGCCCTCGTTTCCTCACATTGAAGTTTTTGTTTATATGGATCCATCAACTCTTATTTGAGAGTTTCAGCTGTTGAATATATTCCTAATTGATATTAAGGGTCAAACATAAATTTGGATATTACAGCTTTATTAAATTGTCAACAACTCTCCATTGAGTTTTCTATGGACCACCACCCATTTACTTGCTCCAATATCCCCCATTTTCTGATTTCTCCTTACCTACATCCCCGTGACCCCTAGTCTTTTCAGTAGTCAATATCTGCTCCTTACCTAGTCTCTAGTGCCCACCTAATCCCTATTGAAACTTACTGACCTTTCTTTGACATCTACCATTCCCCAGAATAACTTCCTGGCCTTCCCATCAGCTCCTCACTCCGTATTTCAACCTCAGATAAGAAACACCGGCTTCTGCCTTACTCTAACACAACATCTGGGGATACTTTGCCTTACTTGATCTTCTTCTGAGGGAGGAGAATCAGACAGATTTAGGGGTGAAAAATGATTTCCAGTCATGCCTGGAACTGGCTGCCAACCCTAAGGACATTTAATGGATGAAATAACTTTTATTCAGAATAAACTGATTTATATTCCTTTTCAAGCTCATGAAATTCTATGTTGGAGGTCAGCTGTCCTCTAGCCTATAGAAGAGTAATAATTCTTTACACCTTGCTGGATGACGCTATCTACATTTTAAAACGAAGGAACTTGTTCAGTGACAAAAGTGATCTTTTGCCAATTTCAAAGATAAACTGCCTCATGCAGTCAAAATGATTTTGTGAGTTTTCATCAAAAGCTATAACTCTGACTTGAACCCTTCAATAGTAATGGCTCCAATGATTGAATTAACACATCTGGAACAAAATGCAAAGGGACAGAACATCAGAAAATATTTTTTGAAGAACTAGCAGTCATGCAGAACTACAGAATAGTGCTTTTATAAATTGCTATAATCTATAGACTGCTTTAGGAGTCTAGCCATTGACATGGCCATTTTTGAAGGAGCTACTTGTTCCCAAAGATTCAAATCATCATCGATGTTCAGTGCATACGATGATCATGTACATGTGGGGGAAAGGGCAGCTTGTTCAAAATAGTCTCAAAATGTTACTGCTCTTTAGTCCAAAATGACAAGATTAAAGATAGGCACTGGATCCTCACCACATATAGTAGAATCCTTCCCTGGGAAGGTGGAATTATAACGTAGAGAATTGAGTTACAAAACAGATATTCTTTGGAGCAAAAAAAAAAGAAAAAAATTGTTGAATCCAATATCTATGATACAGGCTAAAGAGCAAAACAAAACAAAAAACCAGAGAGATTAAATAATCAAACATTCAGAAAGAATCGTACATGAGAGATGTGAGAGAGAAGTGATTTCTCACTCTGCAGTGCATCGTCCTTTGCAGTTCATCCCTGGGTCCTACTAATTCATAGACCTTTCAGTACTTGAAATGTTCTTATGCCTTCATAATAAATTCACCCTTTTGCCAAATTTGGTTCCACTGGCCTTCTTTTATAGATAATGAATTTCTGTTTTCTGCAGCAAATATCCTTTCAGAAAAGTTTATGGAAAATAAATGTTTTGTTTTAATAAAATAGATTATTCCCTTTCATCTATTTATTGAAGAAGCTGTTGGCTGCACATCATCACTCCATGTTTTTAGGCAGTCACGGCTGAGCACTCTGGATTCTGCAATCAGGGGTTATGTTGGGTGATGGTACAGATAGATAGGCACAGTTGGAAAGATGTGAGGGCCATGGAAGGGGTAGAATCAACATGCTTTGGAAAGAGAGAATTTCCTGCAGTAATCCAAGATAACTTCAGGAAGGGATGGAACTTAAGTGTGTTTGTGACAAATGGGCACCATTGGGGCATGTAAGCTAAGGAGAAAAAGGATTCTTGGTAGAAACAATGGGACTATGAAGATAAACAGAAGCCAGGCATACAAACAGTAGATCAGTTTGACTAAAACAAAAGGTTTGCAAGTAGATATAGAGATTAAGATTAGAAAGGTAGCTTTGGGCAAGATTAATGGAGACCTTTAAAACCCTTGTAATAAGTTTAGATTTATCATGTTAGCCATAAGAATTCAATAAAGATCTTTGCACTAGGGAATGACATCAGGAGTGGCTCAGAAATGAATCAAGTGGCAGTTCAAATGATGGACTAGAGGGAAATGGAAGAGCCAGTTAAAAATAAAGCTAGCTCAATGATGCATTTAGGTGAGAACAAGGACTAGGGAAGGAAGGATTTTTCTCAGCAGTATTTAAGGACTTCGGTGTCACAAAGGAAGAATGACATGTTCCGGGTGCCAGTCCAGCTAGGCAGCAGCAGTGCTTCACAGGAAGAAAAGGTAGGGTGGTTTGTCCTCAACCTACTTGGAATCAGAAACCACTGTTAAGGAGCTAGGAGCCTAACTGACAGCATAGGAATATGTATGAGGGGTTTGGGTAGAGAATTAATGAGACTATGAAGGGAGGCAGCAGAGAAATAATTTTTCATCTAATAGAGCAATTTTAAACTGCAAGTATTAAGAAGACAGGAGATAGGATGCAAATTCATGGCCAGTTAATATTTACTAATTGTGTGGTTCTAGGTTTATTCACAAATGAAATCACATTTGAATGTCATCTACATATTACAAATCTAGAGAGCTTGAGCAAATTGCCTAAAGCCCATTTAAAGAGGTATAAGTAAGATATAAACCCTAGCCTTCTGTCACCTTCATTCATTGAGTTTCATCCTTTACATTATATAATATGAGCTCTCATGAAGATTAGGAGAAGTTTGGGGCGGGGAGGTTGTAAGTATGGAGCCAGAATCAGCATTTCGGGAATGTTTGTTTCACAGAGTATCCAGCCCACTTAAACCAACTTCCTCAAGCACTGAACCCAAATTGCAGTAATTTCCAGTTATGCTATTGGCTATTAATAAATAATTCATCATATGAAATTACTAAATAAATGCTAGAGGTAAGAAATTACATATTTTGATATTGTGACAAAATCAATAAAATGCAACTGCTAGGTTGTTTTTTTCTTGGTTTCATAGTTTGTTAATTTTGTGACTATTCATTTGAGTAACTACATACGAAATATGAGAATAAAAGGCTAGTGGCCATTTATTCATGTATTATAAATGCTAAATTCCAGAAGTGTGTGACATCTACAAGAATATAAAACAAATTTATTGTAATTAATGCTATTACCAAGAATAAGAAATAAATTCATAGTATCCAATATGTAAATACTAAGCAAACCATGTAATTTGTCTCTTTTGGAAATTAATCTCACATTCACATTAATATGATTTATGTTATAATATAACACTATGCCTCTGGAATCAGAGTGGGAATGATTAGTTCTTTATGTGACCTTAGTAACAAATAATGTGCTAACAGGATCATAAATATCAACTAAAATTAATTTACATTTCTGATATTCTTAAAATAGCTTCCTGAATTTGAACTTTGAATAGTACTATAATGAATGAAAATAAGCATAAGTGCCATGACATATTAAAATGTCAAAACACAGGACACCTATGGTCATAGTTCAGGAAAAAGATCATAGATCACAGAAAGTTAGAGGGAGTAAGGACCTTGGAGGTCATTTGGTTCAATCACCTCATTTTGTAAATGAGAGGAGGAAAAGCCATACTACTGGGAATTTCTCCAAGGTTCAACGCACAGTTACAAAGTGTCAGTGCCAAGAAAACAGTTCAGACCTCCCGACTTCAGTCCATTGTTCTTTTTGCTGCATCATACTGCCCGAGACATCATTCTTCATGATCTTAGAAGTTATTACCTTATTATTGCATTAGAAGTGAAATATCTATGGATACTTCTCATTGTGCTTTTTCATGAGAAAAAGCACTTCCATCGCTAGTGCAAAATAGTATTAACCATAATCTGAGCTCAGATGAGTTTTTTGTCCCCATACATCCTTCAGTGAATAAGCTTTCTGGATTTAGGTACATATCAGTGCATTATGATCTTTTAAAATGAGCTGCATTTGAATTAAAATAAATAATTTTAGTCACGATTACTAATTCTCCTTGCACAAAAGGAAATCATTGCAAATTGGTGTGGTAGCCAATTTGAAAATGAAAGTGGCATTTTTTATTCAGGTATAATTTACAGAAAGAAGGGAATGTAGAACATACTCTTTAGTGAGTTTTGAAAATAATTTACACCAATGTATTCCACACCTAATTCATTGCACCCGAGAAAAATCTCAGTGCCCTTCCCAGTCATTAAATGCTCTAGGATTCCCCTGGAGGCAACCAAGATATTTAGTTTATATTTTGATAGGAACAGCTGTCTTTATTTTTATTGAATTGTAGGAGTGTGGGGGATAGTCTAGATATAAATTATTTGTCAGATATGGGCAAAATGAATATTTTCTGCCAGTCTGTGGTTAATCCATATATGTCCTGAACAGTGTCTTTTGATAAACAGAAATGTCTAATTTTGATGATGCACACTTTAACAAATTTTCTCACATTGTTTTTGTTTTTGATGTTCTAAAAATACTTGTGTATCTCAACATATCGAAGATATTATTCAGTATTTTTGTCTATTGTATAATGATACTAATACTTTTTATAATTTTGGCTTATATTTAGTCTTAAGAGCCATCTCGAGTTAAATTTTATAAATGAGGTGAAAACATGAGGCAAGATTTCTCAATTAGATGGTGAAGAATGGAAGTAGTGAAATTAATGTAGTATATACAAAATTAATTTACAATGATGCATGCCCTAAATGTATATGAGAATGCAATTCAATGTAACTTCAATAAAATTAAAATAAATATATTTAGAAATGATTTCTCTCCTATATCATTCTTCTATTATATAAGCACCATTCACTAAAAAGAAGCTCTTTTCCTAAATGGATAGATTTGGAGTCTGAGTTGAAACCTCGCTATGAAAGCATGATTTTATTTCTTGATTCCCTAACCTACTCCACTGATATAATTTTATATCTAAAGCATATTATCTTAAATATGGTAACTTTTTAAAATAGGTATTCAAATCATTTGTAAATACTAACAGGTGAGTGTTTTTTCAAAATAGTGAAATGTTCTAAGTTATTGCATTTCCATTTAAATTTTTATAGGTTTATTGAATTCCATTATTTTTAAGCAGAGGGCATTTTGAAAAGGATTGCAATTAAATATGTGAGTAAGCATGATATAGTTTTTGCATTATTTTTGCACTTTATGAATATAATTAAACATTTTAATTATTAATACTTATTATCTCTTTTATTCATAATTATGCATTTATTTTTGAATATTAGCACTGTATCTCAGTCTATATTTCATGCCACAGCCTCCATCAGAGTTCCTGTGTCCTTTACCCCCACCTTTACCTCCTCTCTCCTTCCCTTTGCAATTTGGGGAGAAGTGATGTCGTTATAGTTCTGAATTTACAAAAACATGCAAGTGGGATATATGTCTTTATTTTAATCTTTCTTAATTTCTCTCAGTCGTGCTTGCAGTTTTCAATATACATGTTCATACATATTTTAATGATGAATTTATCATTAGGTATTAATTTTTTTATTTTCCTACTGAAAAAGATGCATTGTTGTTTTCCATTTATTTAGTAACTATTATCTGGAAATAAACTGACCTTGTATTTTATAATTTTTCTTAATTTACATATTAGTTTGAGTAGCTGCTTTATGGATGGCTTAAATTTTCTACATACAATATCAAATTATCTATAAATAAAGTTTTACTTCTTCCTTCCAATTTTTTACTTCTTCATTCCAATTTACATGACTTTATTTTTTTTCTAGGTTTTTTGCACTGGCTACATGTATATTTATTCTCAGTAGACCTGTACTTCAAAAATGTGTAATAAAATGAAACAAATAACCAGATAAACCCCAGCAAAAACTCACAGAACAGAAGATGATGGCTGCTAGGCAAGTGGGAGGAAGAAGGGAAGGAGACAGGGGAAAGGTGGTGATAAAGGACACAGGAACTCTGGAGGAGGGTGTGGTGTGAAATACAGACTGAGATGCATGTCAATAGTCAAAATTGAATGTAGGTTCATGAAAAAATAGATAATAAATATCAATAATTAAAAATGTTTAATTATAGTTATAAAATGCAAAGGTAATATAAAAACAATATTACGGTTACTCACATATTTATCATTTGCAGAATGCCATATTTCTTTGTACAGATTCATTTCCTTCTACTGTATCTTTTGTTCTGCTTGATAATCTTCCTTTCACACATAATGTTCATCTGCAATCAAGATTCCCTCAGTTCTGGGTTTTGCTTTGCTTTTTAAATGATTTTATTTTGCCTTTCCATCTGAGGAGTATTTTCACTGGCTATCGGATTCTAGGTTGACAGCTTTTATTTGCATTCAACATTTTCAGATGTCATTTCATTATCTCCTCACTTCAAAGACTTCTTACAAAAATTCAGTTTTCATTTGAATCATTGTTTCCTTGTTTGTATATTTCTTCCTTTTCTCTGCATATTTAAAGATTTTATTTTCTATAACTGTGTTTCAGAAATTTGATTATGAAGTACCTTGGGGTAATTTTCTTTGTGTTATCTCAAATTGTTTTTGTTGAGCTTCTTAGATTTATTGGCTAACCATGTACATCAAATTTGGATACTTATATCTATAATAGTTAATCAGTGTCCCAATTCAAATTGCAGAGATATTATAAATATGAGTTGCTATATAAGGTAAAAATAGGGCTCCCTCCTCTCTCTATCTGAAGTGGTTGTGTAGAGCAAAACAAAGCTTAACTCGTTATTAGTTGTTAACATGGAAAAAGAGATACTTTGCCAGGTTTACCTCAGAAATTCATACCCTACTTACATGTAATTGTCACATGGGAAAAATATGCATAAAAGGAAATACCTCCTAAAATGCTATATATTCAGGACCCAATAACTATATGTATAACTGTGACTCTAACAATACCCTAAGCTCTGAACAATCACATTAGCAATTTCTCCTTCAAGTGATCAGTAAAAATACCTAGAGATGTGTAGAGAAATGAATGCTTGATTAGAAAGAGTAGAAGATTCCAACCCAAATAATAATGGCAGAAAGACATTCAAGTACCTTGATTCATAAAGGGAGTACCAATAATTGATAGAATCATAAATTGGATTGAGAAAAGGTTTTAATGTGTTCAGGAACGTGGTAGGTGCTGATTTGAGATCTAATCTTGACAAAGAAACAAATTAATTAAAATACTGACAATCTGAGATCATAATGGAGCCACTTGTAGAAATAAGATACTTATTATGAAGATAATTCTGTAATGGTGGGTTGAAGGAAAGAAAGGAGGTTAGTTCCATGTGTTCAGACATACATTTATTCACTCACTTAAAAGACACTGGTTGATGAGGCCCTGAAATGAGCTGAGGGGAGCCTCCAAAGAACAAGAAGACACTGAGAGAGAAATCTATATTTGAGAAAAGGAAATGAGGTTAATTCTGGCCATAATTAGTTTAAGATCAGGGGGAGCAAACATGTAGAAACATCCAAAAACTATTGTCTATTTAGATACAGAGTGGTTTAAAATGATAGTTCGAGGTACAATATTGAAGTTTTGGGAGTAAACAAAGCTCCTGAATGGAAAGTCCCTTTTGAGAGATGGACCTAAGTTTTTATGGAATTAGATAAATTGTAGCAGTTTGTGCATAGCCACTAAACATTGCTATAAAATTCTTATAATTAGGCATGCTGTGGTGGAGTAGGGGTTGGGTACAATACACATATATCCTAAGGTCCTGGGTTTGCTTCCCAAGGCTGGTGGGAACGACCAAAATGAACAACTAAATAAAATAAATAGGGTGCTTCTTCCTCCTCTCTCTTCTGCTTGCCTCAGTTTCCCTTTGTTTCTGCCTGCATCTTTCTTTCCTTAAGAGAAAACAAAACAAAACAAAATAAAACAAAAAACCTCTCTTAATTAAAAACCATAATGATGAAATGAGAAATAATCCTTTAAAAATAATCAAAGATCACTTTTTCTCTGCTCTATCTTTTGGAAATAACATAAGCAAGAGGGAAGACTGGTACCAAAATGAATCAATTTGTCTATACAGCTTTTTCTCTGTTGGGAACATAGGGAAAGATTTTATAAGTCGTTTTTCTGGTGATGAGCAGAATTAAACAGATTTTCACTATTTTCTCACAAGTATGGACTGCTTTGTGACTACAGATTCCATACCCTTGTGCATATATTTTAGGAAATGCAGAATCTCAGAGAACATATTTTATAAATGTGTGCTCACCTGGAAATGAAGTCACCTAACCTCGTGGAATGGCGTAAAAATCTCTGAATAGTATAAAAATCTGTATTTTCTTTCTGACTCTGCTTCTCCTTAGATTTGTGACTTGGGAAAAGTTGCCCCTCTGGGTCTTTAGTTATTATCATCTATAAATGGAAGGGTTTACTCTCACAAAACATGAATTCTCTTCCACCTTAAGACTCTCCTACATGTAAAATCAAGTATGAGTGCACATGATATGGTAATGCATGTGATTCAATTCACCTTATATGCATCATCCATGTTTACATACCGGAAATGTAAAATTGAACATGAAAACAATATCTTCTTAAGAATTTCATAGACTAATGAAAAACACGTCGATAACTAGTTGCAAAATGATAGAGTAATTAGTATTAACTCGACCTGTACTGGGCACTATAAAAGCAAAAAGAAGAGAGAACTTAAATGTGCCTGGAGGATCTAAATGGCTTTTCAGAAGAGGGGATAAATGAACTCAGCTCCTGCCAAAAGGTGAAGAGTTCTCCAGACAAATGCACCAATTAGAAGTTGAGAGTAGATTTTATGGCAATGAAACTATAGCAAATGCAAAAGTATTATCCAAGAATCATTTCATTCAGATAATCACAAGTATTTTTGAATAATAAATGTTCAGCAGGTGTTCGGTGCCATAGTAACACACAAGACAAGAAAGTTAGCAAGTATCAGCTCATGAAGGGCCTTCATATTAATAGGTTTAGACTTTATCACACATGCCAATTATCTAAAAGTTCTTTGGCCATACCATGAAGAAAAATCTTGAGCAAACAATTAAAATTTTGAAAAACTTAAAAAAAATTTAAGATGCAAGATACACATATATAATAAATAATCTGTAGGTCTTAAAGCCGACAATTAGAAGATGAAAGAAGAAGATATTAGAATATCAAACAAGCACAAAAATGCATAAGAATGGAATGAATAAGAAATGTGCAATATATTTTTGAAGAAATCATTCTAAATTACTGGGGACACAAAAGATTTTAACAAATAGATATAGATTCCTACTGATAAAATTATAAATTTCATTAATCATCATAAGGTCTTTTAAAGTCATAACTCTGGGTATCTGATAAATTTGGGGAACTTAGAATAGATTTTTGGTTCATCTTGCTATTCCTAGAATTTAACATTGAGTCTGGTATACAATGCACAACAACATAACTTTACTCAACTGGATTAGCCTTGTTGATAATACGGTATGTATTATAGATCACATATTCTCTCGTGTTAAACCTACTTGTGTATTACATTGAATCTACTTGTACATCATATTGTAAGTTTTTACAGGACTAGAAGCTGACCACTAAATGTGTCTATCAAAACAAAAGATCATGTTCTCTTGAAAAATTTGAAAAAAAGAAAACATGTTTCTTTCTACATCACTATTTCTTAAAATAACTTTGTGCAAACCATAAAACAGCACCATAAAATAAAGTTCTATGAATATGCTATTGAAGACAATTCTTATCACCAGAAGGAAGCTCCCAGTAATAACTGAATCAGCAAACATCAATAAATGCTAAAAACACTAGGTGGAATTTTGGTGAGGAACAGTATATTTACATGATCGTAAACTTTCTTCCTATAAATTATAAAGGGAAGCAGAATAACTTAAAAGGAAGGAACCTGAAAGATACCACCTTAAATAGATAATCAAAATTAATATATGAAGCCCTACAGACTCCATAAGAAAATTGTTACAACAAATTCAGCAAAGTTTTAGGACACAAAATCAGTGTATAAATGTCAGTTGTATTTCTAGACATTAGCAGCAAACTATTTGAAAAAAATAGAAGAATAATCTCATTTACAAGCACCCCCCAAAAAAAATTGCTTAGGAATAAACAGCTACAAAGGTGAAATATCTGCATATTGAAATCTATAAAATATTGATAAAGGAAACACAAACAGAAAGAAATCCTGTGTTCATGGATTTACAGATATAATATAGCCAAAATGTCCACACTGTACAAAGAAATCCAGAGGTTTAGTGCTATACTTACCAAAATCTCAATGACATATTTTATAGAAATTGAAAGAGAAAATGCATTTTTAAAATAAAATGAAAACTCAAAGTACTCCGAATAGCTCAAATAGTCATGAAAAAGAAGAACAGAGCTGCAAGCATTACATTTCTTGACTTCAAAATATATTGCAAAGCTATAGTAATCAAAATAGTATATTGGCATAATGATAGACCAAAGGAACCAACAGAGAGCTCAGAAATAAATGCAGATACAAGTGACCCATTGATCTTTGACAAGCATGTCAAGAAAACTACATGGAGAAAAGATAGCCTTTCTCCTGAACAAATGGTGTTGGAAACGTGGTATCTACAAACTAACAGTGAAACAGAACCGTATCTTAGACAATGTGCAAATATCAACTCAAAATGAATTGAAGACTTAAACGTAAGACCTGAAATAGTAAAACTCCTAGAAGAAAGCATGTTATACATATTTGTAAGAAATATTTAGTAGTTAAGAGAGAACCATTAAGTGCACACACACACACACACACACACACACACACACACCCACACACACGCGCAAGAAAGAGAAAGATTTTAAGAAATGAACTCATATGATTGAGGAGATGGCCCAGTCCAATATTTGCTGGGCTGACTAGCAATCTGGATGTCTAGATATTCAGGAATGGTTTTATATTGAAGCAATTTTCTGGCAGAATCTTATCTTCTTTCAGGAAAGATGGTTGTGTTTGTTTTGTTTTTTAAAGCTTACTGCTGATTTGTTGAGGCCCATATATATTCTGGATATCTTGACCTAACCGAATAGTCACATAAAATTTAGGACCACACATGTGCTCTACTTTATTATTGCATCATATATGTTATAAAATATATGCTTTATAAACATATACAATAATAGGTTTTAAATAAAATAAAATTTCCTTAAAAAAGAATATTTTCTTCCTACTTCCACTGGAAGCAGCTTGTGTGTCCCATGAAATATATGTAACCCACAGGAGAAAGTAGAGTAATCATATTAAATGTGTGTAATTATAGTCTCTCTCAGGGCAGAGTAGACAGAGGAATGAAACCAGGTGAGATTGAGGCAAAGGTTCAAGTCAAGAAGGGGTAGAATAACAATGAGGCAGAAGAGAAAAATTTGGTGTCTGATCCAAAGTCGTGGCAATGGTGATAAAGTGAGCATAAGAATATGGAATCTATAGGACGACCGAACAAGAATGGCCAAAGAGTTAATGAAAAGTGACTGCCAGGATGTGGTCCCTTGGGAAGATGGGTAGTAAGTTGATCCAGTCAGATTCACTGGTTTCAGTTTGGGGTATGTTGCAGTTGAGAGTCTGTTTATTCATGTGGGGCTGCCTTCTTGGCACTGGAAAATAAAGGATTAGGATGAAATTTCCGGATGGGATATGGGAGATAGAAGCAATGTAATGACAATCAAAAAAAGGATATGATTGGAGTCCCCCAAAATACCCAACAGTTAAAATTCTATTGAATCATAAACTGAGCTACCATTTACTGTTCATCATGTACAAAGCATTACCCTAAGTGATTTGCATACATTATCTTGCTAATTTTTAAAACAACCCTGTGAAACAAAAATTGGCATCTCTTTTTTATTGACTAGGAAACAGAAGCTTAGAAAAATGAAGTAACTCGTCCTTGGTCAGAGCCAGGAGCTCAAACCAAGGTTCAAACTTCAAGCACCAGGGCCTTAAATTATGTACTGTCACTCACTTAAGGAGGGAAAAACATGAAAAAACAAAACAAAACAAAAAAAACCCCAGAAAAATACTGCTGTACCTCTCACCAAGCACGAAGGCAAAATGATAGCTCAGCAAGGAAGAGACCGAGCGACTCCTCCTTTAGTAAGTTTGTTCTTTGCTTTGAAATATCACTGAGGATCCTTTAGAAGCCCAGACTTTGGAACCAAGCCCACTTCCATCAAATCTTTCTTTAAAACTCAATTTCTCTATCTGTGATGTAGGAATAAAACCAGTGTCATATACTTATTTTCAGAATTACATTAATTAATGCACATAAACAGGGCCTATTAAAAAATCGCAGCAGTTTTTTATTATATTTCTTCATTTCGGTCTGTGGACTAAAATGATTATTCCTGTCAGGGTACAGCAGAGAATTTATCAAGTCTAGAATGAATACTGCATTACGTCAAGAGATCGTGCCAAACTGTTCTATTTATAGAATTGGAAATAATGTCTATTTAAAGGTACTTCTTCCAACAAGCATTTTTATTTTGTGGTTTTAAACAATATATGAATTGGCAGCGAACAGCTGAGCAGTCTCTTCAAACTGGCACACATTCCAAACCAGATTTTCACTCTCTAAAACTAATTGAAAACAAAGTCTGAAAAATCGTAAAGGCAAACGAGACTGAAAAATCTGTAAGGAATGAAATAGGCTCTCAGGACCCTTAAGTCACGTGAAAGAGCAGCCCCAGAATGAATCAAAACAGTAAGATGACTTGTGTTGGCTGTGTGTTTAAGTATGAAATGGGTCCTGAAGGACTGGAGGGTAACAGTCTTTCTCTTTTATGTGTCTTCTGGCTCAGCCACTGGAAATGCTCAGCTGGAAGCTTTGTTTCTGTCCTGATGTCCAGATGAACTGCAGCTGGGGAACCTCCCGGTGCTTGCGCAGGAGAAGGATTGATTCTCCCTTCTCCCTCTCCCTCCATCTGGCATCTGCTAATGAGGTCTGGAGGATGGGCTTCAATGAGACCACTCCTCCTGTTGAGGAGGGACATGTGGTGCAGTGACTAATTGCCCACACCCCAGCTAAATAGACAAAAAGATGAAATGTAAGCCGTGAATAAAAAAGCATATAAATTATAAGCAGATATCAGAGCACCCGTTTTCCAGGATGACTCTGATGGGATCCTACCTCACACAGTAGATATTTGCCAAGCAAACTCCTACTTGTGTTAATTAACAAAATATGTATCTACAAGATGTAGATGGTGGTCCCATGTGTAACTTTCTATGAACTAGAGAATTGTCTTTTCTTAACTACAGTGAAATTAATGTCCTTTTTAACATTTGCTAAATCTTTATATATGTTTTTGTTTAAATACAATGGAGCAATTCAGCAAGGTATTATAAGATTTCATCTAGTGAGGGTAAAAGCTAATACTGTCTAGAAAGTATGGCTTAAAAATTTCTTGAAGCTGTGTTTACCATCCTACCTAACTCATACAGGCAGAGCTTATAAACTATTAGGGTCTTTAGATCTCTAGATTGGAAACATTTTCAGATTTAGAAAAGCTTCATTGTTTGATTCGAACTTTTAAGTTTAAAATAATTAGGGTTGAAATGGGAACATAATCCTCTCAATAATATGTTTTTCCTCTGTGAAGAATGAGGAATTTCACATAACGATGCAGCAGGGCGGGGGTGGGGTAGAAATAAATGTCTCCCTTTTCACTTAATTTGTAATAACATAATATAGAAAGTAAGATGCAGTATCCTCTTTTATTGGGCTATGTGAACTTTCCAGGGACAATAGCAGAGTAGCTATTTGAAGCAAATCTTCTCTGCTATTTGAAGACACTTTCCCATGAGGCTTTCTGGGGTTTCCTGACAGCTATCACCCACCTTTGCCTTCATTGAGACAAACAAAAACAACAGAACAATTTCTCTTCGACATCTATTTTATTTGGAATCTGCTTTATCTTAGGCAATTTTGAAAGAAAATAAACCTTAAGAGAAACAGATCTATCTTGGATTTCATATTAAGCATTCATTCCTGAGCTAATCTTAGCTAGCTGTTCCTTCAAAACCACAATGCAGTCTTAAAGTCACTTAGAATGTTATTAATTTAGCAGTTGTACCGTGATGGATTTTTCAGATTGCTAAAACACAGATCTCTGGAGACAGACAATGTGCAGATGTCATAGCTTTATGGACTTATTTCCATGAGCAGGATGTCCTACAGCAAAATTATTGATAACCAAATGAGCTACCAGTACATAGCCCATTGTTTGGGGATAATGGGTATACTGTTTTGTGAAAGGCTGATGGAAAGATTTCTAAATAATATACTTTTTCAGAAGATAGATTTTGGTTTTCCGTATTTTAACCATTAGTAAACAAACATAAATTCATCAGAGACTTGCAGTCAGATAGAGAAAATTTTTTCCCCACTAAATGAAAACGAGTTTGAAAATTTGGGGAGAGTCATGATTATGCTTCATTCAGCTAATGTGCTTCCAAAACAAAGCTAACTCACAGTTATTTATACCTCTACCTTTGGTTTCAATACAGCATTCACAGTAAGAAAAGAGCAGAAAGACATTTCATTAGTCCACTGCATCCTGGAGGCATGTCTGGTCATTATTTTTATGCTTGGAAAATGTGAAGGTCCTTTTCCATTGTGAGGAGGATCAACAATTGCTCTCCCTTCAAGCGATGGGAATATCTGTAATTCTAAGTTTTGCTCAAGGCAATTTTGGCTCAGAAGAAAGAGGAGATCAAACAAATGGGCCTTCCTCATGTAAATTCCTGACTGAGTAAATACTACCACACTGCCAACTCTGAATAATTAACTTCCATCCACTATACCAGAAACGATGCACTGTGTTTGAAATGCCTCTTTTCCATAAATACGCCTTGAGAGATACCACCACAGAAATCATGACAGCTATCACTGCACTAAACTTTTACTTACTCAAATCATTTTCTGAAAGCCATCATTAGAATCAAATTAAAATAAAGCTGAGGTTTTCTGAATAAAACTGTCAAGGGAGATAAAAGTTTTTACATTGACAGTAAAGTAAATGATTTTTTCCACTCTGTTGAGGGTGCACAATAGCGCAGTATATCTGAATGACTTATGGTCCATTAATGACAGATTAACAGCTGAAGGAGGGGAGATCTTTCCAAGAATAGTTTTCAAATGAATGAAACTTCAGACCCAGAGGCAATGGAAGTGCATAGTGTGGGGAGCTGAGGGAAGATGTGGGTGGAGGAGTTTTAAAAGATCAGACTTTCATAATTCATTAAAATCAGGAAAAAAAATGAGTGTCTTCTGAAATAAATTTTCCATATTCACAGGGAGAAGAGGTTATAGTTAATACTAGGTTCTTGAATATGACTGTAAGAGGGAGAGAGTCAAATGTGCAAATAAGAAATGAAAGAAGTCTTGCTAAGGTAGGATTGGTGAAGGAGAGTACCTGGTTTTGCTCACTAGGATTCTTCGCATTGTAATGAAACACCATACACTGTGTGCAATTAGACTGAGGCAGGGCTGGGGAATGGAGGGTACAGTGAGGAGAGTTTATACTAGCAAAGCATTTTATGCATAAAAATTATTTACTTTGAAATTTCACTCTCTGGAATAAGAATTGCAATATATATATATATGTGTGTGTATTTATATATATAATAAAATTAAAAAATTAAAGTAGAATTAAAAACTAAGTTCTAAAAAAATAAGGCTAATAACTTCCTTTTATTTTTTCAGTTTACTTTTTGTATAGCCTAATTTGAATTTTTTTTTATCACAGAAGCAATTCATGCTTTTATAGATGCTACAGAAAACTGGTAAAAGAAATGAAGAAGAGAGTAAAAGTCATTTCCCAGTTGTATTCTTACATAAATTTTAGTGCATTTTCTCCCATAATATAGCGTAAATTTTTCAATGAAAGTTGTATTATGTTTAATGTGTATGGCATTGTCATGAGGAGCCACTGAGTCTTGCTTTTGTGACTTGCTTTTGAAGCCAGTGATCTGTTCTGAGGTCTGCCCAGTGGTTTTTGCAATATATTATGGCAACTAGACCAAGGCAAATTTATCCTTATTTCAGCTGGCACTGGATTTGTGTGCTCAATTCACATTAGAGATATTATGAGTAATATTGAAGGTGGCATATATTTTAAGTGCTTATGCATATAATTCTACCTAAAAGCTTAAAGCAAATGTTAGCCTGGTAAATGACCTCAGTATCTAAAGATCCAGCTACTACTATCTCCACTCAGTTTCTGAGGTGGCTTCAGGAGGCATCAAAAATAAGTTTTACTCTTCATAAACAAAAGCTGTTAAAGCTTGCCAAAAAAGAGACTTAAGCCACTATGTAATAAAAATAACTCATATATTAGACTAATTATAAGGATAGCTGAAGCACTATGAAATAATTAAGCTTCTATCTGAATTAAGCTAATTTTTTAAATGCAATTATTTTATTCGAATAAATACTGAAACATTCAATTTTCTCTAATTCAGAATAAGTGATAAAAGCCATAAAATATATCCTGCGTAAAGGCAGAAATTAGAAAAAAATGTTTATAAAGTTTTAGTCTTTATGATATTCCTTAGGTATGATTATGCATGCATAAATTCTCTCATACAAATAATTAGCTTTTAAAACAAAGAGTCTGGAAGAATTAACCTAAATGCTTACTATATTTTTTAATATAGTAAACATTATGCTAATAATAGTAAATATCATTATGATATAATAATAAGAATTTTAATTCCATAGCCCTGGCACAATATTTTCAGTCTCACCTGTATGTCCATATTAAAAACAACTTTATATATAATTTTATTTTTAGGGAAACATAAATCTGTGGACTCCATTTTTAGCATTTTGCATTGTATGGTATAACCTACCACTTAAAATAGTAATTTTGATGATACATAATATTGCATAAAGTAGAAGCATAAAAAAATCAATCATTCCTCTATTTTGAAACACTTAGATTGTTTAAAATGTTTTCATGTATTTAATAAACATTGCCTAATCTCAGAATTTCGGTTTTCCTTTTTTTTTGGTTTATTAATATTGGTGATTCTGCATGCTTCCTATATTTATTAATTTCTCTTGTTATATGAAGTTCCTTTTTTCCTAATTCTTAATTTTACCTGAAAAGGTTATTTTAGTTAACATCTATTATTTTTTTACGTTTCATCTTTACCAGTAATTTTTGTTTTTCACAAGTTATGTTTCAGTTTCCACCTTTCCTATCCGATATTTATCCTTCTGAATTGCATTTAAGTGTGTTCATTTGTGCTTATTATTTTTTATATTTTATTTCTAATTGCTAAAGTAAACAATGATCTCAACTGAACAGTTGATGTTTCCATTATTATTTAACCTTATTTAGTGTTTGCTTATTAGGATAGACTAGTTTATGATACAGTAGCTACTACTAAAATTCCAGTTGCTTAAATTGCAAAATTGATTTCTTGCCTTTCTACAAGACCATCTTGGATTAACACTGAGGTCTTTCTCCTTGTAACTATGTAGGGATTCAGAGAGATTGCAAGCATAGCAAAGAGCGCTAGTCTGTGAAAGGGAAATTTAAATTTTGCAGAATGAGTCACTATCAGTTAAATAAAACATTATCATTTCTGAGCAGAATTCATTGGCCCAAACTAGTCAAATAACTCCACCCAACTACAGAAGAGTTAAAGAATGCTCAAGAAGGTAGAGGACTGAAAATATCTGGCAAGCAGCACTAGTGATTTCCACACCTCCCATCACACTTTGTTATTACTAAAAGATAACTTCTGGTTTCTAAAATTTTCCATTACATGTAAAAAGGTATTTTTAGGGCATAGAGTTTTGCCTACAGCTACCTTCATCTGTTTGGCTTTTATTTTGAGATTGCTTGTTGTATGTTTGTTTTAGTTATGGATAGTTTCTGTTATATTTTCTGTTTGCTCAAATTTCCATGTGATTCATTTCTTAATCTTTTAAAAGAAGACCAGTTGGAGAATTGCTTTAAAGCATCACCCTAGCAATCTGACTGCTTTCTGGCTGAGTAAGCTTCTTTGATCTTGAATTAGAAATTTGGTAGTAGCTGTTGCTGTTATTTCTTTTGAGGGTGTTCGTATCTAATACTTTATTTAATGATTCACTGAGAATGCATTTTGATGAAGATTTAAGATATAGAGGAGATTTTTCTCCAGCTCAAGCTGTCTTGAGATTTATAGTCTTAAGACTTTCCTAGACATAAAGTTAAAAAGCAACTCAGGGAAGGTTTATTTCTGTCTTACCCAACACAGGTACTGAGATATCAACATCCGAAAGTACTTAACTCAGGAAATGAAGATCAAACTAACTGAGAATCTCATATAATTATTTAAATTCTGAAGTGACTAGTGGGAGCAATTGTAATTACCCTCAAATACTGAGGTAGGCTGTAGGAATTCCTTTATTTTTTTATGCATTTGTTTTTAAAGACAGGAAGGAAGGAAGGGAGAGGAAGAGGGTCATTTAAGGAAGGAAGAGAAGAAACATCTTTATTTAATTGTTCATTTTGTTTTTTCACTATGGCCCTGAGTTTCGAACCCAGGTCCTCGGGTTCTATGTGGTCCACACGCCAGTGTCTCAGCTGCCTGTGCCACAAAGGCGCACCCTAGGATTCCTTTTAATATTTATAAAATGTCTCCTGCTATGATTATTTCCAGTAATGACTTTTGCTAGGACAATTCAAAGATTTATGGAGAGGAGATTTTCTCTTACTAAAATCAAATCAGTAATTGAGACTTCATGATTTGACTGAATAAGCTGCATGGTTTCTAAGAACCATACCTTGTTCTTAGAAAGGGACTAATGTGTTGTTAAGAAAAAAGAAATTGGGCTTCTGAGCCATATTAACTTGAGTTAAAATCTTGGTTTGGTTACTAAGGTGCTGTGTAATCTTGGTAAGTAAGTTGAAGGGTTCCCAAACCTTGGTTTCTCCCATCTGGGAAGGATGATAATAGTGCCTAACTCATAGGGTTATTTAGAAGAATTATCAGATAGTTATCATAGTTTCAGCCATTAGGATACCTTGGGAAATTGGCCAGTTTTGAGCTCAGAAGAAGGAAACACATAAACAAAGAGACTAAGATGAAAATGGCCTATGTTACAGGTAATCGACACGTTAATATACGGGAGCAGGACCACTACACAGGTGTGCCTGAAGTTCACTGATCGGGGATTCCAGAACAAAGGAGCAAGTGGAAGGTCAGCCCATACTCTGTTTGCACAGTTTTTCTCCTGAGCCCAGGCTCATCTGTTCAGAGGAAGAGGTACATGTTAGCTAGCACATGTACTAACATGAGGTGAGGGCGACCAGGAATAAATAGGAATCTTAAGAAATTTAATTACAAAGTGCATCTATGACCCTAATTTCTAAACAGGTGAGTAGAGTCCAGAGAAGAGTATTCACCATTTCATATGCTTTAATCATCTCCTTTACATGTGTTGGTTTTTAAAAACTCAAAGCAAAACTACCTATTTGCTTTCTGACATACTAAACAGGTCTTGACATTGCAATCATTTTTCCTTCCTTCCACCAAGCTTCCATTTTTTCTCTGAGCCATTGTTACAGCAGTTTGCAGGAGATAGGGAACTGCCAAATCTTTCCTTTGCTGTCATTTGAACTACATTTGCTTTTCCTTCTCGGACTGCCTCAAAGATTGAGAGGGATTGGATAGGGTTTGATCTTGATGGTGTGACTAAGATTCATTTGTTGGTGGCCAACTGCCTCAAATCACAGCCTCCCTCCTTTGCTGCCAGTTCATCTCCAAGGACTGAGGAGGAAGAAGAAAGAGGCACGAGGAGAAGGGATAGAGTTGTGATAAACTAAAAAGTTTCCTTGACTATCTAAAGTCTATGCACTTCCTTTTGTTACTTTTCCATCTGCTCTCCTTCTAGGCTGCAGGTTTCTCAAAAGCAAAGACCCCTATAGATTTTACATTTTCTCTGTAATAAGCAATATACACAGAGAGCTGTTGGACCAGGTTTTCTTACTCTAGGAAAAAATGGAATCTTTATTCTTTCATTGCCTTTTCTAGTCCCCTTCTTTTCAGTTCTCTAATTTCAATTTTAAGTGGCGCAATAAGAAAGTGGAGAAGAATTTGTTATCAGGCAATAAAAGTTTCTAATAAAAATTCATTTCATTGATCCATAAAATGAAATCAAGATTATCTCATCTATCTTCTTCACATAGTGATTACAATTTATTATTAAATTTTGAATATGTTCCAGGTGCTTTACATACATTATCTCTAATCCTTGTGTCAACATTGTAATCTAGCTCTTTTAATCTCTGTTTTAGAGAGCAGAAAACTTTAGTGAAAAAAGTTAATTAATTCAAATATGCAGAATAAAGAATAGGGTTAAGATAAACCTCAGTGCTATGTGGCTCTTGAAGTCCATGCCCTTTCTTTTTCACTTTCTTAATTTGTGTCTCTAAAATTAACAATTTTAATAATAATGAAATGCACATGTACATTTTCATTGGTTATAATTTTCACAATATAAAGTTTTTGAAGAAAAGTATAAATTCCTTTAACATCACTTCTTTCACCCAAATATCCAGTCTTAATAGCTTCTTCAATACAGACCAGTTTCCAGGATTTTTAATATGTGTTCAAAGAGATAGCCATATATACTTGATGTATATTTTAACAAGCGTATCTGTTAAATTTTTTGAGTTGCCTTTAAATGTAATCATATATTTTAAATATCATATTTTAATACCAGCACATTTAGATACTTTTCATATTAGTTGAACAATGCTTACATCTGTATCTGCCATCTCATTATGTTTCCTTTTTATCCAGTTTCCTGCAATACAATTATTATGGATCTCCACTTCTTATATAAGTAAATGGACAAAGAAGAGCTTTGGAGAATGATACTTTTTGTTCGTTTTAGCTAATTTTATTGAAGGAGCACTGCATCATGACAACATTAGGTTTCAGGTGAGCATTAGAATAACTCCTCACTTGTACATGGCGCTTTAACTTCGCCACTATTTCTTTCGCTATGCAATTAATCCCCTGACTTCTAAATATTCTGATTTTTTTCTCAGTAGTTTAACTGTATTTCATGGATTAACATAAAATTATTGGAAATTTCCTTTCCATTTGCTGTATTAATATGATTACATGGTTTCAATTTTTCTCTTTGAATGAATACGATAGTTTTTCTGACAATGTGCATTTACCACAAATGTCTTCTTTTTCTTGGCTGACTACTTGATGTTCTGGCCCAACCCTCATTTCTCCTCTATAGTGCAATACTGCCATTCATCTTACAGCTGACGGAATCAAGAACCAGAGAGAATAAATGACAGCCAACAGCATGGAGCTATTTTGTGCTAAAACTGATAATAAATCCTCCTTATCTGCCGACTTCTGGCCCATACACTTTCTACAATCCAAACAGTTATTAATGGAAAGTCTTATGTAGATGCTTTAGTTTATTTGTAAGTATCTCCTCCTGTCTCTCTACATCTCATATCTTATTCTCAATTATCTCCGTTTAACTGAAAATGTTTGATATGCTCTATGTCTTTGACAAAGAACACTTATTTTATTGGAAATAAAATTTTTTAAAGGAAAGGTACAAGCCAGAATGAAAGTGAGTAGGCAGGCAAACAGGAGGAGAAAGGAGGAAGAAGCATCTACATTTTATTTTTATTTAGTTGTTCACATGTCTTGCTTTCCCTGAGACCCGGGACTCGAACCCAGGCTTATGTGTCTTGCTCTTGCTCCTTTGAGGCAATTGCTCCAACTGCTTCTCCACCAAGGAACAACTGGGAATAACTTCTGGCAGAATATAGTTCTTGGATATTTTCAATAAACCCTAGTTAGTAAAGAGTAATAATATTATAAGACCTTAGAGATAAATCTCGCCCAACTCCTTATCGTATAGATAAATTTAATGGCAATTGGTGTTACAGAGTCCTCTTAAATGCTGGCATATGTTAAAATATATTTGCATATAATGTTTTGGTATAACTCCGAAGCCAAGAATGACTGATTCACTAGAAACATTTCACATAACTGGTACTGTCAGGACTGAAACCCAAGTCTCCTAACTCAGAATTCAGTGCTAAACATGTAGATGACCTCTCAGGCACTGTTCTGCATAGCAAAAACATTATAGGCTAGTCTCCCACCTACTTGCAATATATGTAAACTGCATTCATCATTCATAAAAATTTTATAAATTTTTATAAAAAAAGACTATACTAGTAGTGAAATGCATAATGCATTTATACCATTTAAAATGTAAGACTTTTGTTTGCTTTCGAGTTTCTAATCACAGAAAATAGTCACATTTTGAGATAGCATTAGTTGTCTTGACTGATTTGCTTCTTTCTCTCACTTTTCCCCCTTGATAAAAAAAACTAAAATTTGTATTCAAACTCTGTAAATCATACTGTCAACAATTTGTGGCTATTCCTGTTGAATCTTGGGGAATGCTTAGTGTTGTCTTATAATCCTTAACCTATCAATGTGTTGCAATGGTGCTGTTCAAGGAGATTGTCATGCTAAGCTGGCCAGTTTTAGTGTTTTACCAGATACATTGATCTACTGATCAGGGGCAATATTTACTCATCACGCATCTTCATTCACACAAGAAGACAAGTCTTTAAAATGGAAAGGGCACTGGATTTGCCATCAGATGTCTTGGGTTTGGAAATCCAAAGATACCAGTTTTGACCTTTTAGGAGTCTTGGTTTATGTATCTTAAAAATGAGGCAATGGTGCATATTTCCATCAGGTTGTTTTCGTCTTACTTAAATAATGCATATAAAAGCACCTGGCACAGATAAGGAACTGAATAAAGTTAATTTCCTTTCCAGTTTATTTAATGTTTGTTACTTTCAAAACCATTCTTTCCCAATAATATAATAACTGGCATTGACAACAGTAGCAAAGCCTTACACAGCATTCATGCTGTTTCTCTGAAGATCAGCTTTCTCCATTAGTAGCTGAGCCTGACAAATCCAAATCCTTCCTAAAATCTTCTAAGTGACTTCGAAATCCCTGTGTGCATTAGTCTGGATCACTTGAGTGTCTCTTGCACATTTAATTAAACCTGTTATTTCTGGAAGCAAAACCAAAACATTTAAGAAAGAATGGCTATAAGAAACTATTGCTTTTCCAGTAGTGACATGTGAATAATTTAAAGTACCTTTTAAAGCTGTGCTTTATTTTAATTGGTTTCTGAACCGATTCATTTTCAGACTGTGTGTTTTTTATTTTCTTCATCTACCATGGCCTTCTGTCACTTTTCTGTGAGGCGATCTGTTAGCCTCTAAAAAAGGAGGGGAGCACCAGTTGGGATTCAACTTGCTTCTGACTGTTTATCCACTTGCAGATCACTGTGGCAAACTCTGAAAAACGTGCTCATTTTGAAAAATGACATAATTCCCAGGATTGAAAAGGTGCTGATCCTCTCACAAGAATCTATTTGTTCTGTTATTTTTGGCAGCCAGGGTTGGATTCTTCAAAGGGTGATGCAGATTCTGCTTTTCTTTATTTTTCCTGCCTTGAAAATTATGACTTACTTCTGCCTTGGGAAGATTTTGCATAGAAACTTCTTTCCTATTTGCACTGCAAATTAAAAAAAAAGCACACCCTCATTGTAAATTGCATTAACACCTTTTTGACAATTTAAACCTCAGGAGGAAAGATGCTGACTATTATGTGTATATTATAAGCACTATGCACAGGTGTGTTTATAAGGAGGTTATTTGTTTGATCTCCTCAGTTTGTATGAGTCCTGAGTCCTTCCCTAAGCATTATTGGCATGTAGAAAATAGAATCTGTCTAATCTGTTTCAATTGAGCTAAATCCATCAAATGTATTTTTCTTTGAATTTCTGTTGAACCCCAACCTTTGTCTTAGTAATAGGAACTAAGTAATTTACCTTTTCCTTCCATGTATGTTATACCTCTTTCATGATTCAGGATGAGGCCTCTGTTTCACTTTGGACAAGTATGATGCCAAACGGTCTATTCTTCATGCTCATGTCTTCCCAAGTAAAGGAGACAGGAGACACAAGTTAGTTACCACCATATATTCTTTTGTTATGTTCCACTGTCCTGGTGAAAGTCCCATAGATCCTTCCTGAGTGATTTAAGATAAAAATGAATGAACAAAGGAAGGGACAATACGGCAGCATTCTTATTAGACCTATTACAAAAATATTTTCTTATTAATTGAACAATCCTTTAAAACTAGTCTGGAGATAGTTGATATTTATAAAGGTCACAAGATGGGATTTTGACCACTTCTTAGCAAGTCTGATATAAATGGCTTCTCTTCTTTCATTAGAATATGAGGGCATAATCCTGCATTGCTTTCAAATGTGGGATCTCACATGAGACTAACAGATGTCCCATAAACATTGTGTAACTCGTGTAGAACTTTGAGAAAATAAAAATTACATCTTAAGAGAGAAAATCTATGAAGAATAAAAAAGGAGCGATTGCAAACTTTGGTAAAAATTTCCATTGTGGTGCAACTACGATTCTGACTCTGGAGGATGTTTCCCTTTCGCTTTGATTAAAAGTGCAATTTCATATGAAACAGTGTGATATTTCATCTCCAGCTTCCAGGGAGGCTCTGTGGAGACCATCGTTAACCAGTGTGGTCAGGCGGACCAGCGGCTTCCTTGATTAGTTTCTCCCGCTGGGTGGTACAGACAAAACCTCAATCATGGAACGTTCCAGAGAACTTGAGTGTCTGCTCCAACTGTGCTGTGTCTAGAGGACTGTCAAGTGTCTACATATTTTGCAGTTCCTTAAGGAAAAGTGTTAGCCTTCTGAAAAACAGCAGAGTGAGATTGTCCCTGCATCTAGCTCAGGTTCTTGGTGAATTTGGTTTGCTAGCTTGTTTCTAGTCATGTTATTTCTGGTTAATCCTCTGTGTTTATCTTTTTGTGTGGTTTCTATTAAAAAGTATTTTCCTTTGGTCAGAGCATCTTCCCTTAGAATCTGCATAAAATCACTGATTATCCTTGATTGATTCATTTACGGTCTTAGTTGGAACCAAAAATCCAGGTCACTGAACAGGAGAAATGAGCCTGAATATGCAGTGGGGACTTGGGGCTGTGGGGTGCAGCGGAGCCCATCTGCTACTTCTCAAATTCTCAGAGTGGATGTCCTCACTTTCCCCTTCCTGCCATCACTTTGGTCATTAAAATGAAGATGACACTTGGTTATCATAACGTTAAGTTTCAGTTATTTCCATTGTCTTGCTATTTTAATTTGTTTTGTCCCATTTTCTCCCCCAGATGGTGAGTTTTCATCTTCTGAGAAGAATGACTAGCCACTTTGGAGCCTTAAAATGTGCATTCCCCAAACAAAGCTATCCGTAAATACATTGTTTGTTTTGAACAAACCTTCTGTTCTGGTTCTATTTGATTAACAAGAATAATCAAACATCTAAATAAAAATCATTGTCTGTTACCCTTGGAGAGTTTCCAAGTAGTCACAGACAGCTTGGAAGGCTGGCAAAAGGCAAGATGCATTGTGCCGGGGGACATCCAGGCCAGCATGGAGGGACCTGTATGCCATCTGCCCCCACCCCTTCTGCTCGGATCCCAGTCCAATCATTTTCATCTCATTAGAGCCTGATTCTTGCAGAGCCAAGAACTGGGATTTAGCTGCAGATCCCAATTTGACAAAATAAACAAAGACTCACAATGAGAAGACCAGCTTCCTGAAAGTCCTCAGATGACCTGGCTGTCAGGTATAAAGACGCCTCCCTACACTACCTATTCCCTGCAGGGCTGAGCGCCCTTTCTGTGTGTTTTGCTTTTCCACACCATGAGATAAGCTGAACCCTTTCAAATTACAATGTGTAGGCTCTCCATGCACAGTGCTGGAAGATATTATGTGCTAATTGTTTGTTGCTTTAGAGCAAAGCAGGCCCACCGAGAAGTCAGCCCTTTCATGATATTTGTAGAGCTGCATTTACCAAGAAGCAAAGTTCAGCAGAAAAAAAAATAAAATAAAAGGCTCTGAAACCCTTTCTTCACAAAATAAGAAACATTTCTGACACCCTATTTAATGACAACATTCAACTGTTTCTTTTCCATCTTTATTTTCCCTCTAAGGTTCGGCTTATTGCTTCATTATGTGCAGGGACCATGAAGGATGGCAGGAGACGGAATTCTGGCTCAGCAGTTTCAGAACCCAGCCCCCTCCGGCTCAGCCTCCCCTCCTCCTCCTCCCTGCTTTCCTCTGCTCTCCCTCAGCTCTCCCGCCTCCCGCTGCAGATCTTTCGGCTGCCTGGCAACCACTCCACAGGCGATGTCACACAGGATTGCTTATTACAGCTTCAGAGAAATAAACAGGAGGGGAAAAATTCTTGCTGCAACATTAGAACGGTTAGGTACCAATGTACCAAAGACAGGTGGTTCCAGGAGTGATATTTTAGTAGAATTTTGCACCAGGATGCCTAGGTCTCCCTTACAAGGACAGAGAAGGGAGAGGCAAAGAGGAAAAGGGAATTTTCCTATGACTTTTAGCCAGCAGAGCACTAAATATATCCATTCTGTTGGCATAGACTTCAAACAGAGGCATGGCCGAGCTTTAAGGATTTCAGCAAAGAATTTTAGTTATCACTGGAAAAGTGTGACCTGCATATGAAAGTGCAGTTCTATGTTTATCCTTAGAATCCTGACTTACGATTGTGTAGACGGTCTGATCAAGACTGGAGGACAACCAGCCTAGTATTTGAGATGTGAGTTAGGACCTGTCTTTCCTTCACTATCATGTATTTGTTAATATAAGGGTCTTTTGTTCTTTTCCTCCTATTCATTGTTTCCAGTAACTGGCAAAGACTGCATTCTTTGTGTCCAGCATTGGATACAATGGTGAGCAGAAGAGACCTGGTGACCCTCCCAGGGATCACATGGTTGCATGGAAGGCTGACACTTGAACAAGTCGCTACAATAAACTCTGCTAAAGGATACAGGGGGAGGGGATGAGAAAATGGAAAAGTCTGGTTCCGTTTTCCACTCCGGATTCTTGCTATTTTAATGTGCTCCTTTGCAACAGGAATAATTCTATGTCAGGATTTCCTCCTGTGTCCTATCGATTTAGCCAGGCCATGGAAGGAAGCAGGGTTCTTCCTCACTCCGCTTCCTGAGCCTTCTATCCAGACAGCACAAACAGTATTTGAAGTATATCTTTTCCAAAAAATCCAAACTCACTTTTAACTTGATTCTAAAATCCTTTCATGTTCCAGGCCCCTGTCCCTGTTGGCCTGATACATGCAAAGGAGAGAGAATGATCTTTTTGCAATGATGAGTTAACCGTAAATCCTCACTAAGCGTCTGTCTTTGACCAGCGACTCTTGCCCATAAATCAGTCTTAAAGGCCTGGGCATTTCCAATGCAAATCTCTGTATTTGAGAGACCATGGGGACCCTTGCCTAGAGAGATGGTGCTTTACCCTGGTAGAGTAGAAAAGTGCTGGTTCAGTGCTTCTGGAAGATAACTATTGGCAGCTAGCAGGTGCCCAAGGTGTAGGTAAGGGAAGTCACTGGTATAATGCTGAAATCCGTGACCCACACCAAGGAAAATGACTATGAAGAATGATGCAAAAGTATCAGTCAAACAAAGCTCTCTGGACAGAGTTGTGGGCCTGCTGGATTTTCAGAGGAGAGTGGAATGGAGAAGGGAGTCTCAGTGTGATTGTCCAGGTAAGTGAATTGGTCAAACATTGTTGGGGAACATGGAAAAGTCTCAGTTGGAAGCTCCTCCCATCAGCCAGAGCAAAAGATTCACCTCTAAGACTGAGGGTTACATTCTCAGCACCCCTGATTTATATAACCCTGCTCAAGTCCTGGAACTCACAGGTTTGGTCACTAGCTGGGATTTCTACTTAAAGGTGGGGCTTCTGGAACCCCCAGCTATGGTGCAGGGCACACTGCATAGATGCAGAGAGGGGAAGCGAGGCTGGACTATTAGCCCTGACTTTAGGCAGCCCCTTTAAGGCAAAGCCCAGATTAGACAGACCTACCTTTTTTTTTTCTTTTTAAGGAAAGGTGCAGGCAGGAATGAAGGTGAGAAGAGACATGCAGGGAGAGGACGAAGAAGCACTTTACTATTTTTTTTTGTCTAGTTATTCATCTTGGCTGTTCCCTCCAGCCTCAGGGTGCGAACCGAAGACCTTGAGATGTGTGTGGATTGCACCCAACCACTGCTCCACCAAAGCACGCCCAGACAGACCTGCCTTTGAATCCCAGTTGTAATTCTTCATGGTGCTATGTCCTTGGGAAATTCGTTCAAAGTTCCCTGAGTTTGTTTCCTCATCTGGAAACTTTGGATCAAGCTCAGCAATAACTGATTAAGATTACTGTTACAATTCAAGGGATCAAACCAGGAAATAATTTACCATAACTAAAAGTATTATCTAAGAAGCAATTAAATTGTTCTGTATATATGCAAGGAATTGAAACATAAGCGATTAATAAAGATGGCATCCTTTCAAGAACTGAAATGGTAAAATAAATGTCTAACAAAACATGCTCACCCTCTGTCTCTTGCTAAGTCCCAGTTTGACTCTCACATGATGACTCGTGTGCATGCTGCAGACACCCATGACTTTGTCTCCTAGACTGAAAACCCTAGTCCAATTCTCACATTGTGTGATGTGGAAATTGAGGGGGTGGAGAAGGGCCTGCAGAGGCCTCTACTATATACCGTTAGAGCAGATTTCTCATGCACTGAGAGGTGCAAACATCTGCATGTTCCAGTTGTTACCAGCTAGGTGAGCTGAACCTGCACCTATCCTTTCACATGAGACTGTCTCAGGCTGTCTCTGAAGAGCTCCAGTTCCATTTAAGAAAATCCCTGCTCCCACCCTGGGGTCTCTGACCTCCTCAACCCCACTTACTGTCTTCTGAGGCTTTGGACTTGTTTTCCCGTGTCTCTGCTTTCCACTTGGTCTTGACAATAGACTGTCAAGAAGGTTCTGCTTTCAATTTAGACTCTTCCCCTGGGCTTCCCCGTGGCTGACAGTTGTTTCACATGACTGAGCTATGTTCTCAGGAACTCCATATTGGTCACCCAAGTGGCATAGTGTGGTCTGGATACAGTCAGGCATGGTTGCAGGTACTGGAGACACAGGACCTTTTGCGTGAGCAAGGCCAGCAATGTCACTGTTCTCAGGGCGTGTCCATTTTAGTGGAGGAGGCTGGCAACAGATGACTTGAAAAAATAAGTAAAATATTTCCAGGCAGTGATAATCCTATGATGAAAAGTGGGAGTATCATGTGGAGTTGGAGATCAGCAGGAGACAAGACTGGAGAGGTATTCTAGGGAGGAGGGAACTGGGAGCCTCCCAGAGACAGTATGTCGGTAAGGACTTGGATGGTCGAAGGGGGAGCAAGTGTTAGGCCATGAAGCCGGGATTCCCTTGCTGTGTTGAAAGAAAAGCAAGCAGGTCAGCAGGACTGCATGAGTAAGAGATGAGAAGTGGTAGGAAACCCGCGGCTGCACAGCAGGCAGAGCTTGTGAGCTAAGACCAGGAGTTTTATTTAACTCCTAATGGTAAGCTATTTTAGATTGTTGAGCATGAAAGTTACAGCATCTTGTGAACATTTATTTTCAGATCACTTGGTTATGTCCAGACTGTAGAAGGAAAGGCTGGAAACCAGCCTGGATGGTCTTTCAATAGCCATCACGGAAGAGATGCTGGTAGTATGGCTGCGGGACACAGAGTGAAGACAGAGGTGGACCGCTTGAGATGTTTTAGAGGCGGAGAGGCAGGACTTGTAGTCTCCAGCAGGTTCTTGACTTGTGGGTGATTTGTGATTCTTTGACTTGACCGTGGTGTGATGCCTGCAGTAGGACCCACACTTAGAATTTCAAATTTTGATCTTTTCCTCCCAGGCTATGTCATTATGATGGGCCATACTTTTTACGGAGTGCTGGGTAGTGGTCATGAGTCATTAATTCCCAGGCAGCCACACCATCAAGAAGGCTAACACTGATATCGTGCAGACTGTTATTCAACTCAAGTACAGTGTTCAATAAATTACATCAGATATTCAGCGCTTGCTTATAAAATATGCCTTGTGTTAAATGATTCTGTCCAACCATAGATTAATATGTTTTCTTAAATTTAAGAAAATTTAGGGTAGGGTAGGATAATTTGTGATGTTCAGTAGTTTGGCATATTAATGCATTATTTTAGTGTTAATTAAGATTTTTAAAAATTTATTTCTTATTATAGTAATTATTCTACATATTAAATTAATTTCCTATGTATAGGTTCCCCATTTCTTAGATATATTTCAACATACCATGCCCTCCACCAAATCACCAAGGGTATTTCTCCATTGTTCAGTGGGCTCCATCACCACTTGCCTCTGCCTGCCCTATTCCCTTTTGGTAACTTCAGTTCTGTCTCAAATGTTTCAGGGTTGGTTATGTGTCAAGTGTTCCTTTGTTTTGTCTGTTCACATTCTACCTACAAGCGAGGTCATCTAGTATCTATCTTTCTTCTTTTGACTTGTTTCACTTAGCCTAATCTCCTCTAAGTTCCATCTATATTGTTTCAAATGACAGGGTTTTATCTCTTTTAAGGGCTGTGTAGTATTCCATTGTGTATATGTACCATATCTTCTTTACCCATTCTGATGTTGAGTACTTGGGTAATTTCCAGTTATTGGCTATTATGAATAAGGCTGCGATAACAGGGGGATGCATACATCCCTGCAGATGGGTATTTTTGTGTCTTTTGGGTAAATGCCTAGAAGTGGAATGATGGGGTCATATGGGATTTGCATCTTCAGTTATTTGAGGAATCTCCAAACTGTTCTCCGCAGGGGTTGTACCAATTTGCACTCCCACCAACAGTGCAAAAGTGTTCCCTTTTCTCCACATCCTCACCAGCAATTGCTGTCTCCAGACTTTTGGATAATAGCCAATCTTTCATGTGTAAGGCGATATCTCGTTGTTGTTTTAATTTGCATTTCCCTGATAACCAGTGAGTAGTAACATAATTTCATGTGCCTGTTGGCCATCTGTATATCTGCTTCAGAAAAGTGTCTCTCCAATGCCTCCTTCCGTTTTTTTATTGTGGATTGCCTTTTCCTCTGTCGTTGAGTTTGCTGAGTTCCTTGTATATTTTAGATATTAAGCCTTTGTCAGAAATATCGAATGTAAGTATCTTCTCCCAGCTAGTAGGTTTCCTTTTGGCTTTGGTGATATTTTCTTTTGTTGTGAAGAAGCTCCTTAGTTTGATGTAATCTCAGTTGTTTATTTTTCTTCTTGTTTCCCTTGTTGGTGGAGTTGAGTCCCCAAAGGCTTCCCTATGACTGATGTCATGGAAAGTCTATGTTGTCTTCTAAGAGCTTTATGGTTTCTGCTCTTATGTCCAAGTCTCTAATCCATGCTGAGTTAATTTTTGTGAATCATGTTAGAGAGTGGTCTATCTTCATTCTTTTGCATGTCACTGTCCAGTTTTCCCAACACCATTTGTTGAGGAAACTTTTCTTTTTCTATCAAATGCTTTTGGCTCCTTTGTTGTAGATTACCTGACTGTATGTGAGTGGGCCAGTTTCTGTTGATTCAGCTCTGTTCCACTGATCTGTGCCTCTATTATTATTCTAGTACCACACCATTTTGATGACTATTGCTTTGTAATATAGTTCAAAGTCTGGAAGTGTAATCCCTACAGATTTGTTCTTTTTTTTCTAATGATTGCTTTGGTTATTTGAGGTCTTTTGTTTTTCCATACAAATTTTAAGATTTTTTTATTCTATTTGCTAGAAATAAACCCAAGAGATTTTAATGGGGATTACATTCAACCTATATATTGCTTTGGGCAAGATGGCCATTTTAATGATATTGATTCTTCTCAGCCATGAGCAGGAGTCGTCTTTCCATTTCTTTGTATCCGCCTCTATTTCTTTTAAGAAGGACTTACAGTTTTCATTATATAGAGCTTTCATTCATTTAACTTGTATTTTAAATGGTGTGATATTTGTGATTTCGTTTTCTTCTAGTGTGTTGTTTGTGTATAAAAATGCAACAGATTTTTTGTGCATTGATTTTGTAGCCTTTCACTTTGCTGTACTCAGTGAATTTTAGAAGATTTTTGGGTAGAGTTTTTGGGATTATAAATATATATAATCATATCATCTAAAATAATGAGAGTTTTATTTCCTCCTTTCCAGTTTTATTTCCTTTTATTTCCTTTTCTTGCCTAATTGCTCTGGCTAAGACCTCCAGTAAAATACTAAATAGCACTGGTGAGAGGAGACAACCTTGTCTAGCTCCTGAAATAAGAGGAAATGTTTTCAATTTTTTGCCATTTACTATGATGTTGGCTGTGGGTTTTTCATATATCGCCTTTATTATGTTGAGTTATGAGTGTTCTATTCCCAGTTTATGGAGAGTTTTTATCATAAATGGGTGTTGGATCTTATCACAAGCTTTTTCTGTATCTACTGATATGATCATGTGGTTTTTCTCTTTGCTCTTGTTGATATGGTGTGTGACATTAATAGATTTACATATGTTGAACCATCCTTGCAGCCCTTGGATGAATCTCACTTGGTCACGATGGATGATCTTTTTGATGCTTTGTTGAATTTGGTTTACTAATACTTTGTTGAGTATTTTTGCATCTATGTTCATTAGAGATATCAGTCTGTAATTTTCTTTCTTGGTGACATCTCTGTCAGCCTTTATTTATCTTTTGGATAAATTTCCTGAATTCAGCAGAAGTTTGGTTATGTTTTTAATCCATTTGGCTATTCTGCATCATTTGACTGGTGAGTTTAGTCCATTAATGTTTAACGTGATTATTGATATATAGCTGCATAGTATCATTTTATAATTTGCCTTTTATAGGTTGCTCAGGATGATGACTTTATTCTCTTTCTCTTTTTAGGTAGGATGGGTACAGTTATGTTTTGGTTGATGTCACCTTTTGTTTTCTTCTTCGCTTTCTCCCTCCCTGGGTCATATTTTGAGGTTACCCTGAAGTTAGCATTTACAGTTCTATGTTTACTACCTGATTTTTTTTGAAAGCATACTAATCTTTCACTCATTCTAACTATCCACATTTTTGTTCACTTCCTTCCCACTTTCAATATTTGCTGTCATGCTGTTTTTCTGTGTAATTGCTTTATTTTTGCAAAGTTAGTTTTGTGGTGACAAATTCCTTTAACTTTTGTTTGTCAGAAAAGGTTTTTTTCTATCATTCCTTCAGTTCTGAATGATAACCTTGCCATATATAGTATCCTAGGTTGAAAGTCCTTTTCTTTCAGCACTTTGAATACATTATGCCATTCCATTCTGGCCTATAGCATTTCATTCAAAAATTCCACTGACAGTCTTATGGGGGTGACTCTGTATGTGACACATTTTTCTCTGGCTGCTTTTAATAGCCTTTCTTTATCTCGTATTTTTGCAATTTTTATGACCTTGTGTGTAGGTATATTTCTGTTTGTTGATTTTTTATTAAGAACTCTTTGAGCTTTCTGGATCTGGAGGCTTGCTTCGTTCTTCAAATTGGGGAAGTTCTCATCCATTATTTCTTCAAATATGGCTTCTTCCCCCTTTTCTCACTCTTCCTCTGGGACACCCTTGAAGTGAATGTTGTTTCTTTTAATGTTATCCCAGATGTCTCGAATTCTGTCTTTGATTCTTTGAATTTTTTTTTTTATCTCTTTGCTGGTTTGCTTGATTGAGTTCCTCTATCCTATCTTCCAGATCACTGATTCTACTGGAAACTTCATCTTATTGTTGAGCGCCTCTTTGAGTTCTTTAATTCATCCATTGTGTCTCTAACCTGTTTGATGTCTTGTTTTAATTCTTTTCTTTGCTTCCTGATATTCTTGTTTACTGCCCCTACTGATTTCTGGATTCCCATGAGTATGTTAATCACTGTTACCCTAAATTCCTCTTCAGGTAATTTGCATACATCTGCTCTATTCAGATTTTTCCTGAGTTTTCAATTGGATCTATCATTTTACACATATTTCTCTGTGTCTTTTGCTCTATTCAGCATTCTGTTTGTATTTCTGAGGGTTTGTTTTGACATGCCTAGGATTGGCAATCAGACTGCAGTTTTGCCTCTACCCAAGGGTGGAGCTGGTGGGTTGATTTGAGGTTTGGGACTGCCTACTCACTGTAATCTAGGGGATTCAGCATCTGATGGGTGGGATTTTCGGTGGGTGGCTATACAGTGGGTGGGATTTCCGCTCCCTGGACGGCAGGCTTTTGAGCGAAATGGTTGTGGGAGGGGTTTGATTTGACTTATTTCCGGTTATGGTTGCACCCAGCACAACTTCACTGCGCAGACTCCAACTCACTTCCCAGTGCACTGACTGTCCTTTCACCCCCTCTTAAGTCAGCCCTTTGCGGCTCTGAGTCTCAGCCCTGTTGGGTCCGCCTCTTGCTGCCTCTGCAGCTGGTTCTGAAATCCCTAGCCCTTGTGCCACCGCGGTCCAGAAACCCCCAGGCTCCATCCCAAATCCAAATCTTTGACTTAGGTTAGAATTGTGCTGGGAGCTCTCATCCACCGTTAGTCATCAATCCATTCGTCTTTAGCTGAATTGCCCATTGTTTCTTTGTGTTTGTCTCAGGAAAATAGGTGATTTTTTTTTTTTTTTTCAGTGTCTGTGGGGAGTGACCCGAAAGTGTGTCTTATTGAGTCACCATACAGAAGGCAATCCCATTAGTGCATTTTTGACTTAGGATACTTTTTAATTTTGTTGGGTTTATTGGACATAACCCCATCATAAGTCAAACAATATCTACGTGTGGAAAACAAAGAAATAAAAGACTCAAGGAGGGCCCATGTCATTTTGACTTATCCAATTGGCTAAATAGTAGTGTATTTTATTAAAATGGGAACTTGAGTGGAAGAGTACTATAAAAAAATACTGAGTGCTGTTTTTGTTATGATAACTTTATACAACCATACCCAGATATGAGACAATGTAGTTTAAGGAGTTGGGTATAATAATCTAGAGCTTGGGACTGCAAGCCAGATATAAAAGCATGAGCATCATCAGTATTTGGATATGCCCTATCATAGATGTGAAGAAACTGTCCCAAAGAGTGAATGTTCCTAAGGAAGAGAAGATAGAAATGGAGCGCTAATACACTCTGACATTTAGAGGACAGAGAGAGAAGGAGGAGTTAGTTAAGGAGGTCAAAAAGGAAAAACCAATGATGTGGGAGGCATAAGTGTGGCATCTTGGAAGTCAAGTAGACATTAGGGCATAGGATTTGCATCATGGTGTGTCATGACAGAGGTGACTATTCAGTAGCCTGAAAGGAGGCTCAGTGGCATTAGCAATACACATTTGGACATTAATACATTTAAGCTGCTTCATATTTTAATAAACGAAAGACATACAAAAGGTAAAAGTGAATGCTATTACTTTTCCCAAAGTGGGGAAAGCAACTGCTGAAAACACTCTGACAAGTGGCTATATAAAATACCATTTTCTCCAAGGGACTGAGACATGTTCAAAAGCTGGTTGATTTTTTTTTTTTTTAAACTTTAGTAGCAAATCAACATCATCAAATAATTTATTGAAAAGAACAAAATGAAATATGCTGATTAGACCTGGCATTTGGGAGAGGAAAAGTTAAGGTTTAATATGTGGTAACTGAGAACTAATATTCTTAGATTTCCAGTAGGTTACACAGCAATTGATGCCACAAGAGAAAGAGGAGGAAGAAGTGCAAATGGCATATTTCATATTGTAGTAGATTGTGTTTTTCTCTGTGTTTACCAGCTCAGAGACTTTACAAAAATAATGGCACCCTGACTCGAAAGGAAATAAAATCATTGCCCCTGTTTTGTATTTATTGAAGCAGAATGAGAGGCATTTAGGTCACTTACAAATTGGGTGACTAAAACGTCATGAGCCTGAATCCACAAAAATCCACATTTCATTGTGGTCAAACCTTGTGTGATTTCTTCCTTTTAAGTACAGTTTATAAAGCATCTCAATACACGTGGCTCATCTACAGTGTTTTTATATCTATAAGAACAAATCTTTCACACATAGTATTGACAACTCTTACGATTAATTTTGACTTTTTGTTGACATTTAATTTTACACATTTGTGTTTCCAAAAATGTGTTAGCAGATTTGAAGTTAATTATATAAGGGAGGCCAAATGCTAGCCAGACATTTTTTTTCTGGGGGCTATTTCTTTTTGTTCTTCAAGTTAGATTTTTAGGGTGAATTTTCTCTGCACAAATTTAAGTATATCCAGTTTAAGTTAGCAGAATCAAAGTTTGTAGAATCAATTATAAAAAAAATTCACTTCATGAGAAATGAAGCCACAAAAATAAGAGAGGGTCTATGCTGTGGGCTGAAAGAACAGATCAAACTAAACTGCAGTTATAATGTTTTTCTGACATTCTCATTGCAATTCAGATTCCTTTATTGTGATCCTCATGTTAGATTAATTTGCACACTCTGAACTCACAGGAAACGTATGATGAGCTTCTCTCAGGGAAGAGAACACAAATACAAGGAAACGAAAATGGTGGCAGCCTCTGGAATCACACCCAGTTGGCTTTAAAACGTGTTTTGCACTTAAGTTTGAAGATGGGTGTGTCTTATTTTCTGGGAATTTACTTCAAAGAGAATAATGACACAGTGAAAACTTGGCTCTCTTCAAACTGGGAAAAGCTCCAGTTTTCCTATCCTAACCCTGTCCATTCAGGAAACAGACATGACCTTGCTCAAAGCTCTCTCTGAAGAAAACACTGTGCACTAATTCTTTGTATTTCAAAGGGCACCCTCACAGAGTGATGAGTTAGTTACCTTAAGGCCACGGCCATAATTAAGCAGAGTGTTTGGTGGTGCTTCTGTTGGAATGGGTGAGCAGGCAGATATAAACCTGTTTGCTATATTGGGCTGAAGGGGACTTGCAAGAGGGAAGATAAATCTCTTGCAGCAAGCACTGTCTTGCAAAGTACTACAGTCAGGTCTTCAACCTCCAAGCTGGAGTTTATATAGAGATTATTTCTTTTACTACTTGAAATCCTTAGCAAAATACTTAATTTGCCCCATCTCTTCATCTGTATAATGATACCCAAGGGCATGTAGTGAAGATTAAATAAGCTATTGCTCAGTGCTCGGCTCCACACCAGGTGCATAGTAAATGATCCAAATCACTTTCAATATTATTAAAGTTGTGGACTCAGTTTAAAAATGTCCCTCACACATGTGTCTTACTATGTTACAAATATATTCACTTACAATTTTACTTAGTAAAATGCAGTGTCGCCTTCGAACATTACTAAATTCAGGAATTCAGCAAGGCAATGGTAAACAGCTACCATGCAATTTGTATTTGTATTCACTTATCCATTTATTTTTGCTATCAAGCATTCTCTTAACAAATTGGTCTTGAATGAAAAACTACCATCATATGAAAACCCATACAACTGATGGCATTATAAGTTGTTTTAAATAAGAACTATACGTAATTCAAGAAACTT
The DNA here is from genome assembly GCA_004363575.1 of Solenodon paradoxus. NCBI lineage: Eukaryota > Metazoa > Chordata > Mammalia > Eulipotyphla > Solenodontidae > Solenodon > Solenodon paradoxus. Next base: position 275,734 of record RJWH01001607.1, on the reverse strand, counting down.
AATTTATCCTAAGTGGGTGTGGAGAGAAAACGGACTGTAGAATTCAATTTTGAGACAAATGGGGACATTTGAATGTGACCTGGATAAGAGAAGCAATTGGGTGACTACTGTTCCCTTTTTCAGTTATGATAAATGTTTTATAGTTAAGTCGAAGAAAGTCTTTTTTCTTGGAAGAGTCTTGCTGAAATATTTAAGAGTAATGAGTCATGATGTTTGCAAATTACTTTCAAGTGGTTCATAAAAATACAAGAAGTAGAAAAATATTAACAATTTTTGAATCTAGGTTAAGGGTGTAAAACTAATCATTACACTATTCTTGTATCTCTTTGTAAGTGAAGATTTTCTTAAGATTTGTGAAAGGGCAGGGATAAAAACAATTTTGAAAAAATTTCATATAGACATAGAATATTTATTCTAATTTACTGAGTGGAGAGGAGAAAACAGGTCTGACGGATTAAGTGATCTCCCCAAATGACTAAATAATATCAGCATCTGATCACTTTCTAGCAGAGACCATGCTGTACTCAGCTCTCTGAACTGCCCCTTTTGCCTTGGTCAACATTTCAGAAGTGGTGCTATCCCTTCAGTCACCAGGGAGGCAAAGAAAGAGTGCAAATGGATCAATGTGAATCCATTTACACTAATGGAGAATCAAGTAAGCATACTCCTGTGACAGCAAAGCAATAGTGCCGTCCTCTTCTAAGATAAAGGCTGGCAGAATTTTCTTCACTAGAGAGGAAGATGGTTGCTATGAAGCACTGAATTTCAGGGGACTGTGCCTCTAAACACTCCAACTAGGTCAACACTAAAATTAATGAAATACATTCATTTTATGTCATAATTCAGCAAAATATCCAACTACGATTATAACTGTCACAGGTAAAGAAGTTTGTTTGAATGATTAAAGAACTATTGTTATTACCAATATGCTGTCACTCTAGAAGATAGTCATGGAATTCCAAAGCAGTGGTGGGTGAAGTTTGTGACCTTTTATAAGTATAATTATTAAAAAGCTTCAATCGTCTGTAACTCTACTAGAGAAAACCTCCAATAAATCAGTTAGGGATAATGGACCTATTGAATCTTTAGGGTGTAAAGACAAATAATAGTATTAGCATTTAATAAAAGCAAACAATCTACCATAAGGTTAACATGTGTGTTATATGATCTCCCATAACCGAAAGTCTGAATATCAGTATTTTTTAGCTGCTCAGACAATTTTAATATTGTACACCCATTTCATTCTACCCTAATCAGCACAACAATTGAAGGTTTGCTTATTTCCCCATTTCTTTCACTTCCAGGGTTTCTGTGTAGTTTGAAAAGAGAAACTCAAATCTAGGCTGCTGTATACCGTTATTATCCTGCAGAAATTCAAGTTCTAAATTCAGCAAAGATACAGACGCAGAATCTATATTGCATGCAATAGGCAGCAGAGAAAATCAACGTTTCTCACCATGTGGAAGGAAAGTGTACACACAACTCCATGCTAGTCATGGTCTCTGGCTCTTTGCTCACAGAAAGGTCAATGAAAGTCTTACTAACAATCTGGTGATTTACTAAATCAACCAAAGCACATAGTCTCCACCCTAAACTGAAGACGCCATGCAATTGAGACTCTAAAATAACCATTTTAAAGACATATATGTATATATAGAGAAATGAACATGTATATATGTATTTCCAGAATTTCAAAGTGTACACATATTTTTATCTCAGCATAGCAGAAGAGAGAAAAATCCTTATCTGTTTCTGCAGTAAACTATGTCCACCTTGTTGAAACACTCATGCATATGGCCTCATGGTGCAGGCAAATCTCTCCTGAGTTAGTTTTCTTGTACAGAATGTAGATGCATTTAAAAATAATACCATATTCAAATTTTGCTTAAATAGCAAAATAGAAGATGTTACTGTGAGTCTACTATTTATTGATTATTTAGAGGAATTTTAGTGAGAGACATTTTTTGTTGGAGGACTTCGATTTTATGTCATAAATTGTATCCCAAGTAAGTCATGTGAAAATACAAAAAAACTCTCATCTTTTGTCTTAAATTAGTTATTCCCTCATGATATTTTAGAGTAGATAAATAAAAAGCAGGCTTTCAAACATAGCTCATAAAAATGTGTCTATGGAGTGATATGACTGAAATTAAACACATCATATACTGTTACCCATTCTATTGAACACAATGAGAAAGTCTTCCATTTTAATCACTCACCATAGAATACCTATTACAAAAATTGTGGGAGCAATGGCATGCTTTCTGTAAGGAGCTCTGAGCTGAACACGGGTATTTTGGCTAGCGGTACAATCTTGCATAATACAGCATTCGGCAGTGTGTCAGCAGTTCAAAGCAATACTCTGTTCGTTGGATTCCTTATCCATTATTACTTCAGACAATGAGTATCTGAAATAAAATAAAATTGATGGATACTGAGTGAACTGGTGAGTGTGTTCTGAGTAAGAACAAACGGGAAAGACACCATGGTTCATTGCCTGATGAAATTACTTTTGAGTATTCAAATACATCTTACATTATGTTATGCATGGACTGTTGATGTGAACTCTGGAAATCAGCCCTGGAAAATTAACTATTTGTATTCCATGAAAATGTTATTTAAGTCTTCTAAATTACATATTGGAAAACTTACTAAATCAAGTTCCTTATATTTGTACTTGAGGCATCGATATTTTAAAGTCATTATTTTAAATCACATCTGACACCAGTATTATTTTTTCTTTCCCTTCCCCACCGTTTTTAATAAAAAGGACAAAGGAAACAGTATGGATGTAGCAGCTACTTCTTCCAAGATGCTGTATAATAAACCTTTTGTGCTTGAATTTGAAACAGTGGATTTAGGATAAGACAATGATTCATCAATTCGTAGAGAAAATTTTTTCTAGATCTCTTCTTGGTAGTTGGTTCCCTGGAAATGAATATTTCCTTCAGTTAAAACCATGCATCTTGGCATAGAACTCGTGTTCATGACCTATGTTAGAACTCGTGTTCATGACCTATGTTCTTAATTTTGTGACATCATCTATAATCTCCCAATCTGTCCAAAAGCAGGTCTGATACATTCACTGTTATACTTAAAAATTCTGTGTCTATCTCTTATCTAAGATCTTTCTACAGAATAAAGATCGACTTTATAGTTTGATATCCAATGTCTACTTTTGCCGAGCAGTTTGTGGACATAAAGTCTCTGAAGAAAAATTGACATAACTGCATCAAATTCAACTCTTGATGTAGACACTATTTCTTAATCAGACCAATATCCTAGCGGCGTTCAGGACATATTTAAGGTGCGAATCACCTTTGAAACTCACTCCACATCTGGATTATAGAACAAAATATGCAGATAATTATATATATTTAATTAACATTTTGGAAACCAGTCACTTAAATATAGTCTGAAAGAAGAAATAGATTTTTAAGCTCTGTTTTTCTAAGACAAAAAGGACAAATTTACATTCTCCATTAACTCAGTGAATGTTCTAACATGAAAAATTTATTAAAACTTTCAACAAAAATATTAATAACCATATCATAGTAACTCACTTCTAGAATAGCTAATAAATCACTTCTAGAATGACTAATTAGAGCACTAAGAGGTAACTTAAATTTGAGAATTAATCTGACAAGAGAATCAATATATGATGAATATATTTCTATTTGCCAATTCAAAATAAATTTCCTGAAGGAGATTAAAATTCTCAAGTGCCCATTTCGTTAAGGACATTCATCCCAAGAGATAAATTATAATTAAACAGTTATCAAATGTCCAAGTTACTTTATTTTCTATTTGTAATGAAATATTTTGCCTCTAACAAGGAAAGACTAAAGAAGTTTTGATAAATTTGTGTTTCATCTATTTAAAGGTGTTGTAGTTGAATATCATAAAATTTGTTTATCAAAATCCCAAGGCTCTTACTTCTTGATTATGTAAAGTGAAGATTTAGTTACTGGAAGGAAAAGCAAAACCCTTTTTGAAATGGAATGTGTTTGGTCGGGGGTTAGGGGGCTGGTGGAAAAAGCAGATTCTAATGAATTGTATAACTTTGTAGAGAAAGGGGGAAGGGAGAAGAAATCTCCCCATAGGTTATATTACAGTGGATAAATGTGGGTGGGTTTGGGGTAGGAATGAGTCATGGAGATACTCCAAGTGATATTATACATCAAAACTGCCCTGAAAACTTTAAAGTTGACTGAAATTTTGTTTGGTATGACTGCATTATTGGAGAATAGTAAAGATAACATGGAGTTATACATACATTGCTTTTGAGGAGAAAGGACAGACATACATGATCTATTGCCTCTCTCTGTTTTGTTTTTTTTTCCAACCCAAAGCATTTGTATTTGGAGTATATGTATTTTATTTCTATACCCATAGTCCTTTGCTTGATGCTTATTCTGTATAAGGTGTTCAATAAATATTAGTTGAATTGAGGTAAATATATAAATAAGTACATGAGAATGGCATCTTGCAGGCTGTTTTCATTTTCTGTTTTTGCTGAAAGGGTGGTTCCTACCACAGACATCAAGGAACACCCTTATGTAGCAAATTTGAATGGTGTCAGCTAAAATATGCAGTGAATATATCTTTCCAGCTCCAATTTCCTGTCAGCTTTTCAAAACAGACAGATTGTCTTTCTCATTCAGGAGAAGGAGGAAGCAGTGGGGAGCAGATTTCACCCTGTCTGAACTGTTCACCTTGTTGGGCATCTGAGAACTGCTGGATAACTTGAGAGATGCCACAAGAAACAGGCTTGATGCTGCCTGCTTTCTATGAAAGAAAAGAAAAATTCCTGAGCCATCTTACCAAGTGTTAGGATTAACATCTGTCTAATCTGCAAAAAAATAAAAAATAAATAATAATAAAATGTTTGGGGATTTGTAGACCCAGAGATGAGGATAATTTGTGGACCCAGTTTCTAATAGTAGAGGGGGAAGTGCTTTCATCTGAATCACTGATGTGATCAAATAAAAATGAGCGAATACTCACCAAATGCAAAAGCAATTTATCTCTTCAAATGTATTCAAAATGTTAATTTTATCAGGGTGCAAGCTGCTAAAATGCAGTGAGTAGATCATTAAATTTCAATAGGGAATAGGCTTCATATTTAACATAAACAGTCAACTCATTTTGGCTGTCTGCATCTTGTTGCCACGTGTAACAAGCCTTCTGCGTAACCATAGGAACGGTTTTGCTTAAGCACTGTTGCTTGTGTAAATCCAATTCATTCTGAATTAGCTGAGAAAAAAGGAAGGCTTGTGTGATTTGTTTCTGTCCATTGCTTCCCAAGTTGTCTCTCAGAAAATGTGAAGAGAAAAGTAAAAATAAGGTGTTTTTATTTTTCTTCACTCTTTTTGGAGGATGACGTAAAGATGATTGGGAAGCAGAATTTTTTCCTCCTGACATGATGGAGAACAAAAATAATGAAGTGTCCAATCTGACTCAGCATATTTGCTGCTTAGTTAGCATTTGTACCATTTGAACTATTTCCTCTGCTTATCATTTTCTTTCTTTCAAGTAATCATCCTTCATATAAGTGATTTAGCAACACAGTCTTCCAGGAAATAATTTTACGTGTGACATAAAATCCCCCACCCCCCAAATTTATTCATGTTAAGAAACTTCTCTTTTTGTTCTACAAGATTTTAGGAGCTTTCAGCCACACACACTCTATAGTGAATGAGATGAATCTGATTATTTTCCTTTTAACACCTAGGTGAAAGCAGCTATTTGAAGGTAGATTGAAAGAAGAGGATATGTTTCCACATGAGGCACTGAGGAGAAAGTACATTTGGATAGGCTGGGAGGTTTTAGGACAATCAGAGTCTGATTTTCCAGAAAAAAGAGAGACTACTCTCTTCTGTGCCTTTCTTCTATAGGGAAAATTCTTCTACCATTACTAGCTCATTGACATCCTTCTTATCTTCAAGGTCCACTTCAAATGTCACTGACTCCAAGGTACTTTCTCTAGGTCCTACTTCTCAATAGCAGTGTCTAATTCCTTTATTACCTTACCTTGCATTGCAGATACTTCTGTGTAAATCATATAATTTCCCTTATATTACAAATGTTGTTTATCTGTCTTCCAACTCAAAATGCGAACTTTTTACAGATGTGGAATCTTTTTTTTCTTTTTTGAATTTTCTAAAGTCCAATGCATTGCACTTAGGAACTCCTAAATAAAGGTTTTGACTAGTTAATGGAAGGAAAGACTGAAAGGTATAGTGGATGCTAAGGGCAGGTATAGCCTGCTTTATAGTTATTGAGATAGGGATAGTTGGCTAAGGATTCAAAGGAGATGAGAAAATAAGCCATAAGGACTTTAGGGAAAAAGGCAGTCTCACAGACAGGTGATATAATTTGAAGATACTTAAGAAGAGAAATGGAGATCTGTTGGCCATAAGATGCCTACTCTATAGAACCTTGTAAGGTTATTGAAAGGACCTTGAGTTTTATTACGAGAGAGATGAAAATGTTTGGAGGGTTTGGAGTTGAAATTATCTAGACTAAATGTCAAAAGGATTACTCAGGAGGTTGTAAAGCACAGACTTTACCAAAGAAAGAAAGTCATTTGGAAGGTCATAATTGTATGTGATTATAGAAAAAAATAGTAAATTATCTGATTTACTCTTTGTCTTGAAGTTGTCTCACCATTGAGTCTTATAGTAACACTGATGATTTCATGTACTACACTCAAATTTACTTTTGCCCTTTTTGATTTTCATAATGAAATTCAAAACACAAATGACCTATACAGTTAAATGTCATGCTGCAATACTGAGCCTGTTTATCTGAACAGAAGGAAAATAGAAAGCTCTATTTAAAAAAAAAAAAAAAAAGATCTTTTCCAAATATCCATAATTTCATATAGCATAAGGTAACAAAACCAACTATGATTTTATTTTTGTTTTGTTCTGGAAGTCCTTTGTAAGTGTACAAAGTAGGTGAATCCTAGTCACCTAGAGAATAAGGCTATGACATCATTCATTTACATTCACAAGGTCCTTGTTCAAAATCCAGGGACAGAGGGAACAACCAAGGTGACCAACTAAATAAAATAAAACGCTTTTCCTTTTTCTCTTCCTAGATACCTGCCTACTCACCTTCACATTGCCTATGCCTTTTTCTTTAAAAAAAAAAAAAAAAAAAAAAAAAATATATATATATATATATATATATATAAAATCGACTTCACCAAGGACCATCATACTAAATGAATTTGTAATTCAGAATGTCCTTTATATACAAATATGGAGTACTGACAGAGTTTAATAAAATGTTAGTATTACTTGAACACATGATACCAATTATCCATATTTGGGAGTTAATTGAAGAACAAAGAAGAGAAGAAGGAAGACCAAGATTGTTGAGAAAACAGGTAATGGGAAAAGAAGGGCAGAACTTAGACTTAAGAACCCTAAGTGTTATGTTTTATGTCACTTATATGACTTCAGAAAAAACTAAATATGTGGTCTATATTCCATAAATCTCATCACCTCTACCTGGTAGCATCTTCATCAAGAGTATACATGGTATTGAAGGATAGACGTAGAGCTAAGACCAAAAAAAAAAAATTGTTATTATCTTAAAGAATGACAACTATTCAGATTTAGGGTCATCTCCAATTTTTTTTTTTTTAATTAAAGACACCTATCTTATGACAAAGCAACCATCTAGGGCATCTGGTTTTGCTATTTAGTCACTTTCCTCTCCTCATCATTTGAGATCCCTTCCTTTCTTTTTGATGCTTCAGGCCCCTATTCCATTTCTTAGATGAATCTGTTTTGCTATTTAGTCACTTTCCTCTCCTCATCATTTGAGATCCCTTCCTTTCTTTTTGATGCTTCAGGCCCCTATTCCATTTCTTAGATGAATCTGCTTAATTTTTCCTAGAATATATACTCACATATATTCTCCATAGATAGGTAATTAAATTTGTTTTTCTCCTTCTAATCTGTTTTATGTTAATTTGTTGGCTTGACCAGGTCAATAAGAACCCATAGCGGTGGGGGACAATTTCACCTTTGCTCCCAGAGTACCCTGAAATTTCTCAACAGAATCTCAGGTATAGGGTATACACAATCTATTCAAGTTTAGTGACAAAGATCTCAGGAGTTCTGGAAATCTGTTTTGGAGACATATTTGAAAATAAGATGATGACTTTAAAATATCCTAGTACTTTAAGATCTTAACAACTAGTTTTCATGTTGGAATTCTTTAAATATTCCAATGGTATTTTATTTTACCCCCTTTTCTTTTTCTCAATAAGGCAAAATATCAGAATTTCTGATATTCACTGTTTCTAAGAACAGTACTTCTCACTTGAGAAGAGAAAATGAGAGGCTATTTCATGAATAAACAGAATATTAAGGAATTCTTAAAACTCAGTTTAACATCTTTCCTATAACCCAAGTCAGTTGATTTCATGATTGAGAAAGTGCCGTCGGTCTTTTCATCTGTCGATTGCAGTTTCAGAACTCTTTTTGAACTAAAGATTGCAAAATTCCCTAACAGTAAAACAAGGTGTTTTGATTTTTCACCAAAGTGTAAATTTTTTAATTATTCTTTGTTATTTGTATTTAAAAGTCCCATTTTCCTTCCTGTATTTGAAACAAAATATCACCTTGGAAATTTCGCATTGCCATTTTCTTTCATTTTTCTGACATCATTGCCAGCATTGTTTCCTTCTATGTGCCTTCATTTTTCATGAATGCTTGATGTGTTTATCCAAAGAAGCCAGGAAAGGAACTTGAAAGGACAAAAGTTAACAACAACAACAAAAAGAAAAGATTCCAGTAGTTACTGGTCTATGACAATAGAACTGGGAATCCCCTGTGGCCCGCTGTGTTTTTAGACCTTGTCAGGGAGAGTTGGTTTGCAGGTAACAGAAAGGTCAACACGTCAATATTGAGAGTTTTATATTATGAAACAAACTCTGAATTTAGAAAAGATTTGAATGCTTTTTGACTCTTAAGTTGTACTTTTATGGACATGAGGATTTTGATATGAATGAAACATCAGATATATGAAACCTAAAAAGAAGAATGTGTAGAATTAGATTTTAATTCTTCTACTACTTAAAACACCTTGGAATAATAATGGAAAAAAAAAGGAAAAATGTTCACTATTTGTCTACACATCTGGCACACAGAAAGAAAACAATTCTCACAAAAGTTAGCAACACAATCTTTACATTGTCTAGGTTCAAATACCGGCTTCACAAGTGTTTTGATTTTGAGCACATCATTTAATCTGGTAAAGTTTCAGTTTTCGGATCTGTAAAATAGAAACAATACTTACTTCAAGGTGTTATTAAGGCAATAGAATTATGAACTATTGAGGCAATTAAATGAGTAGAAATAGGTCAAGAGCTGAGAACAATGTCTATACCCAGAATTGGCATTCTCTAAGCATGACATTTTGCTTTTCTTAGTTATAAGGAAATTTAGCTAAATTTGTATTTTATTTGATGTAAAAAGTTATCCTTTTACAAAGTTTCAAAAATTATTCAATGGAATAAAGATAGTCTTTAATAAATGATACCAGAATTGAACTTCCATCATATAAAGTAAACCTCTATGGAAGCCTGACATCTTATAAATTACAGATTTCAATGCAAAAATCTTAAACTGCAAACTTCATTTAAAACATAAGAGAAAATCTTTACGATGCAGGAAGAATTTATAGACTTTGAATCATTAAAAGAAAAATTGATCATTTGAATCTCAATACAATGTAAAAATATTTGAATTCCAAGAGGATGAAAAGACACTGGGAGAAAATATTTTCGAACTGCCTATTTGACAGAGGATTAGTGACTACAATATAAAAAGAACTCCCAAAATGCAGCAGTAAAAAAAAAAAAAAAAAAAAATCCAAATAATACAATTAGAAAGTGACAAGAAACTTGAACAAACATTTCACCAAGAGTGATATATATGTGTGTGTATACATATATATATATATATATGTATGCACACACACACACACACACACACACACATGATATTCACATGAGGATGTGTTCAGCCTCATTAGCCTCCAGGTAAACACAGACTAAAACCCCCAAGAGATATGACTACATATCTATCAGAATGACTAAAATGAAAAAAAAAGAAAGAAAAATGACAGCAGCATATGCTAATGATCATAAATGTGGAGAACCAGGGACACTCAGACATTGCTAGTGAGAATGTAAAATGGTATGATCACACTGGAAAGCGTGTGGCAGTTTCTTGTAAAATTAAATATGCAGCTACCCTAACACATGGCAACTGCACTCCTCACCGCTTATCCCAGAGAGTGAAGACACGTTTGCATAAAAACCTGTCCATGAATACTCATAACGACTTCAGTCACCAGAGCAAACAACTGTAAGTAACCCGGATGTCCTTCAGTGGGTGAGCAGTCGCACAAACTGGCACGCACCTGTCACAGAACTGTTCAGTAGTGAAAGGGAACGCTTGATATGCAACGTGCACGCTATTGTATTGAGTAAAAAACACCCATATAAAAAGGTCACATAGCTTTTTGAATCAATTTATAAAAAGCTTTTGAGATACACCCCCGCAGCTTGGGCAGCTCAGGTGGCTGAAGCGTGGGCCATGTAAAGTCTACAAATTTGGGTTTCAGACTCAGGACTGGGGGTTAAAAAACAAAAACAAAAAACGCGCAGCATTTTAGAAATGGTGAACAAATTAGTGGTTGCCAGAGAGGAAGGGAGAAAGAGGTAACTGATTATAAAAGCGAATCGGGGAGATTCTTGTGGTGTTGAAACCGTTCTGCATGTTGACTCTATCACTTTAATTTCTGGCTTGTGATCATGGAGCAGCTTTGCAAGCTGGCATCGTTGGGGAACACAGGGTGCCTGGGATACTTCTATATCTTTTGTTTTTCTTGAAGTGCAAGCTGCTCATTATTTTTAACTAAAGAAAGTATATTTTAGATTTTCAGTTTTAATTTATATTATGGCAAAAACATCAACAGATATATTCCTCATTGAGAAAACCTTTCTGAGGCCCTCAGTCATTTTAAAAGAGAACAAAGTGATCCTAAGACTAAGAGTATGGGAAATGCTCATCCAGTTTGATCTTTCGTAGCAGGTTTATGTGGGAGCATTTTATTCCCATCTCGTCAATTAATAAGCAGAGACCTGGGAAGGAGGAGAGATTTTCCCTCTTCCTCACCACCATCAAGCAGCAAGAACAAGAATTAAAAATAGCTTGGGTTCGAGGTGCCTCCCTTAAGGTTCAATGAAACCTGCTCTTCTCGCAAAGGGACCAAGTGGAAGTCTAACCATCTCTCTGAGCCTTGCTTTCTAATTTGTACAGTGTGGACGACATTGCTTTCCGCCCCAAACAGCTACTGAAGTGATTCTGTGTCAGCTAACAAGAAAGTAGTGACACTAACGCTGCTGAGTGCCGGATGAGTCACTTCCCATTCTCCAGAGAAGAAAGCTGAGACTTCCAGATGCCAAGTGTCTCAGTGAGGTCCCGTGATTGAGCAGTTTCAACCCCCAGGGACCTCTACTCCCCACCTGGAACGCGCGCGCACGTGTGCACACAGACACACATACACGCACACACAGAACGTATATTTATCTTACATTGAAAGTTTATTATAAAAGTTATGGGTTCTAAGTTTGTTTTGTTTTGTTTTGTTTTCAAAAAAGTCTTCGTCTCTACCTAATCAGAGCTATAACCAGACCTTTTTCAACAGGAAAATATAAGCTATTTTTCAAGACGATGAGATAAAAATGTTCCCGGTGGTTTGGTGATCTGTCTTTATCAGGACAGACTTTCTTAGCCTCATCTAATAGCAGTTACTCTATTCGCTTATTTGCTTTCAATCTAATGAGAGAGAAAGGGCCCATCTTCCTCAGAATGTTATTGCTCATACAGAAAATGTTGTCTTAGAGTAGCAATAATTGATGTATTCTCTTTAACTGATATTTCATAAGCTGAATGCCTGCTCTACCTACCCATATGTTCAGTGATGGCATATCAGAGCCTCTGTAGTTTCTTTAGTTCTGAAATGAGAAAACAAACCAGTTTAAAGTCTGGATACTCACTTCTGGCTGATCCCCTTTTGATGAAGAGTGAGGAACCCCCTTTCGGTTATCATTGCTTCTACTTCTTTTCTAGGACTCCCGAGCTGGGGACTATTTGGGTATTAATTGTATTGATAATCATTCTACTTTGAAGAATAGTCACTTTTGAGCAAACAGATGCCTTGATTTTCTGGTTTTCTTCCAAAACCTTTCTTTTTCGCTTCTCCAAGGTTGGAGTCAATCGCTATTTCAAAAGAGCAATGACCAGTCCTGGACTATACTGAAATTTAAGACCGCATTATGATTAGGTGGAATACGGTTGCATTAACTGCTGCGAGGGCACATGACCCTCAGTCTCCATCTGGGTGCAGAGCTCATCTTCATTGTGCCTGCTCAGTGCGTTACAGCAAGGTTCCTTCTTTGGTGGAGGTTGGCACCACTAGCTTAAAAAGTTAAACATTAATGTATCATTGCTTTAGGTCCTAATAGCATTTAGTTCACTCATCCTTGAAGCCATGTGCCTTTCACTCAAATACAATCAATTTTTATCAGTTAGAGGACAACTGATTTGGTGACTTTTATAATTTAGAAAAATGCATGTAAATATTCCATTTATCCGTGAAAGCTTTTTTTCCAATGGTCAAAGTTGTTTGCCTTCTGCATTTCTTTTGTGAAGTGAAATCAGCACTAGCATAATAAAAATCTTTTCCCTGTTTTCTTGACTCCATGGGTGACAGTGGGTGACAGTGGTGTAGGAATGACCTGAGATGCAGTCTCTGAAGGGGCAGAAATAGCACAATGAGAAGCGGTGATCTAGCAGGATAGGGTTGGCGTGGTTTTCATGTTATGTGCATCTCTGTGAATTTTTGTTTGTTTATTTGTTTTTATCGAGGTATCTGATTTAGAAAACACCATGTTATAGATGTATAGGTTGACTCACATCAACTATTTACTATCACACCACACACACCAACACATTTCAATTGTCTTCCTTTACTGGCCATTAGACACCCCTGCCCTTTGCTCCCACCTCCCCCACCCCTTTCCCTTCTGGTGACGTCAATTCTGTTGTTGTCCAAGGGTTAGTTTTCGTTTTGTTTTGTCTGTTCGTTTGCTTTGTTTCTTTATATTCCATTTGTGAATGAGATCAGTTGTCTTTCTCCTTCTTAGTTCACTCAGCATATTCCCAAATAGTTTCAACCATGTTGAAAATGGCAGGATTTCAACTTTTATATACAGCTGAATAGTATCCCATTCCATTCCATTGTGTATATACACCACATCTTCATCTACTAATTTGTCAATGTGTACTTAGATTGTTTACATTTCTTGATTATTATAAATAAAGCTGCAATGAACATAGGAGCAAACACATCTTTTTGATTAAGATTCTTGAGATAGATATTTAGAAGTGGAATTGCTGGGTCATAAGGCTGCCAGTTTTTAACATTTTAGTACTCTCCATACTGTTTCCCAAAGTGGCGCACCAATTTGCATTCCCACTAACAGTGAACTTCCCTTTTCTATACATACTCATCAATAATAGTTGTTTCCAGTCTTTTTGATATAAGCCATTTTCACAAGTATCAGGTGATATTTCATTGTGGCTATGATTTGTATTTCCCTAATGATGAATTATGATGACCATTTCTTCATATGAGTTAGCTCTCTGTGTCTTCTTTGGAGAATTTCTATTCAGAACTTCTGTCCGTTTTTTTGATTAGGTTGTTTTGCTTCTTTTGATACTGAGTTGTATGAGTTCTTTATATATCTTGGACATTAACCCTTGTTGAATTATGATTTGCAAATGTCATCTCCCATTCAGTTGGCTGTCATTTTTGTTCTGATGGTAGTTTCTTTTCTTGTGCAAAAGCATTTTAATTTGATGTAGTTCCATTCATTTACTTTTGTTTGTGTTTCCCTTGTCACTGAAGACTAGTACCCAGAGACATCTCTAAGAAAGATGTCATGAAATGTTTAATATCATTCTTTTTAAGGTAGGAAACAATTGTGTTTTTTCTCCTAGACTGAGAGCTAAAAATGGAAGCAGGGGCTGATTTATGGTAATATAAAATTCTAGTCTGGAACATTCTCCTTTAATGTTTGTAATAAGAGATCTGCCTCTTCTCTATGACATCAGCGTTATCTTAAATTAGCATGACCGCCCATTGGTTGCCTCTAATTCCCCCAGACTGGATGCAAGAAATAACAAAGTATGTTTGGTCTTCAGCATCAGCAGGATACTGGTTGGGGAACTATCTTGAAAACAAAATGAAACAATAAATAATCATGATAGTGCTTTGTAAACTGTCAAGAGTTATACAAATAAAAATTGCTTTTGTGAGAAGTCAGAACAAAATAAATGCTAAATATAGATGGGAGCGAAAATGTGTATATTTTCTCTACTAGAAAACTTGTCTTTTGAAAACAGATATCTTTGTCATTATGTTTACCTTTGCAGTTCCCTTCCCCTGAAAACCACCTCAGTCTTTTGTTCCTTATCCAATTTAGAAATAACATTTTGCAAATGCTTGAATTAATTCTGGCAAATGAAAAGTGAGGCACTGGTCCAACGGCAGCACAAGACTTGGTTCTTCTTCACCTTATTGTGATGAATTTGAACAGAATCATGAGTAGTCTCACCTGGGACTAGGTGACAAATGATTCACCTGTGTAAGGGCACCTCCAGGTGGGGAGCTTTGGTTATTTTATTCAAATTAATCAATTGACTTGACCTTTGTTCTTTCTACTTATTCCTGTAGGCACTTAAAAATTGCGAATAAAAAAAAATCTAAGTCTATGAAATAGAAGCAGAACATTTTAAATGAGATTCAACTCTGTTCTACAGTCTTTCCTCCACCTGGTGCTGGTGCTGTGATTTGAAAAGGAAGCTAAAATAAGATAGAGCTCTTGCCCTTGTAGAAATCTGTAGAAAAATGCAGAGGAGAGAGGCACCAACACTGTGCAGAAAGTGTTTGGGGATTATTTGGGGAAAAGTGCTAACTAAATACTGGCTTTGTGGGTGAGGATGCTTCTGGAAATGTTACTCAGGGAAGATGACCTGAAACCTGAACCTGGAATGAAGGTCGTAAGAGCAATCTCTTCCTTTCCTTATGGGAAATAAAGGGATTCTTCAAAGTGAGACTTAGCTTCACTGATTTCTAGAAGATGCACATCTTAAGACATTAATCATTGCCCAGAAAGACCCTAGTCACGAAGGTTAGATGCTGTTGTGCCTTTGCACTTTGAAGAAAAACCAATATCCTGTGGCAAAAACAAAACAAAACGTGGAATTTGGCATTAGACAAAATTTGGGTTCAAATTTCAGCTATGCTACTTGAGCAAGTGATACAACCTTTACAAACCTGTTTCTCTTTCATTAGTATGAGGATTATAATGGTACTTAACTTATTGGAATTTTTTTAGGATTAAATGGCATAATGCATTAAAAAGGCTTAACTTAATGCTCTGCTCACAGAAAGCACCTAATAAACATAAGCCAATGTCATTACAAGGAATTTCATCCTCAACTGTTATGTTTCTCTTCCCTGGATACTCCATCATGCAAAAGAACATAAATGATCTATGCTACAGCAAAATGTTTAATTTTTAAACATTGATTTGACTTATAAATGTTAATAAGAGAAAAAAAGGTGATTTGAATATACTCAACTTCTCCAAGAATGGAATCAGGCTGTAAACTAAATTGGGTATAGACTGATCATTGATTGTCACAGGAGACACCCTACATTATGGTCTCTCCTTGTTCCCAACAGTAGTTATAATCAGGGTTGATTTACTGTACTTCACACAGCACAGGGCATCTGGGATTGCTGAGGAAATCATCAGGCTTGGGAGGGTCACTGTTTAGACTTGAGCCATCTGTGTAAGTCTGAACTCGCCACCAGAAATGTGGCTCCTTATGCAGTGACACTATTAACTATCCACTTTGAGTTTGAAATATAAATTCTGTTCTCTTGGCTGCCCCAAAGATCTAGTTATAATGTACTGTCTGTTAATGGAAAAGTACAAAGGGAAAAGATGGAAATGTAAAGACTTACTAAACCTACAACAGTAGTTGATGGCAGCCCTGATTTCTGCATGCAGATGAATTCCTTTTGCCAAACATCAGTGCTCCCAGTTTAACCCATTAATCCAATTTTGAATATCATGTTTAATTAGGTATGTAATGTTCCTACTATTATCCACGAAACATGTTTTCCCATTGAGAAATATTCTTAATTGATGCTCTAATTTCTTTTTCATTCATTTATATTATTCCCACTTAAGATTTTGGAGGGAAGAGGAGGAGCGGCAAAAGGAAGTTTTTAAAGGATACGATACTAAGATTATAGTTTAACATTAACAAGAAACCATTTTGCAGCTACATCCTAGAACATACACACAGAAGAATCATTCGCCAAACAAAATGAAATGCATGCATTGCACTGGGCACCAAGGATATTAAAGAGGAATAAGATAGGCTTCCTGTCTTGTTAGGGTAATTCTCATTGATGTGACTTATGCTTCTCAGTCTCTTCTTGTGTGTCTCTAGTTCCTTAATTTTAATTGAAATCACCACTGTTTTTTTTCCAACATTCCAGACTTACTGTTACATTTACTGTTGATTCACCTCACAGAAAACTACCAATGAAATTTCAGGAATAATGTCACATTTTCAAAGAGGCAGGTCATATTTGTGTATCATATAAAATATTCCACACGTTTAAGATCATTTTCACACTCTAATAGAGTTGTATTACCAATGGTCCCACTGCAACAGAACCCTAAACAATCTTCTCTCTTAAAATTCAAAGAGCTCTTTGCCTCTGATTTTAGAAAAATGCAAATAACTGTAGGAGACACTCCATTTTTCGCAGAGCTACTTTCTATATAGCAGTAAGAGTTCTAAATTTCTCTGTGAACCTCAACTTCCCTGCTGTGCTTCTTTTTTTAATACTACTCAAACTTGCTGTTATTTTTAAATTCAACCAGCATATCACTCCAAGAACCTTCTGAACAAACCCAATATAACTAAAATCTCAATATAATTTTTATTAATACTTTTCCCAGTTTTGTTGAGATTTATATGAATCACTAATAAAGTCAATAGTACAGTGCTTTGACTTCTACATATATTGTGAAATGATTACTGCAATAAATCTAGTTAGCATCCATCATCTCATACAAATACAATAAAAAGAAAAAGCAAAAAAAAAAATAATTTTTTAATCTGTGATGGGAACCTTTAAGATTTACTATCTTAATAACTCTCCTATATATCATACAGCAGAATTAACTCTCATCATCATGTTGTACTTTACATCCTTAGTAGTTACCTTATAACTGGGAGTTTGTACTTTCTAGCTACTTTTGTTCATTTCCCTGCCTTCTACCCACTCCTCCTAAAAACACAAATCTAATCTCTTTTCTATGAGATTTTCTTTTCAATTTTAAATTATCTTATCCAGACTTCCTTAAATCCACACCTTACCAAACCAAGCCCAACCAAATGAAACAGAAGTTTGATTTATCTTCTGCAGTGACCAAGCAGATGTTCCTATCTGTCATTGGTGTCGCCATGGTGTGCTCATGGAGATTTCCCATCCACAGTTGAGTGAAGCTGGTCCATTAGTCATCTCTGATTACTGGGGTAAAGAAAGTTGGGAAAAGGTGTTATTAGAGCTTATTGTTAACATTCGCACTGTGGGAAAACCCTGCTAGAATATCCAAGGATCAGTTTTCATGTCCTGGAGTTTCGGGGGAACAACCAAAGTGAACAATAAAGGTAAATAAAATGCTTCTTAAAGAAATAGTCAGAAAGATCCCCACTGTTAGTCTATCTGCAAACATAGCTAATGCCATAAAGAGTTGTTTGGAAAATGCACATCATATACCTTAAACCTCCAAAGACTGACGTGAATAATTGGGACAAGATGTGGACAATGAAAAACATGTACACTGAAGAAGTAAATGAAAAAATTCTTTCTCGGCCTTGCCAAAGTAAAGCTTGATCCAAAAGTTTTAACAGTTTCACCTAAGGAAATGTCAATTTAATAATTTCTCCAGGACCGCATGCGAGTTTTCAATAATCGCTTTACGGGAATTAGAAAAACCAGCAGCAGTTTTGGGGATGCACTGTCAGTAATCTTGCTTTTTATAACCATCTCTTTGTAAAGAAGATAAGTAAGGTTTGCTGATGAGAACAGATTACGGGAACTGAGACGATGCTGAAGATATTTTTACCTACTTGCTTTCTATTAACAGCTAAGGTTGAGACAAATCTTTTCTCAGGGTTTAGTGTCTCCTTCCTTTAACTGTCCTTAAATAGTCCATCTGTTTCCTCATGACCCCCCAGCTTCTCGACTTTGTTCTACACCATTTCCTGTAATCTCATTAGAACTTCATTTTGTGTTACCACATTACCTGTAAAATATCTTGCAGAAATGCTCTCATAGAACCCTATGAGTCAAATTTGATTTAAATGGAGAAGAGACATTGGATTTACCTTCTATTTTTTCAAGATAGATACTCAGAAGTCATTTTATTTCCGTGATTTCTGATGAAGTCTAGTCCTGAAAAGATTCTGGTATCTAAGAATCTTCAAAGGTAGCTCTAACATCTTATGTCAAATTTATAATATCTGCCTCCAAGAGGTAATTTCAATATGGTTAAATGCAAATATTGTTGCTGATCAAGGTCTCTCATCGTTGAAATGCTCTTGTTTCATAAAAATTTTTTACAACACTGAATATCAGATAATTACTTATTTCATATATGATATGCTATTATATTTCTACTTCCATCTCCAAGTAAAAGCTCCTAAATATGTTTAGTTTTTTGAAGATGACTTTTGGGTAAGGTGATGATTAAACAGCTTCTATTTCTTAAGCATGATGACATGGTCACTCTCAGATATTCTTTTCCAGAGAAGATCTACATCAGAGTGACAGCAGGAAGTGTTCTTCTCTCTACACCTATTTTTAAAGTGTGACTTTGCGCTTCTATTAATGTGTTGTCATCTCTGTATATCAACTTATGACAGACTTATAATGCATTTTCCCTGTTACTTTCATTCTAGTGGAAAGAACAAACAGGTTTCTATGACTCTAACTTAATTTGTTCTTGTTCTTCATACAAAATAGTAAACACTGCTAGATGATGAATTACTTTAAAATTCTTCTTAAACCACTGATACATCTGATGTTTAAAGTTTCCCCTTCTTCTGTGCTCCATACTTATGACACATTTAACATGTAATAGCAAATATTAATGAACCTTCAGTGCTCATAGATTAAAGAGGAAGAAAGTGATGAAAATTGCTCAATTTTATTCATGAACACTGAAATACATTTTCTGAAGTTTTGGTCACTCTCAGATATTCTTTTCCAGAGAAGATCTACATCAGAGTGACAGCAGGAAGTGTTCTTCTCTCTACACCTAATATATATCTCCACAGTAATCATTTGACATGATTAAAAGGAAAACAAAGGGTAAGAGGCTCTCTTTTTAAGTGTTATAATGCAATGCCATTGTTTTTTTTTTAATAAGCTATGGTTAATGGACTACTTGCCTGAGGAAAACCTTATGTGATAGTGGAAAATTCAAGTTCTTGGATGTCGTCTCAGATCTAATGATTCATAACATTTTAGACAGGTTCCTGCACTTTGGCTGTATTCCCAGTTGAATCATAAACATAAGAAAGTTTAGAATTATTCTGTGGGTGTGGTCAGTGAATAATACTATGTTTACTGAAGTAGCGCTTAGTTAATAGTGTTAACAGATTTAATAGGTAATAACAATATTTGAAAAAAGCATTAATAATGGGTTATGAAAAGATTAATAATCCTTGGATGATGTTGAAGGAAGAAAAGTGATTATGTAAAGTGATTCTCAAACTCTATTGTGCATAAAGATCAGTTGGTCATATTATGGAAAGAACTTGATTTGATACATCTTAGATGTGATTAAGAGTCTACATTTCCATTGAGCACCCAGGGGACACTAGAGCTGCTGGCCACTGGTGATCACAGTTTGAGTAGCAAGGATTAAAAAAGGTTTAAATGAAAAGTTAAAAACAAAGTTTCCAGATTCTTGGGTGAGTAGTTACCTCAAATAACTATTAGAAGTGTTAGAAAAATGTAACATGAATAACTAATTGAATTATTTAAAAAAAAATGCATTTACTTGAGAAGATCCAAAATTTCTAGTAGAAATCCCAAAAGTTATTGTTCAATGTGAGACCTAGAAAATATGAATATGTTAAGAATTGTTTTCTTAACCAACCTGTGTTCTGTTTGACTGACTCCCTACCTGACAACATGTGGGCAGGAAAAGAGGTAAATATAATGTTTTCCTTTCTATAAGGGAAAATGAATACATTTCAAGAATATTTGTATAAATTGTTGTATTTTATGAAGTTGAATATAAGAGACAATGTGTGTAATAACCAAAGAAGAATATGATTCCAGGAAAATGAAGAGCAATTGGCATTAATAAGTCTATTAATTGACCAATATAAATGAAAATTACTTCTGGTGAACTAAACATATATGAGAGGTTTTGTGCTTAAGAATCATAAGCATTTTAAAATTTAATCTCTAAACAGTCTTTTGGAGAAAGTGTGCATACCTTCATTTCCAATAGTAGTTTATGAAATAAGGGTTAGAGATGTTTCCTTAACATGACATATTTTGTTGTAGTAGATTGAGAACTCCCTTCTCTCTGAATCTCCAGTCTCTAATTTTTCAGTTAAGTCAAAATACCTCCTCCCTCCCAGAAAAGATAAAGCATAGCATTTTCAGAACATTACAGCACTCGTGCCACTCTTTCCATAAATCATGCATTCTCTGAGGCAATTAGTATTGTCCCCATGGGTAAGTGTTGGTTCCTAGGAGGGGGAAAACCTTAGTTATTACAAGTGTTGGGTGGTCATGGTATATGAAAGGATAAATATTTTATCTCTGGTGTTCTGGTATGAAATGATCACAGGGAATAAGGGACAAAATGACAAACAAAACAAAGCAAAATTAAACTAAAACCAAAAAAAATTAATAAGGGGCAGAAAGGGGAGATAAATAATATTTGAAAGATTGAGAAACACATCAGGATGGTGAAGTTCAATCTCAGTATAAACACTTCTGTCAACTTTGCTGCAGTCAATAGTGATGACCCACAGATTCTAGCATATGGGAGTTATCCATCACTAACCAAGGAAAATGGAACTCGCAGGGTGGTAGATGACTCCATATTGAGGCAGCCATGTTAACCATTCATATGGCTGACAAGGCTAATGGGAAATTCTGCTGCCTTCAACAAAGGATGTATTTAGAGATGAAAAACAGTAAGATGAAAGGAAGGAAGGAATGGAGGGAGTGAATAATTATTAGTGCCATTCTTTAGTAGATAGTGTTTATCCAGAATAACCAGAATAGTGTCTAAAGTTGTCATTTAGAGTTCATCTGTGCCAAATATCGATCCAAAACAAAACCATAAATGATCCTTTAATTAAGTACTTTAAAAGAAAACAAAAAGAAATTGCTTAATTAGTGGCAACTGATTCTATATGACAGATGGAGAATCTCATGCAGAGTTTTATTTATTTTTAAAAATTTTATTAAAGGAACATCACATCATAACAGTATATAGGTTTAAACTGTACATCATGGTAAATTAGCATCTGTATATAACGCATTGGGGTCACCACCAACAGTCTAATTCTAGTCTTCATAATATAACTAGCCCTCTTTACCCAATTTCCCCACCTCTCTCCCCATTCCCTTCTGGTAATGTAGGGAATTTTTAAAACAAATTTCGTTAAATTTGATCAGGGATGATTGAGCATGAATGGGGCGGGGTGGGGGGGGGTCCATGTGAGGGCCTATTCAGCACTGAAGCACTTGCTGCCCAAGAACCGTTACTAAGAAAAGACGGACTCAGACTCATGCATGTAGTCTGTTCACAGTGCCATATACTGAAAAGAAGATAATGGTCAGTATAGGATAGCAGCTGTCCCTTGGCTTATTCTTTCAACCACAGGAAAAAAACAACAACAACAAAAAATAGATGGTTCACAGATTTCTGAGTAAAGGTATCCTCTCTGGGAAGTCAAAGCTGCAGGTCAGATGAGAAGAGCTCTTTTCTTCAGAAGCTGAGCATATAATATAAACTGCTTTAGGACCCATTACAGGAGTGTAACACAGGTTAGGAAAGGAATTTTAAGTTAGCACAAAATGCAGGCTAATCTTGCTATAGCTGGGGAACTATGCTTCAGTGACACAGCAATATTTTTGGCAGAGCACGACAGCTTCAGGACAACAACTGTGTTGGCACAGCATTGTTTGGGCAAACTGCAGTAGAAAATAGTTTGAATAGTAATGGTAGAAGTAGTGAGCAGTTACTTTCTAAGGAATTCAAAGTCAGGAGTATCACCTCAGGAAGACAGAGGTAGTATAAGGAGAGAGAGAAACAGTACCTCTCTGAGGACTATGAACTCATGAATGAGGAAACTTCTGGGGATGCCACACAATAGATAGGGAGATTTAGAGGGTAACTGGAGGCCCAGTCAGAAAATGAGGGTAGACTATGAGACATCCTACTTTATTTCTTTATTTTTACTCGTCAATTTGACCTGTCTGCCGTGGGCAAAATGAATTGTTTATAAAACCAGCTGCATATAATACAGAATGTATTTCAGAAGTTAACTTCCCACCTTTTCTCTTAGACTTGTTTGCCATAAGCTGGGTTAAACATGTCTCTGGCTCTGGTCTACATACTCTTCTTTGATCATCCCATTTTTCACCATCTGCTCACAACTTTAGGGCCCCCTTCAGAAATGCATTGTAATTTTTTTGTTCAAAAGAAGGAGAAGAAAAAATAAAATAGAAAGATCCTCCCATTGTATCTTCCTGTCTTTCAAAAGAGGAAACTAACCATTATTTTGCTCAATGGAATTGGAGAAGAAAAGAAATAAGATAGAAAACAAGAATAAACAAAATGTCTTACCTTTCATGTGAATAGACGAGAGACAAGGGAGAGCAAAGAAATAAAGGAGAGGAGAATGAAGGATGAGGAAAAGAAAGAAGAGCTATAATCAGAGATCACTAGAGAAGTTAAGAAGCTGTTATAAAAGCTATCATTGAAAAATTTCTAGGAAGGAAACATTAGAAAAACTTTGAAACTGTGAGTAGACAAAACTTTTATGAAGAGGACACATGGTGTGCTCCGGTGGAGCAGTGGTTGGGTCAGTGGTTGGGTCAATTGTCTCCAAAAGAGCAAGCTGCGTACCCTTGGGTTTGAGTCCGAGGTCTGGGGGAAAACAACCAGTGTGAACAGCTAAATAAAAATAAAATAAAGATGTTTCCTCCTCTTTTCTCTTCTTGCCTGCCTGACTACTCGCCTTCATTACTGTCTGCAACTTTCCTTTAAAAAGAAAAAAAAGAGGACACAAAAACTATTAACTGATAAAGTAAACTGTAAATTGAACTTCTTCAAAATCAAAACATTCTGTGATTTAAAATACTTTGTCAAGAAAATTAAGAAACAAGCATTAGTAAGAGAGAAAACATTTGCAGCAATGTGTATGTGTGCACATATGTATGAGAAGGGCTTGTTTACAAAATAAATTAAAGTTTTGTAATTCAATCATTAGAATTAAAAAGGAAAACAATGGCAGCAGATTCTACACACACAAAAAAATCTACAAATGGCCATTAAGTGCTTTAAAAGATTCTCAACATCGTTAGTCATCAGTAAAATGCAAATAAAAACATACATATGTATACATATACATAAAATATATGATTTGTCCAAACTCATTAAACTGTATACATTCAATGTGTATATTATATTTTATGTAAATTTCGTTTCAGTGAAGTCGATATGAATAAACAAGATAATTTTAGATAGTGATTAGTGTCATGAATGAATTAAGAGTCATAGCACAGAGAATATGAGTCAAGACTCTAGGTGACATACATAGTTGGAGAAGGCCTTGATTCAAGACCCTAAGCTATCAACTAACCAACTATGGGAGGATCTAAAAAATGAGGGATCCAGAGGGCAAAGTTCTCTAGGAAGGCAAGAAATAACTTTTCAAGCTCCAGAAAGAGACTGAGACTGGCCACATGGCAGAAACTTAGTGAAAGGAAGGAAAATGGTAGAAGATGAAGTCAAAGAAGTCGATGATGAGGGGCTTTACTGCATATGTTTTCTAAATATTTCAAGAAAAACTCTAGACGGTTAAACAGTGAAGCTGCATAACTCAATCTGTATTTTATAATCTTACTGTGACTTCTGTGGAAAGCTACATGAATGTTAGAGGATCAAGTGGCAAGTGGAGTTAAGAAGTTACTGACATTGTGACTTGGTCTGGAGAGGCAGCAATAGAGACAGTGAATTACATAAATTAGGAGATAGATGCCTCTCGAATGAGTGCATGAGATCAGTCAGGAAACTTAGAAATAAAAGGGAAGTATCATTATTTATAAACATAGTTATTAACCTAGATGGATATTTGCTATTTACAAAGTAGAAGTATATAATCTGGGTAAAAATGAAAAATAAAATATTGATGCTAATTTAGAAGCACACTTCAGAACTTGAGATAAAAAGTAAATGATCACAATACTTGTGCTAAGGCAAGATAAATTAGCTTCAACTATCAATATAGCTGCTGGAAGCCTTATTCTGCTAAAGTTCTTACATGCTCTGATGATAAATTCATTGATCAAAAGGCAGAGGGTGATAAAGACAGAAATGCTATTGGATGGCACCTAATTCTAATCAACAATAAGAACCGATGAAGGCAGTAGAAATGATGGGAACCTCAGGAGAAAATGATCATGCAATCTTTGAATTTATAACTTTGTAAGAAGGGAGAGATAATATGGAGCTGTTATTAAGGTATATGTTTGGAGTTCAATTTTCTAGATTCAGATTCTACCTCTGACACTAGTTAGACTTTAGCAGGTTAGTTAATACTTCTGTGCCTCGGTTTCTTCACCTGCAAAAGGAATGCGAAAAGTATTAATTCATTGGTTTGCTGTGATAATTGAATAAGTCATGACATGTAGCAGCTAGAACAATAAAAATATTATATATAAGCTAATAATTACAATAATATTAGCTGATATCTACCCTAGATTGCAAGAAAGTTATTTCTTAGAAATTTGTAAAGAAGGTGAATTCTCTAACATAAAAGAACAGATAAATTTAGTTTTCAGAAGATGATTCCACATTCACTAGGTGTCAGAGGACGTTTATTTACATCACTGTCCAGGTCACCTAGCACTCAAAGCAGGGTTTGTCTAGCATCCAATGGGAGTCAACAGCAGGAAACGTTAGAAGGTAATTTCAATTTAGGAAGGACTAAATACCAAAATGAAGAGTCAAAGTCAGTCAAGTCTCACGTCCAAAGTTAGGGGAGAGGCAGGGGATAAAGCTTAAGGATGAAGAAATGAGCAGACTTCGGAGCAGAAGAGGACATGAAAACAAGGGTGGGAGGGAAGCAGACTCTATAAACATTGTGAACTGGTATCTGTTGTTTCCAGAGACCATTTCATGTCCTGAGCCATATGGCATAACTGGGAATCATGTGAATTTTGATATCAAATAGAATTAAACTCTTATTATATAATCTTATAAAAGATCCCAGGTCAGAGCAGATGAAATTGTTGGGAAATGAAGCAAAACAGTCTTTTGCTTCACCACACATGCAAACACACACACACACACACACACACACACACACACTCCACAGCACACAGACATAGATACATACCCACATACACATATACAAATACACATTATAAAGCTGGTGACAGGAAGATTTTGTAGGATTTAGAGCTCTGGAAGTTACATTTTAAGGAAGTTTCATATTTGGATGTCAATCTGAGAAAGAATGGCTTGGGAAAAAAATTCATGCGTCAACTTGAGTGGTTGGGGGGCCCAGATTAAACATTGTTTCTGTGAGGGTGTAGCCTGATGAGATCGATATTTGAATTGGTGAACTCAGTAAAATACATTTTCTTCTCTCAACGTGGGGTGGATACCATTCAATCTATTGAGAGCCTAACTAGAACTTAAGTGTTAGGAAAGGAGATATTCCTTTTTCTTTCAGTTGTTGTTTTTTTTTTTTTTCCCTTGCCTCACTGCTTAACTGGGGCATCTCATTGTATCTTCTCCTTATCTTTGGACTAGAATTATTCCACTAGATTTTGTCGGTCTTCAACTTGCAGATAACAGATCATTTTGCTTTTTATCACTCATAACTGAATGAGCCCATCAAATATACACATTTGATTCCACATAGAATAGACTGAAAACTGATGGTGTTATACTGAATTCGGCATGAAAGTTCTTTTGTTGTTGCTATTTATATGGGAAATTGACCTGAATGCCCCCCAAAAGCGTTTTGTCAATTATGCATTAAAATCCAGAGATCTCTTGTTCTCTCATTTTCTCCTTTTCACATAAGCACATGAACACACATACATTTGTATTTCTAGCATTTTTTTAAAAATGAGAATATTTTACCTCACTGGGTCATTGATTCTTCTAAGCAGTCACTGGAGGGGACATGAGCAGTGACTGTCCTCTCTGTGGGTAGGTCCTGGCCTCTCTGTTTTCCACATTTTACACTCTGGATCACTCCAGGTTTGGACTTAGTGAAGCATCGCCAGGCACTGAGAGTTAGGAAAAAAAGCATAACACCCAAAGCTATGGCAAAAAATGTAAAATATCCCAAGAGAAGAGTCTATCGCCTGTACATACGTGTCAAAGTGTATATGAGGGGCAAATGGATTGGTTTAAAACACCATAGCTACAAAACTCAAACTCTTTGTATTTGTAAATGATGTTCTTTGATGAGCTCAAATTTTAAAAAAATATGGGAAGGGGATTCTAGGAGGAAGAAGAGTTATAAAACTAACGATCAGCTCTAAAGATTTAAACTACAGTTTAGTTTGGATCTCTGAGAAAGAGGTTGCGTACTCAAAGTGAGTTCAAGCACACAATGACTTTCTAAAGGCAAAGTGGTGGACTAATCTTTCTGCTGACTTCAGACAAGGAAATGAAAGAAGGCACTCTGCTGGTAGCAGATGGCACAACGCTGACGACAAAAAGAAAACAATACTAAGCAACTAAATCTATTTAGCTTTCATCTTCTCCAACCAGGAGAATGATCTCCCAAGTAGTCAAAGGAGAGCAAACATAGTTAAGAGAAAATTGAACACCAAGGCAGGCAAAGAGAGAGTATGAAAGTACAGTTGTTTAATTCTCCAGTCTTAGAAAAATTACATCTAAGGAGAATGAAAGGGCTAAAGAATCAATTACAAAACCACCATAATCCTTGAGAACACCTTAAATATGGAGGAAATTGGAAGTAGAAGAAAAGCAATTTTTCTTTCTTTCCAGTTATTGATATTATGAAAAATAATATTGATATTATGAAAAATAATAAACATTGGAATGAAGAAACTTAGAACTTGGAGAAAGTCTTAGGAAGAAGAGAAGAAATTACCTATAATTTTACCTTTCACATTCCAGTGTGATTAGCACTTTGACATATTTTCTTTCTGAAATTTCATACACATTTTTACATAGTGATACATTGACTATCCAACTATTCATCCAACTATCCAACTATTCATCTGTCTTGATTTTAGTATTAAATCATAAATAATTTCAATACAATGTTAACTCTTTAAAAGCATCTCTTTTATAACCACATAATATTACATCCTAAATACAATTGAATTTATTTAGCACTATTCCCTTTAATAATACTATTTCCAGTTTTTCATTGTCACACTGCATAAGAATATTGTTAATTTTTCATATTTTGCCTTAGCATCTACTCCTCATTAGAATGTGGAACAAATATTGCTATATAAAATGTTTCTAGAAACATTATTTAACTACGTTCCAGAATTTGATTCAATGTACATAAAGGAGATACTTTGCCATGGAATCCTAAATAAGTTGATTATCACATTTTTATCAAGATTTTGCAAATTAAAGGCAAAGAGCATGTTGTTATTTTGACTTGCATTTATTTGAATCTAAGCAAGCTTGAAGAGTTTTGATATGTTTATTAACCATTTGTATTTCCTCTATTATCTCTTACCAGTAATCATCATTTGGGAGCAAATGTCTCTATATGAATGTTGATATTTTTATTTTTTTTATGGTAGACAGAACTATCACTGCAAGAAACCATCTAAGCTCCATTGGTGATTTTTGATGTGAGTATTTTGCCTAGTACTAATAGTTGAATCTGTTACTTTGTTTCTGATTTTCTGGTATAGCCTTGGTTTATTTTCTCATAGTCATCCTTTGGCATGCTATACTAAGCAACATAGGGACCATTTTTTAACTTTTAAGAAATAGCCCTTACTGAAATGATTGATATTAAATCTTATTTTGTTTTATGCCTCCTGTTTTTATATGCTTATATACATATAACTTTGTTTTTATTTTTATTTTTGCATAATTAAATTAAATTGCATAATTAAATTTTGCAATTAAATAGTCATACCTCCATAGTTATTTACAGTTCATCCAACTGGGTTGTTTTAAATCTCACATCTGTCCATTCATTTTACTCTTCTTAGATTTTTAAAGGGACTGAAAATTATCTTTTTCTGAAAGAATATGCCTTTTGTTTAATGACATTTATTTTTATCTTTGTAATTATTGATATTTGTTATCTCTTTTGTTTGCAACACTACACTAATTTTTGAGTGGTGACATTGTATTAACGATATTTTTAATACCTAAGAAAATTCTTCTATGTCTTACATTTGAATGACAGCTAAGATGAGTTTATGATTCCTGAGTCCCTAGCACTTAATTTCAATACCAAATGTTTCTCTCTCAAGTTATTCTCTTCCATGCATCTTGATTATCATGGAAAAGAAAATAAGGAATATATTTTCAGAGTCATTAAAAATATGAATATTCTGTTGCCTTCAAATTAGACTGGCCATATTGCTACATATGTAATTCTTGAGTTACTATATTTTTTCTTCTTAGCCTTCTATAGGAATTGTTGTTTTCAACTTAGTATTATATAATAAAATTCTAACACTAGGATAATTTTTATCCCCTTTTATATAATTTCCCCCTTGGCATTATCTTTGTAGGATTTAACTATGTGAATATGTGGTTCCCTTTTTATTCATTTTCCCTGGAACATTAGGAGTCATAATGTATATTACATTCCCAGAAAGCGTTCTTTTTTCAGACCTTGAGTTCATCTATTTTTTTCTTGCATTTTCATAATAGGCGCAAATCTCAGCCCTATTCTCTGCCCTTCATATGTTTTCTTTTTTGATATCTAAAATTTCTTTGTCGTTTTGTTCAGCATACTGGATATGTTCTTTAGCTTATCACCAAATTAATTTTCTCCGTTTTGCTCTTGCTCTTATTCCAAAAGGGATTGCAATTTTTTTTTTTTATTTCAGTTCATTCTCTCTTATAATCTACTAGGGTCTCCTATCTTTTTCTCTCCTTATGTTCCTATAATGGGTGTCATAATCCCTGCCAGATAATTTTTCTAAGTTTGTCATGGTTGTTGTATTTCCAATTATAGGAACAGCCTGAGGAACATTTCTATAATTTAGTTCAGGTCAATGTGAAGAGAATTTGGAGGTTCTCCACAATGCTTTTTTCAAGAAAGAGATTCATAAGAATTATCTTTCTAGCATAAACATACACTTAATATACATGGATGTGACCTAATACACTGCTCTAATCATCCTGAGATCAGCAGGTTAATCAGGCGAAAAACAAAAAACTAGCACATTCAGGTTGGAAGAACATAGAGACCTAATGATAACTTGACCTCTGTCATGAGCTCAGATAAGAATTTACTCTGCCTCTAGACTTCTAAGATATGTGAAAATAAATGCATTTACTGTTTAAGACATCCCACATTCAAATTGTAACTTTGAGGCGAAGATAGTCTGCTGAATAGTGATCCCAGCTTCTATTTCATAGTGACCATGCTATTAGATTTTTCTTAGGAGAGTAAAATGAATGTTCTCAAACATTTTCCATTTGCTCTTAAAGAAAATTATTTCACATGTATGTTCTTTCTCTGAATTTTCCATGCCTTTGTATTGAATAACTTTTCCATAAACTCTATATCAAGCTATGTACTATTTCCCTGCTTACTCATACTTGAGGCTGATGTACTGATGCTTTATTTTACAGAATTCAGAGTACAGTTGACACTTGAATAATAGGGATTTGAACTATGCAGTTCTATTTAGATTTGCAGCACCTGCAGGTTTTGTATCGTAGAAGACAATGTTAATGTAGGTACTCACAGACAGATGCTTCATTTTGTAAACAGAAAATGTAAACTTATTTTACTTATATATAACATAATAATACTATAAGTGTATATATTCCTTATGACTTTCTTAACAACATTTTACATTTGTCTTTACTGTAAGAATATTGTATATAATACATTCGACACAAAAATATGTGTTAATCAACCCTACTTTATTGGTAAGAAAGACTCAATAAGTAACAGGCTATTAGTTAGGTTTGGGGGGGCATCAAAATTATATATGGATTTTATTCTTTATTAAATTGTTTTATTTATTTTTTGTTTGCATTGTCATTTGCATTTTAGGATATTGAATGCACACCTCAGCTGTGTATACTTCACAATACACGCACCAGAAGAGTTCTGGTGCCTTTTACCACCACCTGATTTACCTCCTTCCATCTCCTCCCTCTCCCACTCTCCTGCCAGCCACAGTCTTGCATCCTGTGAATTTTCTACAGTACCCCATTTTCCTATATTGTACAAGGGTCATCTGTATATGTTCTACTTATGTCCAGATACTTAGTCTAGCCAATACTGGTGAATTATTCATTTTTGGATATATATCTGTCTGCTTGGAATAATGTGGTCATCTGTTATAAACGATAGATAGATAGATAGATAGGCAGATAATCTTCTTCATTAAGTAAACTAATCTTTCTTTAGCCAATTTAACTATAGTAAAGTGTCAGATAGCACTGTACTTTTGTACAAGGGAAGTGCTTGAAAAAATAACATCTAAGATGAGCTGCTTAAATGCTTCTTATTGCTCTCCAAGAACCAGCATGCAAAACTTTTTCTGAAGTAATTGTAGAATACAGGATAGAATACCAGACTTGCTACTTTCCCCATTCCTAATCACATTGTAGTCCAGTAATTGTAGTTTAGGAATGAGATTAGAAAAATAGGACTTGTGGGGAAAATGGAAAAAAAGTGGATGGTATGATGCTGTTATACAGTAGAAGATCATTGTCCCAAGATTTCAAGGACATGATCTGTTCCAGATTAATAACCCTTCCAATTTTTATTTAATACCAAAAACATAGAAATCATGAAAAACTAGAAATGAGACATGATACAGATAATATGCTAATAATTTAAATAAAATTTAAAATTATATGACAAAGACAGCTTATCCATTAAAAAAAGGTTACCCAAATCACCTGAAGGTTAGATTGCATATCATTTGTCGATTTTATTTGAACAATGAAATAAACAGAAACAAAATATCTAGTTTGCATCTACTGGGCTTCTTTGCAGCATCACACATTATTGATTTGTAATTTCCCTAAATCCTTTTACTACACATCATTCCAAACTTTCTTCAGTTATTTACAATGGTGTGATTTTACAAGCAGATGTTCATTTTTAAAGAAACTTTCAGTATATTCTCTTGGCATTAGGATCTTGGATAAATTATCTGCTAGATAAATTATCTACTAATGTTTTTATGTCTCAGGGTTTGATTGAATGCCAGACTCTGGTCTATGTAATTCTTAAGTCAGAAGTTACGAGGTGCCATTGGATGGAGATGTCCATGAATTTCTGCTGCAGTAAATGGACTGTTTACTCCTGTGTATAGAAAGCAATTGGCAATTTTTCTCACACAGCAGCTTATTATCTCTTCTTATTTATTTCCTGTGCCAGTGTGATTTTTATTGCTTAACAGATTTGTGAATTTTGTAAAAGGATATAGCAGATGCCAGGATCTGACCTCTGAGTTAATTATGATTCCTTTATTATAAATGGCAAATATATAGATCAGTAAGGTTGAAAGGATTTATCTTCGACATTCCACTCTCCAGTAAAATTATTGAACTAATTCTTCACATAGCACTTCACCTGGAAGAGTAGACCCCAAAGTATAAGCACGTATTCTTCTTGTTTCTATCATATCTATTTAGTTTATTTTCCTTTATGGTGAAGATGACTCTACTGATGGGGTTATGATAGGATGCTACTAATCAGTGTGATCATATGCCTTCCTTGGAGTCCTGAGATTTGTGGGAAGCAGTGGTTTAGGAAGGGCCTGAGAGGAATGAAGGATATAAGTGTAGGTGCCCTGTCTTTCCATCCACACTTCAACCACAGCTGCTCCATCTTTTTTATGTTCTATAAATTATGATTCCATCTTAGACTGTATTTTGAAAAAGAATTATGTGCTTTTAAAAAAAACCTAGAAATCAGAAAACCTTTCTATTAATGTGGCGTTATTACTGGAAGAAACTATTCAATAGAATCTCTCATGATATTCTTGAGACTATGATGATAAAATGAGGATTGGACAAGAATAGAGTTAGCAATGTTTTATTAGTTATCTAAGCAATCATGCCTGCATGTTGACCTTGTCTACTCTGGTGGCATGGCAATAAGACACTAAATGAGTCAATATTTTGGTTAGTAAGTTGAAAGAATTTGTAAATTGCATGCTATTTGATTTAAAATGATACACACTCTAAACCTAGCTATGACATAATGGGTTTTTAACAAAAGTAAATAAAAAATAATTTTGCAGATAATTAAAGACTGTGTGAACCCGGTAACATTGTATGACAATAAATATTGAAAATTATTTCAACTGACTAAAAACTAGTAATGTTAAATTAGAAATACAGGCAAACTTAGTCTTAAAAGGCAAATGGAATTTTAAACTCCATTATGTGCAGAATTTATAACATTCCTTTGACCTCGGTGGTGACTGGTCTACATCTGGAAAGCATATTTTATTTGGGTTGGCTAAAAGAAAAAGTATCAAGGAAAGAGAAGAAAATATTGAGAACTTAGTTCTGTTACATGAAATGGAGCTGTAGGGTTTGAGAATGTTGAGATTAGAGGTAAGCCGACAGAGGACGACATCAAACTGATTTCAATGACCTGAAAGTCTGCCATGGAGTAATACTACTATAAATTTCAAAAGAACAAAACCTGGACCAGTGAGAAGTAACAGAATCAAAGATCTAATTCAGTAAATGGAAAAAAAATTAATTAGGTCCCTCCTGAATGATTAGTCAACATCACAAAACAGACTTAGAGATCTTTTAAAATCTTCAAGCAGAGGCCTTAGAGGTAAAAGATTAAATTTCACAATAGTGCAGCATTTCCTTCAGACCATAAGCTTCTATGATTCTGTGCACAATAAAAGTATGAGAAGCCATATTAACTTCTCTGTAGCACTCTACTGTCATGGGACCATGGGAGGCCACCATGAATCATGACTAAGGACATGAGATGACTCTAAGGGAGAATAAGCTCTCAGTAATTATTTATCACTTTATTTTTTTTAATGAAAGGAATGTATTCTAAACTGTCTGACTTGAAGCAAAAAATTAATTCTTGATCGATGTTTTCTGAGTATATAAATTATTCATGACCTCAATTGCTATGTCTTCATTTATGTTTTATTGAAAGATAATATGTCAACTATATTAGACATTTTTAAGAGTATAATGCATATTTTCATGGCATCTCAATATTTTTGTTCTCAGGTATTATATTTTTATGTTTGTCATTATAAAGTATAGACCTTTCTTTCACATTTATCATTAAGATCATTACAATTTTCCATTATCCTATAATATATCCCAATAGCTGATTAATATCCTCTTTCCACAATGTTTTATACTTCACTAATCAATCTTCAGAGTGTTTTTTCTATTACACATAATGTTAAAACAAACAACTTGATGAATTATAAATGTCCTCTGCTACTGTATTCACATTTCCAGAAAAAAAGAAAAAAAACCCTTTAGGATTAATTTATGAAGTTTGGAAAGATTCTCATTACAATTTTGGTAGAAATTGCTTTTAGTTTGTATGGTAGTTTTAAATAAATAATCTTTTCAATAATGAATCTTTCTATTAAGAAATTAAGACATTTGTCCTTAGCTCACTAGAATCTCTCCTTAATATCTTTTTGTTTAGTTTTTTAATTTTACTTATGCAAGTCATAGATGTCTTAAATTTATAGCCACTATGCTGCTGTGAAAATATCACTTGAATGCATATCTCGTGGTTTCTTCATGGAAGTAGAAAAGTAAAATAATTTATGATTCAATAAGTTAACCCAGATGACTCTGTCCTTCAATCTACTAGTAGAGAAATTATGTTAATGTATTTCTTACTGTTGAGCTGAACTTGTATTCCTAAAATAAAATAATTATTGATTATATTGAATTATTTCTAATTTACTCCTAACATGTGTCTTAATATTCAATTTAAAAATTGCCTCTCCATTAATATGTGAGATTGCTCTGGATTTTCCTTGCCTTATTTTAATACCAAGGTTAGGTTACCTTTTTCTTTAGGAAATTTTCTTCCCCTGTGCTGTTTTTCTTCCTCAGATATTTTCTTCTAAAACTTCTGTTAAGTAAATATCAGATATTTTGATCTCTCCTCTTTATCTATTTTCTCATAATTTCATAGTTTTATTATTGTACTGTGCTTAATACATTAGCTTCAGGATTGATAGTTGAGCTGTCAGATACAGCCTTTTTTCCACTTAAGTTTTTATTGCCTCCTTTAAATGATAATGCACTTTTATTTTTCTCAAAGTTTCTCTATTCTTGAATTCACTGCTTTCTCTTTTTTTAAATAGCCTAGTCTTGCTCTATGTATGATGTGATATAGTCATAGCAATCCAAGAATATAAGATAGATAGACTTTAGTGTTTTCTTTTGTTTCCTTCATTAGCTGCTTCTACAGATATTGGATCCTTAGTTCATATTACTCTCCCCTTTTCCTTCCAATGATTTTTGGCTCTCTCTTTGTTTAACTTATGCTCATGTAGAATTAATGAGTTTGATAGCTTATGATTCTTTAGCACTTGTGAAAAATCACTCTTATTCTGTCAGTAAATACGATTCAAAATGACATGAGTCTTATAGTGAGAAGGAGCTGGAACAGACCGATGGACTTCATTCAGGCCCATGTTACTTTCTTGACATGAATTCTAGACTGAAGGCTACCAGTCCTGCTTATTTCTCCAGCCCCAAGGTCCAAGCTGGGAGTTCATAAACTTTCTAATTTATTTGGACATCTATATTCTGAGCTAGAATATGGAGGCAAAAAGTCTAAAGGAGGAAATTGAAAGAATGAGTGTTAACTAAACAAATTCTAGTGATTTTCCCGTTGGTTTCCTGTGCTTAGCACCAGGCTTTGTTTGCTTTACTCTTAGATCCTCTCAAGATTCTTTTAGAAAGAGCAAAGTTCACTTTTTTGGTAGCTTTCAACTACTATAGTTCCTCAGCACCAATTCTAACAGATTTGTTTTTCTTTTCTAACTTTTTCAGAGTTTCTGGTCTACTGAAGCCATTCTTCCAGCTTTTCCTAGTTCCCAGGATTACTATGGACTTTTTCAAAAGTCCTTTCAATGAGAATTCAAAATAGATTAGAGTGCTGAGTCCCACACCTTGAAACTTAAGGGATTAAATTTTATCTTTATTCTAAATATTCTACCAATGGTCCTAGCAATCATAATTTTCTATTTCCTTTGCAATCCAATGAGTTTTTATATAATTCTATTTTCTTGCTTACTGCATTGCAGGTATATGTGTGTTTTTCTCCCAACTAATAAGCAACTTTATAAGGATTATGTCAATTTTATGCATATTTGTATTTCCAGAGCCTAACATGTAAGGTGAACACACAATAGTCATTTACAGATACATGAAAGAATTCATAGTTTTAGAAGAAAACAGGCTAGCATGAGATGCCAAACTACTGCTTTTGTAAGTTTTCTATGAAAGATTTTTGAAGCCACCGTAGAAAAGAAATGGAATTCCAAATACGTAAGCCTGCTGATGTCACGATTCCTTACGACTTTAGACATTTATGAATCACAAGAATCAGCTGCAGTTACCCAGACTTCTTAGAAGGAAGCATGATTATATCAAGCCCTTTCTCTATTGATGCCTTGAGAGAATGTGTGTCCCACCAAAGATTTCTTCAAATTTTAAAGGAGCTCATTTTTCTTTAACACTTCTGCCCTTAGCTCTTGCTTCTGCAAAATTGATTTAAGAAGTGTCTTTCAGTCTCACATTTTCTTCCCTGTATCAACACAAACATGGCAATTGATTATGTTCAATACTTAAACGGAAAACCAATCAACCAACAGAAAGCACTTACAGAAGAATTTTGTATAGAAATTAGTCTTTATCAAGTGTTAGAGGATCTGTGTGTATTCATACACACAAGGCTAAGAACTGAACATTGAATGTTAGATTTTCCTGTTCCAGAAACCCTTTTATTTAAGCCAAATTGAGAATTTGTCATTGAACATATAACCCCCGGGGGGCACAAAGGTTTTTGTGAAATTGTTCTCAGCTGCCATTTTTCTTACTTGACTGCTCACTCCATCCTTCCCACCTTCCAACTTCTCCTCATGACAATATTCGTTTTTGGACCCATCTTTCCAACTCAACCTCAAGAACATCTTTGAGCAATCTAAAATGATTTAAGTGTTCACATGAAGGAGCTCTACTAGCTGAGAGTTAGCAAGGAACTTTAGGTTATATTTAATGTTCAATCTCCCTTAAGACGAAGTTGTACTTCCGAATTTTAAAATTTTCACTAAATGTAAAAATAATTAGGCATATTTAATTATCTGCCTTATTCCCCACAAGTACAATCTTTATTCAGAGTGTAAATTTTTAAGATCAGTCATTCACAACTCCAAATTTGTTGATAATAATTCACATAGAATACATGACATAAAATGACTAACAAATATTAAGATAGATCACATATAAGGAAAGGAGCTATTTTAGAAGATTTATGTTCAACCTTTCAATCCATCTGCAAATGCCATTTGTTGAAATAATTGCAGAGGAAAATATAAAAACCATATCATTATGGTTTTAGTTCGTGTTAATATTGCCAAGGTATCAATCCACTAAGAAAGAATATTATTTAGGACATATATTCTTTGATTATATTATTCTACCTAAAGAAAGATAATAAATCATACATTCAGATTTATATGACAGAATATTTTTGTTTGTACAGTTACTAATGACTGTAAAACAAAAAGTGTATCCATGATATTTACTGGTGAATATTTTTATAAAGTTAATAAAGATCAATTTCTTTGCATTGTTCTGTAAAGCTAATTACTGCCTATGTGTAATCTGTAATATATATTTTCTGCAGTTGTTTACAATAAAATGACTGTCCATGGATGCTGTATTATTTCTGGGGAAAATATTAAATGGTATGTCATTTGATTATAGCACAAAAGGGAGGAAATTTCAATAAGCCTATCCTTAAATGTCTCCCATTATTCCATGAAGCAGCAATTACTCTTTTTTTCTTTAAGAAACGTTATATTATTCTTCCTTTTATTGGCTATAAAAGTTATATTTGCTTCTTTTTAAATTTCCAATAGTTCAGAAGTAGATAAGATAAAAATCATAGCTAATTTTATATTATTAGTTAGAATCTCCTTATAATTTACAACATGGTAGGGCATAAATATATAACATATTTACATAAAATATAGTTCCAACCTCAATAGAAAAATACTGGTTTTTATCTTATTAGAAAGGTTTTCCTCAAATAGAATAGCATGCTCTACTTTCTTTTCTTTAGAAATGTTTAGTGATCATTTATTATCTGTGACAACTAGCAGTTACTCTTCAGTCTCCTTTCCTTTTCCATTCTGGAAGACTTTTCCAGAAAATTCCAGGACTTAAAAAAAAATTGTAACAGTGGAGCCAATCATGCTATTTTTGACTTGTGATATTTTTTGCATGTGGTAAGTTAAAATTTAACTGTTGCATCCAAGAATTGCACATATAATTTTCAGTATTAGATACATTATAATAAATTTTATTTTTATGTATTTTATTATCTATAGCATATTATATCAGAATTTGAGAATACTTCTTCCATTCATGAAATTTCTCTTGTAATTCAAAGAAAAGTCTACTTAAATAATTATCAATTAATTGATACTGATCAATTTCTAGGTTTAATTTATCATTCAGCATTTTTAAATAATCCTTCACTATTTCAAGTCCATAAATAAATCTATGTATTTCTATGTATTTCCACTCAAAAGTTTCTTCTTCAGATGAAAAATTAAATTAGAATTTGAAAAATAGAACATTATTTATTGTAATATGCATGCAATTGTATTTGCAGCAAATTTATGTCAGGTGAGGAGAAGATAAATCTTTCGATGCTTATTTTATCACAACATAAATATGGACACTTTCTATACAAACTGGAAGGTAGATAGTGAGTGGGATGGATTGAGGGTGGGGAGGATTTATTTAGTCAATTAATAATTATGAATAGGTAATTAAATGCAGATCTTTGGTCTACAATAAGCACAAAATTAAATATGAAATAAGTATACATATTCATTTTATGATAGCAAACAGGATTGGTGTGACAAAGATTTATTAAGTGTAACTAGCTTCTTTAAAGTGACCTGTATTGAACTTTATAGTACTTAATTTGCCCTTTGTTTGTTATAGCAATAGCTTACATAACTTACATTAGCTTAAAAATAACTAAAATGAATGTATTTACTTGAGAAAGGGTCATTTCAGTGTTCACATGGTATATATATACACATACATATGTATTTATATATATAAATATAATTTTTATTGAAGTAACTTCACTACTAACATATAGGTTTAAGGTATGTGTCACTATAAATCAACATTTGTGTATACTACATTAATTTCACTTCTGTAGTTAATTCTGTATAAGAATTTTGACTTCATTAGGAAAAGGTTGCATAAGAATAATGGGTATTTCAGAGGGTAAAAAGGGAGATAGACAAAGAGAAACTATAACTAGCTTTTCTAATGAAAATTATGCTATAAGACTTTAGGGAACTGTAATGGGGAATAATTCAAATCTACCTTTTAACAGAAGCATCAACTATATTATACATTCCATTACTAAACTATCATCAAGGAAAAACAAAGGTTATATAAATATAGGGGGGTATAAAAAGCACTCTGCTAAAAGTTGGATTTTCTGTGTATAAATTATTATTTTCTCTGCCTCTTTGTGAAAAATAACACAACTCCTCCAAAGCACTCACACAAGTAATGTAGTTATATGCTGTTTTATGGCACCCCTTTCAGGGTCCGTAACCAGAAAACAGTATTAGCAACCTGAAGTATGATTCATTGATTGTGATAATATCTCATTCTTTCATTTTGTGTTTTGGGTATCTGGATATAGTCCTAAATAACACAATCTGTGCATCTTTAAATAGAAACAGGGACAGCAAATGACATTGAAAATGCTGAAAGAATATGTAATTGTGATAAAAATAAGCTAATTATGCCAACAGAATTCTATTTTTTAAGCTGAATGTGACCAAGTTACAAACCTTGATAAAATCTTTTTATAGTTACACACCAGTATTTGATTAGACTCATGTTAAGTGAAGAGACAAATGAGAGCTGGCCAGTTTGTCAGCTGATAACAGCATCCAGTGTAGGAAGTAGCCTTGACCTACATAAGGAGAAGCTCTTTTACCCAAATTTGAAGAGTCAGTCATGTTTTAACCATTTTAACAGGAAAAAATAAATAGAAATTGGACAGGAGGATACCACTGCATATTAAAATAGCATCCCTCCCCCAGGGGATCTCAACTTATTTTTGCAACCTCTAGATGTGTGCTTTGGTTTCATGCCCATGAGTGTAGCAATATACCTTATAAAATCACCCACAGAAACAGTATTCATTTATTTTTTTGTCATGAAGATATTCAAACTCTTCTGCTTGTCTTTACTGACAGCTTTCCAAATCCTCCCTACCCCCTTGTTCTTAGTCCTGG
The DNA here is from genome assembly GCA_004363575.1 of Solenodon paradoxus. Lineage (NCBI taxonomy): Eukaryota > Metazoa > Chordata > Mammalia > Eulipotyphla > Solenodontidae > Solenodon > Solenodon paradoxus. Next base: position 235,525 of record RJWH01001607.1, on the reverse strand, counting down.
TCTTAAAATGATGGAATGAGTAGATCATATACTAATAAAAGTATTGCTACTATAGTCATCAGCATTTTACAAAGTTTGAAACTGTTAATATGTTAATATTTAATAGGGGGATGAACTCATTACTGAATGAAGGAGGGAAGACTTTGAAAGACACAGAATTTTAAAAAAATGGAAACTATATTAGTGAAAAGTTAATAAAAGTTATTGAAGAGATCAGTGAACAAGAAAGTTTCCAGCCTAGAATGTTTGCCATCACAAATCTGAGGTGAGTTAGGCACATGAATTTTGTATATTGAAGCTGAAATTTCAACTGAGAATGAATTGTTTGTTATCCTCCCGAGATAATGACACTATTATGTCACCACAGTGACATCAAATGTATGCTGCTACAATGAGAAAAAAACACATCAAATGAAATAAACAAGCAATAGGAGGCAATAAAATACTTAGTTTAGTCAATGTTTTGATCAAAGTCTAGAGAAAAAGTGTAGAAGGGGTTTCTGCCCCCAAGAATAAGATCACGAAGGTTAGAATGTGTCCTCGATATTGCCTAGTAAGATTGCACCCACCCATAGGGATGATAAAACAACATAGTCAAGAAAAAAATGATTTGGTAATGTTTTATTCCAAAGTAACCCCATAGTGAAATACTTGCTTTGATTACAGAACTTGTAATCTGTCTTCCTGAAATACATCTCTGACCACAGCCTTACCAATTGTATGGAAACTAGGAGAGATTCATCCCAGATATCCTAAATAAAAGATTATCATTGTTTCCAGAACTGTCTTTTGTTTTCCATTGTTTACTAAATAACATGTATGTGCTTTAACTCAGTTTACAGAATTAAGCCCTAAATTACCTTTTAACATTGTCTTTCTCACCTTTGACCTTGACATATTTTGTGTACAGATCTCCTAAAAAAAAATTCTAAAAACCATGTCTCAACTACTCAGACATTTCTAAGTTGGTATTGAAAAATGTTTATTATAGTTTAAATAGTTGTCAGAAATATAATTCTAACATTTGTCTGTAATCTGTAATAAACACAGCAATGCTTATTCTATCGTTATTAATCACTATATATGTATCCAATGAAATCTAAATAATAGCTTTTTGATAAACTCCCACATCTATTTTAAAATGCACTTGAACATAATCTAGTCTAATGTTCAGAACTTTCACATCGCTCACGTTTTTCCTTGAACTGGTATTTCTATTCTTTTCCCTTAGAATTTTATCTGAATGTAGCTTTAAGCTTGCAAGCCTTTTGCTGATCATTTCATTACATATCTCTGCAACAATTATCTATCCATCTACCACAGAGGGCTAATCATTAAATATTAAAGTATACAATAATCAGATGCTTTTGGACAAAAGTGGACAGCAATACTCTTCTGTGCATCTGAATAACTTCCAGTGAAATATAAAACACAAAGTTGAAGGGTGCCTGAGTGGAGTAGCAGGTACGTCAGTCCACCGAAGGAGCACAGTCCAAAAACATCCCAAGGACCCAGGTTTGCTTCCTAGGCCAGGGAGGCAGGGGAAACCACCGATATGAACAAGTAAATAAAAATAAACTAAAATGCTTCTTCCTCCTCTCTCTTCCTTCTTGCCTGCCTATTCATCTTCATTCCTGCCTGCACATTTCCTTTAGAAAAAAACCTTAAAAAATACGAATTTGCCTTCTGTATATGCTTCTTTATTTAAATATATAATAATCTATTAAAAATAAGCTTCCTTTTTTTTTTTTTTTTGTCTTTCCTTGAAATCATGTAAAGCAACATCATGAGATGCAGACAGAGATTCGGGTACATAAACACTAGCTAAACTCTCAAAACTGAGATTGACGAAAGTGCAGAAAGTGAAGAAATTGATACTATCCAGCATGCTTTTTACAAATCTTGATTATTTCAATTCTAAGGAGAAAGTGAGAGATTGAACATTATATAAGTTCCTAGCATGAAAGAAGATGTCGTAGCCTTCAGTCTTTTTTTTCTAAGGAAAGTCTAAGTCAAGAATGAAATGAATGAAGGCAGGCAAGTAGGTAGGCAGGAAGAGAGAGAAGGAAGAAACATTTTATTTATTTGTTCATCTTGTTTTTCTTCCCTGCCCCGGGACGCAAATTCTGGACTCTGGGATGTATATGACCCATGTCCAACTGCTTCTCCAGCAGGGCGCGCCAACTTTCAGGGTTTCGTATCGTTGAGGAAACGTGGTACTTGACAACATTTAGGGGATGAAAGAAACTAGTTTGCTAATCAAAATGTGCCATCATTATTTCTGCTGGCCAACTGTATATATTTCTGAATTCTTTTTGTCTTGACCCCTGCTATGACATCCTGTTTCTAAATGCCAAGTTCTGCCTTAACTCAAATACAAGCATGACAGGAAAGAGCTGGAGCCCTTTCACAGACTGACCTTGACTGGGTTACAGGAAACTTTGCAGACCCAGCATTTCAAGTATTGTGTTTTGTTTTCTGTTTGGCACCTCCAGGTATTTTTACCCCAGGGCAGTAGACCAGAATTTGGCACCTACAACAGGTGATATATCAAAGTAAAATTCAGCATATTGTGAGAGTGGACCTTCCTTTGTGTCAAAATAGAACAAAAGTGATTACAAGAGAGGAGATGAGATATTTTCAGAGAGATGAGTTTCAGAAAAGACATAAGTGCTGAGGACATAGAAACTGATTGCCTTGAAACTTTTTGTGCATGTGAGTCGCTGAAAAGTCTCTGCATGTATTTCGATTTGAGCAAGATATGATCTATATTTGAGTGTATTAGCTTTGTTATTGTTCTGTAATGATACAAACTTGTCATCTTTTGATAACTTCCACTTCTTATCTCACAGTATCTGCAGGTGAAGAATACGGGCAAGGTTTAAGTGGGTCTTCTGCTCAGGGTCTCACAGGCTGTGATAGAAGCGTTGGCAGATAATACCACCATCCCTGATCAGCTCCCCTTCTGAGCTCACATGCTTGTTGGCAGAATGTATTTCTCTGCAATTGTAGAGCTCATGCTGGCTTGTTTCTTCAAGGTCAGGAAGGGAGCTTCTGTATGGCTTGAGCTTCTGACTGTTGGATCCTCTTTTAAAGAATTTGCCTGATTAGGTCAGACCCACTCAGCAAAAGGTCTTGTAGGATGAACTCAGAGTCACTTCGTTAGGGACCTTAATTACATTTGAAATTACATTGAAACAACAAGAAAAGCCGTTATCTTTTTCATGTAATGTAACCTAATCTCAGCAACCATATTTATAGGCTCTATCCATACTCAAGAGGAAGGATAATACAGAGCATGAACTCAGAAATGTTGGTCATATTAGAATTCTGTCTGCCACACAGAACCAAACAAAACTTCCTAAATTTCAAAATATGACTTTCTCTAATTCTAATCATTTACAAATAGACTCACCATATGTTCTCTGCAACTAAATGTCCTTTTTTTATTTTACCAAGATTTCCAGATCTAGTTTAGACTCCTTTTCACAGTCTTCTATATGTATGACCCTTATCGTAGTCTTGTTATGTATAAATATTTTTTTCTTTTATAAACGAGTAATATCTTGAATAATGTCTGATTTATCTTTAATCATCTGTGTGATCAATGTATTGCCTTGTAATAGAAAATATTGAAATATTTGATTAATGATTAAACGGATAAATAAAAATATTCTAGCATGTATTTCTCAACCATTCTCTATTCTTAGAGTCAGTTGTTTATGATTATATAGTGAAAAGCGTCGATGTCTTCTCCATTGCCTACATTTCATTAAAAATCTTAATTCTAAATTTTGTATGTGGTATGTGTGTTTATAACCAAATGACATTATCTCACATAGTAAGATAAGATTCTAAGAGTAACCAAGCATCTGCCTAACATTGTTTATGGTAATATTTTTCCATTATCTCTATTCATTTTGAAGTGGGAAAATAAGCATTATTCAAGTTTTGGAAAAAAAGTAATTGGAATTCTAAGTCCCCACTATTTAGTAAGCATCTTCTAAATACCAAATTTTCAAGGAAATATCTACATAGGAGACTGATTACTGCATAATGCCATCCTTCATATGGCCAACTCTGATAAGATGGACCAAATCATTTTGTAAGCCTTGACAAATCATTTTGTAAGCCTTAACAAAAATACATGGTCTTTAATCTAAACTTGCACAAAAGGAAAAAAAGAAAAAGACTTCTTGGAAGTTTTTTGAACAGATTCATATCTTAATCTTGACCTTTATAATCTTGTTACTTAGAAGTCCAAATGGAATCCTGAGGGCAAAAAAAAAATCATCTCTTGAGCAAAGATAATAGTTAAACTAACACACTGCTTACTCCAAGTAGGTCCTCTTTTTTTGGGACACAGTCCTAGATTCTTCTGTCAAACAAAAGAGGAATCCACAAGCAGGTGGAGGAATTCCATCAACAAGAAATCCAAGGGGACTGAGTCAAACAGATAAATGTAATTTGAAACTGTTTGTTTCCCCATGAAGGTCACAGGTAGAGAGAAGGTTTGGGGTTGAGGGGGCACTCTGAGAACTCTCCTTTCTGCCTCATGACCTGAAATGAGATAAAACTTCTTCATTACTTTTGGTAGTGTGAGAACTCCTAAAGAAGGCCCGGAATCCAGGTCCTTGTGTCCACGTGTAAGATTAACACATTAGACACAGCAGACAGAAGGTCAAATGCAAAATTCACTTAAGCAAGTGCTGGTACATTTCCTGAGACAGTGAGAAGCAGTTTGAGTTGGAGTGAACATTAACACCTGTCTTGCCTGATCAGTACATATTTATGGGAAGTCTTTCCAGTAATTCCTCCTGTCTTCACCCCAAAGGCACTTAATTACCGATTAGTGGAGCCAGATTGGCAATGCTTCTTCATTTGGGCTTATTTCTGACCCCTGGACCACCACAGGAATGTATTGGTGGTGGTGGTGGTTTCTGTTTTTGTCAGTTAATTGTTGAACTCACCATTTACATGCTGAGATCTAGCCTCTGTTCTATTCTTTATATTACTATCCTTTGTTCCTTTGTTCAGCCTCTTGACTCTCCTGCTAGGCATTCCCACCTAACACTTTGGGGATCTTGCTTCATTAGCTGCTGCTTACTGGATTTGGAACTTCCATTTCCTTTTTTTAAGCTCCTGACAGGTATACATGAAAAAAAAAGTGAATTAAAGAAAAACCCACCTAAGTTAAAATCTTTAAAGTCGAGGAAGCTACTCTCTGCAATAGAGAAAACTGCATTACCAATAAGACTCCTGGAAAACAAAAAATAGAAAGAAGCATACATCTAGCATTTAATGGCCAAAGTCTAATTAGTTTTAGACTAGTGCTATAAAACTTAGAGAGAAGCAAAGATAAATATTTCAGCTAATTTCCCTATGTACTGTGAATAAAAGAATGGAAATGATTCTCAAAATTGAATGTTATGAAGTCATTTGCAAAGTATATTAAGTCACTTCTATGTAATGAAGTGTCCTTTACTGTTTAAGAGACGTTTCAGGAGCTGACATTTCTCTCATAAAGAACATGGCTCTTGTGGCTTCATTATGACTTCTTGAAACAATCTGAACTTTAGACCTTTTCATCTGCCAGCTGAGGACACAGCTCTCCACTAACCGGTGTTTAATAGCAACACCTGGCACTGGGGCTCAAAGTTATTCCAACTGTCATGACCTAATTCTCTGGTCAGGCAACAACATGTTGAAAACCTCCTTGATAACATCTAATTTCTTTTTCCTGCCTGCACTCACTGAGAGAGTGGTACATTGTGCTGAAGTTTTTGTTTTGTTTTTAAACCAGATTACGTGGTGGAAGGTCACTGAGAAAAGAATGTCATTACGAAACAATTCAATGCATCACTTCCTTTCTTTTGATCAGTTGATTCCCTTCACTGGAGTCCCAATAACTTGCCCCAAAGTAGTCTCCTGTGCATGATTACCTTGAGGCAATCTAGATGATGCTACATTATGGAGGTGAGAAAGAGCAATATCAAAATAGAAATTACTATGTATAAGTGTGTAAATGAATCCATAATGTTCCCCTTGCCACCTTCACTAAGGGAAATATATGGATTTTCTTTTGTGTTGTATATTCTGTTGCTCTTACTTTTAGTTTGGTGGCTAGTGAATCTATCTGATAAATAATTTCATCTGATGTAACATATAATTTCATTGTATAAGTTATTTTAATATGTCTTTTTAGCTCTTATATTAGTTTTAAGGGTTTCTATCTATATGTTTATATAGAAAAGAAGCATATTTTTTGTTATAATCCAAAAGGAACCCATGGTTTATTTAATTCTGGGAAAGTATGCTTGCTTTACAATGAGAATGTTTTTCTTTCATTTGCATGTATATATTTATGATTTGTTGACACCATTTTTCCAGTGTGCAATTCATTATTTCTATCTGGAGAAGAAAACAAGACATAAGAAATTGCTACTAGTCTGCAAATTCCTTAAGAGAAAGGGGGCAAGAAGGTAGATCAGAAATACCATTGAACTTCTTGATACCAAAGGTTGAAATCTAAGAAAAGAGAACAGTAAAAGTCAGACAATATTGAGTCCAAAGTTGTGAGCTAACATTTGTAAATTATAAGCAGGTTGGGTATGTGAACAGGTCTGTCTTAAAGAGGCAGTAAAGTAGGGAACAATTTGTTTGTTAGTTTGTTTGCTAAAATGATTATCAAGAGATGTTAAATATTTTTAATTCTGCCAGTTCCTCTTACCAGATTAAGATAGATACAGTGCTAAATATGTAATCCATGGTTTAGCAAAGCCAAAAACATCCATTATTCAAACGGGGCTTACAAGTAGAGAATGGGACCACTAAAGATGGGTTCATTTTTCTATTAGGGGCCTTAAAAAAGTAAAACTACACGTAATTCTCTTATAATTCTGCCTCTAAGGTTTGAAGATAAGGGTAACTGAGTCACAGGTGAAATCTTGCCATTTGCAGCATCACGAATGCACCAAGAGAGTTGTGCTTAGTGAGACAAACCAGGAGTAGAAAGACAAATATGTATGATACCACTTTTACATGGTATACAGAGATATCAAGCAAATGAATGACCTAATTAAACAAAAATAGAGCTAAAAAATGAACTAAATCCAACAACAGATGTTTAGCCAATAAAAACAAGTAAGTGGTTTCAAGAAGAGAAGGAATGAGGGGGTTGGCGGCAAACAGGATAAAGGAGTTAAGTTGTATAGTGAAGGAAAATTAAATAGTGGTAGATTAAATACAGGTATTGATTTACTATGATGTAGACCCTAAATCTATTTAATTTATAGACAATATTCCTTTAATAAAATCAGTTTTAGAAATAGCTGTCATGAAATGGTTTTTGGAATCTAAAATCTCAATACCTTGAACTTTTGTTCTGAATTTAAACCTACCCTGTTACTCTTTGACTAAAAACAACTCTACACAGTGCACATAGGGTCTAACCTCTCTCAAACATCCCTATCCTCACAGAAATTGAACCAGCTCTGTAAAAAAATCCATATTTTAGACTAGATCATAGATTTCCTCCCTCGAGGTAAAATGATGTATTTGAGATTCAAAAGAAATAAAAGTGGATTGCAAAAATTTAGCTCATTTACCCAGAAGGTAAATGTTAAAGGCTGACTTTTTAGTAGGCCAGGTGAGTCTTTTCATGATATAGACATGCCTTTGCAAAAGCCTTTCATCTCTTCACGTCCTGATTTTCCTGGTTGAAAAACAGAAAATCAAAATCAACATAGCAGAATTTCATTTTCACTCAAGAGTAGAGATTTCTGGCTTAATTTGGTAGCAGGTGAGCCTGAGAGCTGCCTTTCGTCAATCCCCTCTAGGCACATCCCCCCCTCCTGCCCCACCCCACCACCCTCAACCTGTAATGGTGCCCAAAGGCAAGCCTACAAACAATGGATGCTCTCATTGCAGAAACAAGACTAATGTCAATTGAGAGGGAAACAAGTTACTATGTATGTATTTTTTTTTTCTTTTTCTAAAACGTGCTCCTACATTCCTGAAAGATGGTATGAAAGCATCTATTACCATCTTCCTAGATCAGCAATCCAAGTTCTCTAACAGAGATTCTCAACCTTGGTTATATTTTTAAAATTTAGCTTGAACTAGGTGGAATTCTAAATATATACCTGGGCTAATCATACATACCATTTTAAACAGGACAGTGCTATTTTTTTCATATTTCCCCACCATCCCATCGCTTAATATAAATGTCAATTTTGTCCGTTTCTAATAAACCTGGGCCATTTTTAGCATGGGGAAAAAGGGGTAGTTGAGTTGCCCTGCATCCAGTCTGCCCCACGTTAAAAATGGACCTTCCCAGCTCTGACTGCAGCAGGCTGCAGTCACTACTGCTGTGCCCGCCCTTGTGAGGAGACAGGAGCCAGGTGGGAAGAGGATTCCCTCCCACCATACATGCCTGTTTTTTCAAAGAGAGCACAACACTATAGCATGGTTCAGCCACAGATAAGTAATATGGGTTCTCTCTGGCACTATGGGGGTTACTGGGCATTTCTGGCACTGGGATGATTAAAGCGGCATGTGTTTTAGGCAGGACATTTAGAGTGAAGCTTTTAGGGGAGTCAAATTTGGTTTTAGTCTAAGGTGCCAAAATTCTTTGTACCCCACACATTGTTACTATGTAATCACTGATTGGCAATGCATAGTACTTATTCATTGCTGGCCTGGCTGCTCTGCTCCTGTGGGAATTGTTAGGCCTCCTGCCCCTCCCTTAGTCACCAGTGCATAACCCTGTCCCATTTTTTGCCAACCAATGTCCCGTTTTTAACTCAAGGAAGTATGGTCAACTTCTATATAACCCCACTCCTAACATCCTTATCTGCTGGGTTATCAAACACTAAACTGAGTCTGACTTAGTAAAGAGATTTTTGTTGATGAAATTAAAGCTAGTTATTACTCACATCATTTTAAAATGTAGTTTATGCTGAATTATCCAAGTGTGCCAAAGTAATTACATAAGACCTGACAAGTAGATAAAAAAGACAGAAGAGTAGGACATGAATCACAGAAGAGAAAGTAGGAGAGATAAGACAGAAGTGGAGATCAGAAAGATCTCAAGCATTGAAAAGTCTCAGTCTACCAATGCTGACTTTGAAGAAAAAGAGGTGAGGAATCAGGAAGTGCCGAAGACACCAAAAAGTTGAGTATGACCTCCAGTCACAAGAAAAAAAAAAGAAAGAAACAGAGACCTCTGTTAAACGGTAGCATGGAAATGAAGCTTGCCTGAAGGAGCCCAGAAGTTATTCTTCCCAAGAGCCTCCATACAGAAATGCAACTCTGCCTACATCCTATGGGTCCTGCGAACTTGGAGAAAACAGTGAGACCAGTGGACTTCTGGTCAACAGAGTTATGAAATAATCAGTGTTGTTGTAAACCACTAGGTTTACGGTAATTTTTGACAGCGACACCACACATGACTTCACTCTAGAATTACTTCATCAATATCTTTGAATAAAAGACCAGAAATAAGTATTTTTCAAAAGTTTCCTGAGTCAGTACTTATCAAACTTTAATGCATATAGGAATTCTGGACATCTTATAAAAATGCAGATTCTTACTAGTAGACTTGGGGTAAGACCTGAGTTCAAAGACTTGCCAGATGAGTACTGAGGTTTCTGGTCATGAGGTCACACTTTGAAAAGGAAGGACCTAGATGATTCTGTGGTCACCAGTCTTTCCTTTATTTTTATGGATAGCACACTGGGAAGTAACTTGAAGACTATTATTTTACAACTACATCATCTACATTAATTTCAAGATTGCAAATTTATAGAGTGGAGGTAATATCAAAGTGAAAGTAGAAAACTGTTGCATATACCCTGATGAGTATGGATCCAATAAAGAAATCGAGCAGTAAGTACTTCTATAAACTAAATTTTGACAGGGTGCAAGTAGAAATTCTAATTTTTGAGTCCTTAATTGATTTATAACACCACAAAAAGCGACAGCATTAATAACAGAAAATCTCACTGCTCTAGGGCAGAATACTAATAGATGAAGAACAGCTAGATTTTGTAGATAATCAGCTGAAGACCTGATAAATGGATTCAACTATCAGGCAGCTTATAAATATGAAAAGTCACAGGAAATCCAAATACTCATCTTACAAAACTGTGAGTCTGGATAGATGTTTCCTCATGTCTTAAGCAAAAAGAAAAAAAGTAAGGGAATATTATAAAACACTGATCAAAATGGGAAAGAAATCATCATGAAAACTGAGTAAAAGAGTCTATCTCTGAAAATCATCTACTTTAAGTATGTGGAGAGAATTTTAGAATAATGCTTTGCACCTGTACTGAGATGCAAAACACAACATATTTAAAAAAGACGTGAAAAGTGAAAAACATGAAACAAAGAGTCAATAGGATAATATTAGTGGGAAATAGTAAAGGAAAAGAACATGAATTATGTTTTTGGAGGCTGGTGATGTTCTGAATTTTGAACTTGGAGCTGGCTACATGGGTGTACATATAATATGAAAATTCAGTAGGATATATTTCTTGACCTACATATTCTTCTGTACATCTATTTTAGTTCAATTACAACATTTAAAGGGACAGAGATGAATCATGGATCATCAGAAAATAAAGACAATAGGATGAGAAGTAAAGAAGTTTAAATGTAGAAATGAAAATTTGTAATGAAACTAAAATGACAACAGCAAAAATAAAACTTGAAAATGAAACTTTGAATAGTAAAACTGACATTCAGCCATCAAATGAGTTATGTAATTTGCAGAACTTTCAGAATGCAAAAGCAAATCAAAGTTTGTAAAAAAATTTCAGAGCAGAAATAACAATACCAAAGAATAAAGATTCACTTGAGAGTCAGGGGTTCTTACAGGATGAAATTTTGAGAAATTAAGGCATTTATAGAAAGTATAGGCCAAAGCTAAAATTATATTTACTTTTACCACTTTAAGAAAGCAACCTTAGTTTCAGTTCAAGCAAAATTTGTAATAATTCAAACAAGATACATTAAAAAATGAATTAATCGCAATAGTATATTTTGAATCATGAAAACATTTAAAAGGAAAAATGCAGTGTTACAAGTATAAGAATATTTGTCTATTTTATTGTCTACCATATCTTCCATTGATGAAATAAGAACCTGGCCTATATTCCTCACTCAATAAATGTTGCCGGCGACTGAGGAGGGTAATAAGAAAATCCAAATCCCAGAGTAATCTGTATATGGCTCAGGGTTTATATACATACAGAAAGGTGTAGAGAACAAAGGCAGTTAATAATTTTTGACAGACACAATCATGGCTTCCACAGAGTTACATTTTTAACTTTCTTCCATTATCTAAAGTTTCGGTCAAATTTAACTAGCCAGACACCAGGAATAGTCTGCAATTCTCCTAGAGCCCCCGGGTGTGTCGGGATATGTGCCCAAACTGGACCGTGCAGTTACCTTAAGACTGATAGCCTAAAGGGGTCTATGACCAGTGAGTGAGGTGTTCTGTGGCTATAACACATTGTTCTGAACTTTTCTATTTGGAGCCTCAGGGCTGGCCTGTGAGCTAAGAATAACCCAGTAAATAAAAGTTTTTCCAATTCCCTGTTTCACAGCTAGGAGATAATGATGAATAACGCAAAGGAGATAGTAAGAGCTAGGTACCTAGCTAGCTACATACAGCATCTTAAGAGAGAATATATTTTCAGGAATGTGACTAAACAAAGGAAAAGGACTTTGAGATTTAAGGGGAGCAAGATGTGGGAAGGCAAATATATTGGAAAACTAATGGAAAATGAGGGTTAGTTTTAGCAAATGTCTTTATGGCGATTCCTCTGGTATTATCTCTGGAATGATAGGGATCTACAGTTGTCTTCAGTGATTAATTTGTGCTTTCTGACAGAATGGAGAGTAGGGACACTTGAAATGCACATCCTACTTCAAGACAGAGATCTCATACCTGTTTTCTCTCATTGTGATGAGTTCAAAATAATCTTTATGCCAACTTGGCATAATTTGAGGTGGCAGAGTCTGCTACCATTTACTTCCATGCTGCCTCTAAAAATGCACCTTAGGTACCCTGTACATGGTCTCTTTAGTTCTCATTGACTAGTATTCCTGGGAATCAGAATTTGAAGGGAAGTCAGGAGGTTTGTGCAAACTATTGCTGAGGCAGTAATAGGTCACAGACTCTTAGTTGGTGACAGCTGAAGCCAGTGACAAGCACACCACCATGAAATCATTCCTCCAATCTCTTAGAAGACTTTGCTCTGAAATTTGGGGGCCACAAAGCATTCCACAGAGATATGGCCCTGCTTAGGATTTGTCTGCTGGCTTCTGGAGCAGTGGAACTAAAAGTTCAAATCTTTCTCTGTTTCAGCTGGGAAGACATTCTGCCTGACTTTTGTCTACTAGTGTAAAAGCAATATTAACTTCCTGTTCCAGTTTTTGCTCAAGGCTCTGTACTCGGTGTCTCAGCAGGAGTCTGAAAATACAAAGACTGATGTTCAATACACATTGAGATTCTGACTCATTCTTAACTTTTTCAAGTGAAGAACATTTTTAGAAACTTGAAATAATCACATGTATTGGTGACTGAGCCACTCAGAGAGTCGGCAGTATTTAAGAATGTGAAATGACAGATCTCTTGGAGATCTGATTCCCAATTAAGATCAGTCAATTCTCTTAAGCACTGACTCATTTGTAAATGAAGAAAGTGGAAACTGTTTAATTAGGAGTTTGAAGTTCTATAAAGCAGTGAAAGACTTGGGGAAAAAATGAGCTCCAGCCAGGTTTTGAACCCAAACCAATGAACTCACTGTGTAAAGCACCTGGGAGAATAATTAACTGGCTTTAATCTTTCTTTCAGGTTATTGATATTAGAATATATCTTAGAGAAGGTTTTTACATTTTGCAATTTTTCTCATTTTAGAGCTCCTTAAATTAACTAAGTAGTTAACTTGTATTTAAAGGGCCAAGAAACCTTTTGAAGGAGATAAAACATCATTATCATCTTTGTTTTTATCCCCAAGTAAGATTAATTGGCTAATTAATACATGTTTTATCTCAAGGTCATGAAATCTCAGTTGAACTCATATAACATACTGCAAAGTATTTATTTCCAAATTACTGTGATAATATCTGAAAAAGAAACATTGATTATTGAACTGTGATTTTCCCCTCCTATATATTCAAAGTAATTGTGCACCTGTTTCCATGAGAATATAGCCAAGTAAGAGAAAATGTTCAGATGAGAACGACCCAACCATCCTATTAAAGTCAGTTTGCACTGAAATGAAGGAACAATTATTCATGAAGGAGCAATTATTCCTGTGACAAGTATGTGGAATCGAAATATTCCCCCGCTATGTTATTATTTTTTTATTGTCCATAACTGGTCATTGATTCAGGCAAGAGAGGCTGTTGTGAGCCCCACACATCAGGGAGCTCTGCCACAGCAATGCAGACAGTGGAAAATTCCAATCTGGAACTCCTGTAATTAACACTGCTCTGGGCATGGAAGTGTTTCTCTACATCGCTTTCTTTCACCTCAAAACCACAAGTGATTGGGTCTGAATTCTGTGAATGATTGCCATGCTATAGACACAGGGACACACACTATTTTGGAATGTCAGGGAGAGTTGAGTGAAATCAAAGGAGAGGAAAATCCATCCTTCTTCTCAGAGGAAATAAATGCAATCATTCTTGCATTGTGAAGAATAGTTTCCAAGTAGTGGAAAATGTCCATTTTCCAGCCTCTCTTTGTGTTCTGTCATATTTTGGAGACCAATCACCACGGCGTTTGTAACAGGTGCACATAGTGGCAGAGAAACATTTTGCAATATTAGGCATATTTCTATTCCAAATTTGACGAATATCATGTAAGAATTTGGATATTGATTTTTACAATGGCAAATAGACTTGCAAAAAGATTTTGTAAAAGTAGTTTTGAAATTTGAATTTAATATTTTGAAATTAAGATTTGATTAGAATTGCTTTAATTAAAAATTCTAGTGTATATTAGTATATATCTAGTGTATATTAATATGATTTATACTTTGATTTTAATTTTAATAGAGATTTATAATATTTTATTTAAAAACCATTGGAAAACAAACATCTTTAACATTTTAATTTCTTGAATTTTCTTTAATTTAAATTTGGTATAACATATAGTCACATTCTAAATACATTGAATGTAACTATTATTAGTAATATTTAGCTAATGTTATATTTTAGTCCTTCATATCAATGTGAATTAATACATGAATCATGATTGAATTAGAGAACACCTTGGAGCTGAGTAAAGAAAAATCTTGTAAAGCAAAAATTTTAAGCTCCAAAAATGATCTGCTTAATTTTTGAAATATGAAAATTCAAAGACTTCTTGTAAACATGAACCACATGACATATTTGAGCAGACTATAATGAAATATTTTTATTAAATATTATAAATCAAGACAATGACAATGAGCAAGAATTTTTTTCTCATTAAATACAGACTTGAGTAGATAAAGTGATTTCTTCAACAAATGACTTTAACTGCTCATCAAAACAGTGAGAATAACAAGATTACTCATATCAAATCCACAACTCAAAAGCAACAAATGAAACTCTGTCCAAGAAAACAAATGGCAATAATGGCCTTAGAAAATTTGATTTAAAAGAAACTTAGAAGCTTCACTAATTTTAGGAAATTAGTTTTTGATATTACCAGTGTGTTCTCTGATGGTAGAATGTTTTCTAGAGAAGTATCCTTTGATTCAAATCATTCATAATGATTTTCCCGTGGATTAGCACTGTAGAAAGCTTTAATATCACCCTCCTGCAATGGGCAAAGAGAATAAAAACCATCCCATCTATTCTAAAGTTAAAGACAAAATACTTTGCTGTTCCATGTTTCACAACCAATCTTCTGGTATCAAAAATCTAATTTTGGCCACTGGAATATTTGTGACTATTCAGTTGTTGATAATACATCCCAATACTACAAAACAAAACATCCTTTGCTCCCACAAGAGTAAACACACAATTATTAGAATGAAACCATCTGAATAAATAGCAAACAACAGATAATTTCAATGAAGACAATTGACTGCTAGTATAGAACATTGCAATGATATGTTGTGGCACATTTATTCTGCAGCCCTTTCATGTAGAGCAGCATTAATAAAATAGTGCCGCTTTCTAGATTCATCACTTTAAATTGTGGTACTAGAAAGGCAAAACACAAGACACTTCTTAAAAAATTGCAATAAATTTCACTGCTTAGAATTAATTACCTAGCAAATTGTCTTAATAAAGAATTGCCAATGTCTATTGATGGAATGGACTCTTTCCCCCGCCTTTTCTAGTTACGGTTTTGTCAATTATGAAAGTTAAGATAGACATCTTAAGACTTATCTTTCAGTAACAAAATAAAAAGTCATTTTTCACAGTTTATTTATGTAATTACCCTATTTATGGCAACTCTAAAGTGTATTTTGTGGAGGTAGAAATCAGCATGTAGGACTTTGTAGTAAATTTATCACACCTGGGGATAAATAACCAAATAATTTCAGTTTTTTTGAATATATCAATATTTACAAGAATTCTATCAGAATAACCTTTAAACATGAATAAATACTCAACATTACTCATGAGAAATGAGAAATGCAAATTAAGATTACACTAAGATATCATTTCTCACCTATCAGATTGGTAAAAATTTGAAAAGATGGCAATACTCTTTTGAGTACATTGCTGGTGGGAAGGAAAACTGGTATATCTCTTAAGAGGTGAAAGTCCCCAATATAAAGTGTTTGCATTTGTGTTGACTTTTTGACCCAGTGATCTTACTTTTAGCTCTTACCCCTGATGATGCCTCCAATTATATTAAAATAACATGTAAACAAGATAGTTCAATATCATTGAAAAATATTGGGAGCAATCTAACTGCCCACGGATAAGACAGTTGGTGAGTAAACTATTGCACATGCACACAATGAACTCTCTTTTATTTTAAAATTGCAAACAGTATTTATGAACTAATGTGGAATGGTTTTCACAATATTAAATACAAAATTATGCTATGCAGTTAATTAATAATGATGTTTGTGGTAGGTTCAATCAGTGTAAAACATATAATTTGTTGTGATTGCTTTTCCCATTCTTAGTAAATATTGTTTTTTTAAACTAAGTTTGTCTTATAATTATGATTTTTTTTTCTTAAGAATAAAGTTACACTAATTTGTGTAAACTGGCTATATAAAATTTTCTTCAGACATCTTTGGACTACGGTATGTAAATAAAACACCTATTTTCTTTTACTTGGTTTTTCTTTGTATTGTCTTTTATTTGGTTTTCAACTCAAACTGTTTTCAAGCATTTTTCTCAAATAGCACTTACCAAATCTAGCTGAATATCAGAACTCGGTGCGGAACTTAAGAGATTCCTGACTACCCTTCACGGTCCTCACTCTGTCACGATGGTGACTTCAGTCACAGCAAAGTGTCTTGTGAATCCTATATCTGGTTCTGCCTAGAAATCTGTAGTTTCCAAAGCCCTGCAGTTGGTTCTGAGCATTACCCATATTTGGGGAACCTCCAATGAAAACATGTTTGCAAAGTAGGGAAAGAATACAATTATATTTTGCTCTGTCATTTTTATGTAGAAGTTTATGCCAATTAGCAATCATTTCTTAATCAGGGCTTAACCATTTGGCCTAAAGTGTCTCATTCTGAAATAAAGGAATTTGAAGGACAAACTAAACAGTAGTGAAAAAAATCTGCTACTCATGTAACATTTTTGTGGGATGATGCCTTGACTAGACACCATTCCACAGGAATTGATTCCTGATTGATACACCAGGGCCTATGAGTCAGCAAGATTGCTAATGTTGGTATGAGGTTTCTCTTCTGCAAAAAAGTGCAAATTGTTGGGGGATTTTCATATAGAGCTGAGAATCAATGATGATGCATAACAGCAAATGTTCTTATAAACTAGTAGGTGCAATAGTTCTGAATGCGGTGATTATGTATTTAGTGTCTATTATGTCTCAATGTATTGTAATTTTGAAAAGCTTAATTTTATATTTAGATCTTATTGTTTTTATACAGTGACTTCAGTCTATATCTATTTTCTATCATCTCTCTCTCTCTATTTATCATTATCATCAGCAGCATATGTCCTTCCAATCACCTATGCTGCCATATTCCCTGTGAATTAAACAAAGCATACACTTACTTGGGAATACTATATTTGCCTGCATAAATGTCATTGTCAGCACCAGACACTCACAGAGGATTTGAGGTAGAATTTTACACTGAACAATTAAAGCAGTGTGAAAATAGCTCACCTGAGAATGAACAGGAGCTTCACATGTCTGTAAAAGGCATATGAATAATTATGTTCCATATGATCTAATATAAACATCTACATCTGCTAAACATATATCCTTCATAATTTCTGGCAGAACCAAATACAATTCATGAACAGTTGTATTATTATTTAATTGCCTTTTTTTCCTGCTGCATATTGTGTGTTATTACTTCAGAAAACATACTAAGTAAAATCATATTTATCTCAGATAAATACATCCTGTATGTTTTCAATGAAGTGATAGGAGTCACCACAATAATTGAAAAACCACATATGGTTGAGAAAAATGCCAAAGGGGAAAAAATTAATTTTTATTTTGTTGGTATTTCTTGAGCTGGAACAGAATCCTGAATTGCTGGTGGCATTCACACCTCATCATGACTGCCATTGGAAAATTTTTATCTGCTTCTGTAGTATATTAAAGCTTAGTGTACCAGAGAGGTGCCAAATTCATATATAACTCTTAATGCAGTGTTATGAAAGTGATTCACTAATAAGCAATATTCAGACTCCATGGTGAAGTGTATACAGTCTAAGTTGGTTCACAAAAGACAATTCTTAATCATTTTTACCCTGTCATTTTATTTCAAATGTATTCAAAATAAAATCAGGAATACTGAGTCTATAGTGCATGTCAATGTGAAGATATGATGCCAATTTGCTTATCAGCCAATCATATTCTATATTCTGTTTGTTTCTGACAAGTGAATTTCACACTTTTTGGACTGAGGACAACTGTAAGAAATATATATTATGGTGCTCCCTGGTGGCTCAGGCATTAAGCCCATGACTGGGACATAGACCCTGTAGAACCCAAGGACCCGGGTTCAAAACCCAGGGCAGGGGATGAGGGGTTGGAAGGAATGAACTAAAAATAAATGAATTAAAATGCTTCATTTTCTGCTCTCTTTCTGCCTGTCGTTATCTCCCCCCACCTCTCTCTTGTAAGTCCTGACATTGTACACACAACAATCTCCCCTTCAACACTCATACACACACATAAATAGAAACAAAATTTTGGAAAAAATGTATGTTTTCATTATTGCAACTTGCTCATTCTGTTTTCTTCTATCCCCTGTCTTTATAAAATACTGGTCATTCAATTAAATTGATTTACTATCCCACCGATAGGCAGCTGGAAAAACTGCATTCTCAGTGGTTTCTACATCACTTGCAATGCTCCGTTTGGCAGCAATGTCCTAAAATTAGAACAATCCAAGAAGATTAGCATAGCACCTGGAAGGCTGCCACACAACATTGCAAAGTGTTCCATGTTACAAAAATAATAAAATTACAGGGAAATGCTCACTGATGGATGAATGGATAAAGAAAATGCAGTTTATACAAGCAGTGGAGTATTATTCAGTCTTTAACAGGACAGAAATTGTGACACAGACTATAACATTAATAATTTTAAAAATTATGCTAAGTGAAATAAACCATGAAAGAACAAATACACTCTGACTCTACTTGTATGAGGTAAACAGAGTATTCAAATTAATAGGGACAGAAAATAAAATGGTAGTTGCCAGGGGCTAGGGGAAGGAAAGAATGGAGAGTTATTTAACATGTATAGAGTTTCAGTATTACAAGATGAAAAGAGTTCAGAAGATGAATGGTAGTGATGGTGACACAAAAAATGTGAATGTTTTTAATAATATTGAAAATTGCTTAAATATGGTTATGATGCACACAATCCTAGTGGAGTAGTGGTTGTATCCGCAGCTTCTAGCTGAGCACAGTCTATGTGCATCCCAAGGACCTGGGTTCACAACTTGGTTCTGGGGGGAACAAACAAGATGTGCAACTAAAATAAAAATAAAATAATAGCACAAAAGTGGCATCCCTGGTGGAGTATCGGTTGAGTCTATAACCTCCAAAGTGGTGCAGTCCACACACATTCCATACATTCCGTACCTGGGTTCACATCCTAGTACTGGAGGGAGGCCCAAAATGAGCAACTAAATGAAAATAAATGGTAATGCTTCTTCCTTCTCTTTCTTCCCAGCCCACTTCCTGCTTACTCGCCTTCATTCTTGCTTACACCTTTCCCTTAAAAACAAAAATAAATTAAAAAAAAAAAACTTCTTCTTTCTCTCTCTTTATGCCTCCTGACCTTCTTACTTTCATTCCTGTCTGCAGCTTTCCCTTTAAAAAGAAAAAGGCTAAGATGATAAATTTTCTGTCACATGAATTTTACTACAATTTAAAAAAAATGTGTGAATCACTTGAGAAACAGAAATTCCACAGATATATGGAATCTGGAGTAGGGACTCTAAATCTAGGAATCTTAAGAACTATCCAGGCTTAGTCAATGCAAAGTGATTTGGGAATCAATGCTTTAGATCACTGCTATGATTTCCCCTCCCAAGACCCAAATTATTTAGTCATTTCTCTGAGAGAAATAAAAGCATGACTCATAATCTCACAGCCACTTAACTTCACCCTTGATTAGGATTGAAAAAATTAAAACGATTCAGAGTTTTTCAGCATGAGAAATGAGTTTCAGAGTACACGATTACAGATCTGGTCATTGGACACAGGAAAGAAACTTTTCCCAGAAAAAATATAATAGAACATACAAGATCTAATGTGGTTCTCCTACTTCATTGTGATAAAACTCAGTGTCTTCTCACAATTAAAAAAAATAGTATCTTCGTTTATTTTTAGTTTCCCTTTTTTTTTTAGGGAAAGGGGCAGTCAGGAAAGAGAGTGGGCAGGCAAGTAGGAAGAATAAAGAGAAAAATTTTATTTTGTTTTATTTTAGTTGTTCATCTTTATTGTTTTCCTCTGGTCTCAGTCCAGGTCTTTGAGATGTGTGGTAACCGCACTGGACCCGTCTTGAACTTAACTGCTAAGCCACCAGTACGCACCACTCCATTTCGGTTTCTGCAATAAAATATCAATGACTGGGTAATTTTTAAAGAACAACAACAAAAAAACACATTTACTTCTCACAGTTTTGGAGGCTAGGAAGTCCGAAATTAAGGTGTTGACAGATATGAAGTCTGAGGAGTGTATGATTGCTAGACTGAATCTTTCCTCAGTGGCTTTACATGGCAGAAAGGACAAGAGATCTCTCTGAACTTCAGAGCAAAAATTTCACTCATGAGGGCAGAGTGAGCTATTTCACCTCCAAATACTACCTCTTAGCACAAGATTTATCACAAGATTATCAGAGGGATGTAAATATTCACATCACAGCAACTATCTTTTATTCTTTCTTTCTTTTTTTTTTTTTGCATTTTATATACTAAATATTTTACATACATAAATTCATCTGC
Organism: Solenodon paradoxus; assembly: GCA_004363575.1. NCBI lineage: Eukaryota > Metazoa > Chordata > Mammalia > Eulipotyphla > Solenodontidae > Solenodon > Solenodon paradoxus. Next base: position 214,889 of record RJWH01001607.1, on the reverse strand, counting down.
TACTGCAATGTCCTGGTTAGGATTCAATTTTTATGTTATCGATGAAGAATCAGAAGTTCAGAGATAATACCTTGCCTAGTGTCAGAGAACACACACTATGTCTACTTGGCTCCAAAACCTTTAGTCTTTCAACATTACCCTATTTCTCTGCAACAAAATCACATCATTTTCCCACAGCGTTGTGGAGTAGACCTCATTATTGTCATTTTAAAAATAAGAAACGAACCTAAGGGACACAACTTTATGAAGGTCACACAGGAAGTCTTCTACATTTTGATTTGATTTTCATCCATAAAACAGAGCTATTTCACCTCTGAGAAATATATTGAAGAAACCAAATAAAATTGAATGTCATAAAAATAATGTGAAAAGGAGTAGAATCTTGATTAATAAGAAAGTGCCAGGCAGCTATAGTTAATTGAAGGTTAACTAGAGTCTTCTTTTTGTTTTAACCTTTAATGTTGTAAATCCTTTCAAAGTAGATTGAGTCACATCCTGGTTTATGTAAGTGTAGTGTAATGAACACAATTAAATCTTTCTTTGAGTGTTTTTCCTTTCAACTTCTTGTGGATGTAGATCATACAGGAAACAGATTTGCATTTTTATGGAGGCCAGGAAAAAATTAAATGGGACTCTTTTGACCAAATTTTAATAGCTCCTGATGTGAAATCTTTATTTAAAAGAAAGCACCAAAACAATTCTAGGTCTTTTTTTTCTTTTTCACTTGTTTTTGAGAATGATTTAAGGAAGTTGGTGTGTAATAGGTGACTATACAATTAAGTAGTACTTCCTGTCATTCTTCCTCCAATTGGAAACATATTTACGCTGGAGAACTATTATTATTTTCCTGCTCACATAGTTTATTCCCTTATATAAGGGAAGATGCATTTATGACTAAAAATTGTTAAGAGATAATAAATATTGCTAAATTTCCTCATTTATTATGAAAATATTAAATTTTTATTAGGAAAATTAAAAATTTATAGAAAACCAGTGAAAGGGACACACTGAACTATTCACTTTAATCTGCCTTTACTCAGACTGCCATCCATCTACCTTCCCTTTATGAAACATCCATCACCTTTACCATTTTCACTGACCGACACTCGTTGAAACAGAGGGATGAATAATTAGAAGTAAGAATGAGCTAAGAGAAAATCAATGGATGACATACCAGAGGAGACTGCTACAAGCTCTTTTACTGACTAGTCAATAGCCTTTACATATGGGCAAAATAATATTAGAAATAGATTTCCATATTGAAAATAGTGATTTTTAAAATAGAAATCAAAATACTTTGGAAATATTCACTCTGTCATACAATGTAGTTTAAGAATCAAGTCCGAGTTTTACCTCTAAGAATGGCACTTAGATTCGATTCCTACAGACACCTCCACATAGACAGTAGGTTGGGGAATTGTTGGTACTCAAGTCTTACTTTATATACTATTGCATATATGTTGGGCAAATCTCTCATTCTAGATGTCGCCTTAGCATTCCAAAAAAAATCATAAAGTCAAGAATGGATAGCGCTTATAAGACCATTTTGAGCTTGCTTACTAATAAATGTCTATATTTGCATTAGAATTTCATTTTCAATGCTTATAAGATTTGCTTTCTATACTTAGAAAGACAGTATAAGAGTATCTAACCCTCTTTTCTTTCATAGTATTGGATATTGATTTCTACCCAAGGGAATCTAAATATGCATATATCCCAATTGGTTTGGGTCTGTTATAACAATATATATCAAACTAAAACTTGTACAATAATTCCTAAGGAATAGTCATCCAGCTAATAGACTAGATGATCAGAAAAATTCCTTCTTTTACAAAGACACAGAACTCTGCATATAAGCTAATAGTTAGAACAATCTTAGAAAAGAAATTACTTGTCTGGAATATTTCAATGATTAGGAATGACGGCTGAGAATAATGTTCTCACACCTATATTCTTGGAATGATTTTTGTATATATTTGCAGCAGTTGCTTTATATAACACAGGCAGACCTTAAGTGAAGATACAGAAATTGTGATGATCATCCAGATACAGCATTTCACATAGAAGGGGGTCATGAGTACACAGTTACCTGAGGGGAGAGTAACAAAACAAAACCATCTGAAGTGAAGCTGAGGAGGTTCCCCAGGCAGCGTTGAAAGTGACCTGAGGTCTGATGCATATGGTTTTCTTGAGAAAGGAAGAGGCCTGCACATGGGTTTCCTCCATGTAGGCTTCTCAGGCTTCCTGCCGCCATTTAAGATTTCTGACTTCAGATTGAGATCACAATTGACCTGTGTATTTCATCACAAGATTTAAAAAATTGAATGAGCTGCCAAAAGATCTAGCAAGGAGAATCACAACCAAGAATATAATTCACTAGGTTTGGCAGATGTTAGAGTCTCATTTCTAGTATAATTACTTGGCAAAGACTGCTGTCCTCTATGTCTAGTTGCAAAGAGTGAACAAATCCATGTAAACCCTAACACTTATTTTCCAGCAGAAACACTGACTCTGTGTTTGTGAGTGTTATTGTAATATTTATGTTATTAAAAAGGCTAATTGTTACTTATATCTATCACCACATTTGTGGAGATAGATGTTAGATAATTTATTTCAAAGCTGTTATATTTTATAGTTGAAGACGTGGTCTGCCAAGCCCCCTCTTTCTCTAACATTTGCCAAGGTAATGATACAGCAGAGAGAGAGAGAGAGAGAGAGAGAGAGAGAGAGAGAGAGAGAGAGAGAGAGAGAGAGAGAGAGTGTTACCTAACCCAATGAAACTTTATTTCCCAAATTGTTCGACCTCATCGAAGTGAGTCTGAATCGGCATCTATCAATCCTGGTTTCTTCAACCTGCTCTTTTTTCACACTTGAACTTATCATTTTATAGATACTCTAGCTACCTTATTGTGCAAAAGAGGAAGAAAAATATATCTTGACATTCTTAACAAAGTAGATTTAAGTAATCATAAAGTCAATGTCTTTCCAAGCCTATGGCCAACTCTAAAGTTAATAATTTCCTCTGTATTTACAACTAACTACCTGAGTTTCTTTCTATAACATTTAGCAAAACATCAAAATAGAAGGGAGCACAGGCTTGATCACGAGAGCTTGAAGGGGCCTTGGGAAAAGCAAACATGGATTCGCAAGTGAGTTATACACCTCCTACTATGATGGCAGTAGTTGAAAGTTTACCTTTTCAAAGATGTTGAAAGATGCAAATTAGCACTCCCTCCTGAACCGTGAGAAAAGGTTATTTTTCTCGAGAAAGAAAATCCATCAGAACGCTAAGGTCACACAATCAAGGAAACTGAATTCTAAACAAAAACAAGCCTCATTCAAAAGGAGTCAGAACACACACACATTCATTAGAGGAACATTAGCCTTAATATAAATAAGTGAGTAAAAAGAAATCAAGCAAAGCTAATCAATTTTCAGATACCAAGTAGGCCCAGTGCTTCACTTTAGACGAGCTAGTAGAATCAGATGCAAGGGGAGTTCATGGTCAACGGTATTCTCTTTCCTCAGGCCTATGTCAGGTGTTAACAAGAAAAGACGTGAGGAGTGGAGCAGTGCAGCTGACAGGATAGAGGTCCCTCTCAGTGCCAAGGTTTCAGGGAGGTGATTGACAGCTGCTAGTAACTAGGCTAGCTCTGTGCTACTTCCCTGAACTGTTCTCTCCTATAACGCAAAAGGCCTAATACAAACTATGGAGGAAAAACAAACACAGAGCCTGGGTCAAGATGCATTGCTTTGAGCATGTGAGTATAAGTAATTGTCTGCCTCAGAGAAGAGGGGAGGGAAGCCTTTCACCCCGAGGACTCAGCCGGAGATCTATTATTGCTGAAATAGAGAGAGAAGCAAAAATCCTTCAGCTTGAACCTAGTGTCACACACTCAACATAAAGAAATCTGCTCTTACTGGAGCAAAGGCAGGGAATCTCTGCCTCAGAACATGCAGTCTGGATGCCACAAGAAAGAGTAGGAATGGAGAACACCCCACGCTGAGGCTCCAGGTACACAAATCCTGCCTAATCTGATTAGAACAACAAAAAACGCTGTCTCCTACCCCTAGGATGAATCTAGCACTCAAAACAAGCACAAAGTATTACTGGGCAAGAACTAGGAGGGAAACTCCCTCTATAACACAGCTTTGCAGGAGCTATCAGAACCCTTGAGAGGAACTCAAACACTGAGAAAGACCCTCCAGCAACTCAGGTAACATACTGAGCACAAGCTAATAAAGTCAATGCTGAAACGCCTGAGTCCATGTTGCACACCTACAGCCTTCTCAAGAAAAATCTCAAGCCCAGCTCAACTGCTGACTACAGGAAATGCACCCCGCACACTAAGAACTGAAGAAGATGCAAGGGCTATTTTATATTTTATGGAAGAAATGATACTTAACTCAAATTCTCTCTCTCTCTGTCTCTGTCTCTGTCTCTCTGTCTCTGTCTCTGTCTCTGTCTCTGTCTCTCTCTCTCTCTCTCTCTCTCTCTCTCTCTCTCTATATATATATATATATTACAAAATGTCAATCATTCAGTCAAAAATAGTCATGCACAAAAGGAAGCAATAAAAATTAAAAGATTCATAGTCCACAGTTAAAGTAACCGATAATACCAGAGAAATGACACAGATGTTAGAATAATCATCTGTGTCTTTAAAATAGCCAGTTGGAAAAAAGGAATCGAATACAGGAACAGATGAGAATTCTAGCACAGAGAAGGAAACTATTTTTAAAGGTCAAGTACGTGCTAGTTATAACAGGAAAAACTATCCAATATAAAGAGGTACTTGACTGAGCTTCTTAGCAGACCGAATACTACTGAAAAAATAACCAGTGAATTAGAAGATAAAGTGAAATGTATCCAAATAAAACATGAGCAAAAAAGAAAGTAAGAGAAAGAGAGAGTATTAATTGTCCCAATAGGCATATGATTGTTTCCCCAAAGGTGGGAGAGCGAGATAGAATGTGGTAGAAGACATATTTCAAGAGGTAATAGTTGAAAATATTCACCAATATAGGAAGAAAACAAACCACAGAGCTAAGATGCTTAGAGGACACGTGGACATGGGTAGATATATAGCAAGAAGACAGATAGATAGATAGATGATATAGTAGTCTAACTGCTTAAAACCAAAGAAAAAGATAATATTTTCAAGGAAAACAAAGAGAAGAGAAATATTATATACCAGGAAAAAAGAATTCAGCAAGCCAGAAATCACTGGAGTGACATCCTTAAACTGTTTAATGACACAGAAATTGTCAACCCCAAATTATATACTAAATTCAGAATGACAAAATAAGGATTTTTCTTTGGTACTAAGACATGCAGAGAGAATTTTTTGCCAAAAGAGCTCTGTTAGAAGCATTTAGTACTAGATAAAAATCTAGATTTATACAAAGAAAAGAGGAAAACTGAAATGGTAAAAGTGAAAAAAAATATTGAATATTTATTATTTTATCACTCTAGAAAACAGTCTATTGCCTAAAATGAAAATGGGAACAATATACTGTGGGGTTTTCAGCATGTACAAACCATAAGTATACCGGTGATAGCACATAAGATGGAGAAGGAAATAGAATCATAATGATGCAAGATTTTTATGTTTACATTAAGTGGTCTAAAATTAGTTAAGTGCAGAGAATAAGACTAAAATGTATTATATTATATGTAAGTTATATTGTAAACCCTAGAGCAAGCAATATTTAAATAGATATATGTGTGCATGTGTCTATATAGATATATATGTATATTTCCTTCATATAAGTGAAGGTAAAAATGGAATAAAAATCTCAAGCTGAAAGAGCACAAAGGATAAGGAAAAGCAAATAACAGAATAGACAACAGAAAACTTATGGTGTGGTAAATATTTATTTAAATTCAACTACTTTGATAATTGCCTTAAATAAAAATTTCTAAAAACTACAATTAAAAAGCAGATATTCTTTGTCAAATGCAAAAATATTTTCCAACTCTATACTATTGATAATGAAGTCTCTTTATTATAGATACATATGTAGGTTAAAAGTAAAGACATAGAACTACTTCTAGAAATGTCAATAGAAATGATGCTGGAGTGGTTATGTTAATATCAGAAAAAGTAGACTTCAGAACTAGAAACATAATGAGAGATAAAGAGGGACATTATATAATCAGACAGTTATTGTCATCAACAGTTTATCAAGGAATGATGGCAATTTTAAATATAGAAACATCCCCAAAAGAAGCAAGTAAGTTCGTAAAATGAAATAAATAGTAAGTTCATAAAATGAAATTAGTAGGACTAAAAGAATAAATAGGCAAATCTGCAATTTTAGTTGGACTGCAGTAGGTTTCTCTCAGGAATCATGGGCCAAAAATAGAAAATTGCTAACAGTATGAACACCTGAACAATGTTTTTTGATATAATTGATAGACCATTTTCATGCAACAGAATGTTTCATAATTTTTGGTATATATTCAACTTTGGAAAAAATTGACTATATTTTGTGTCATAAAACAAACTCTAAGAAAATGAAATAATTGTAATCATACACATTTCCTGAACACAACAACTTTAACCTAACAACAAAAGAAAGGTATATAGAAAATGTCCACTTGTTTGGAAATTAAACAGCATGATCTCACAGGGGTCAAAGAGAAAGGCACAAAGAAAATTAGAAATATTTTGAACTGAAAAAAAAAAGGAAAATATGCCAGATTCTTAAAAGAAAAATCTCTGTTGTTTAATGCCAACATTAGAAAATGATAGATTGCTTTATATCAAAACTCAGGAAACTAGAGAGAAAAGTGGCAAATTCAATCTAAAATGAACAGAATGAAAATAATAATAGAAATAAGAGAAGAAATAAATTTGAAAGCATACAATCAATAAAATAAAAAAGGGGTTCTTGGGAAAAAAACAAAATGTGAAAATATGTAGCCAGTATGGGAAAGTGATAGTAAGACAATGGAAAAAAATCACTATCAGGAATAAAAGAGGGGACATCACTCCATATCCTATGAAAATTAAAAATATAACAAGGAATATTATGAATAATCTCAAGCAATCAATTTTATAAGTAAAATAATCAGGAAATTCTTTAAAAGATACAAACTATCAAACCTTTCTCAAGAATAAATTGATAGCACAAACATTTCTGATCTATTAAAAATATTTAATTCAGAGTTAAATTATTCCAACAAATCAATCTCCAGTACCAGATGGCTACACTAGAAAATTCAACTTAACATCTAAGAAACCAATATTGTCAAGTCAACTTACTTTTCAGACTATAGGGGAACATACTTTCCAATTCACTTTATGAGGCAAAAATAGTCTAATTCCAAAACTTGACAACTTCAAACAAACCATAAAATGTTTAAATGATTTGTTTAAAGAGGCTTTAGCAATAAATCTAACCATAAACAAATATGATGCAATTTTGCAAGAAATGATGTGAAAAACAGAAGTATTTATAGATATTACAGCGTCTGTTCTCATAGAGCTTATTTGTTTTTTAAATCTATTTTTATTGTGGTAACTTTTTTTTACAATATTCTAAGTTTCAGATGTACATTTTCACTATTTATCAAATATATGCTGTCACATACTCCGATGACCAAATTTCTAATAATCCTTCACCACAATCTGTTAAACTTCAACTACCCTTTGCTACTATTCCATACACTCTTCCCCTACTGCAACCTCAATTCTGTTGTCAGCGTCCAATGCCTAGTTTTTGTTTTGTCTTCAGTTAGTTTTCTTTGTTTCTTTATATTCCATATTAGTGAATTTATCCGGTAGCTTTTGTCTTTCTCTTTCTGATTTAGTATACGTCTTTTTGGTTCCATCTAGGTGCTCACAAATGACAAGATTTTATCTTTTCTACAACTAAGTTTTCGTATGTGTGTGTTTGATTTTCTTTAATCCAGTCATCTATTAATGGATTAAGGTTGTTTCCATATTTGGTTATCGTAAATAGTGCTACAATGAACTAAGGGATGCATTTATCTTTTTATATTAGTATGTTTATATTCTTCAAACAAATGCATAAAAGTAGAATTGCTGAATAATACAATAGTTCTTTTTTAGTATTTTGAGGAACACTTATGCTCTTTTCCAAAGTGGCTGCATCAATTTACATTTCTACCAACAGTGTACAAGTGTTCCCTTTTCTCTACACCCTTGCCAACACTTGTTCTTAGTCTTTTTGTTAGGGAGCTAGCAAGGCTTGAGCACTGGGTGAAGGGGTCCTATCAGACAAAGACCGTTTTATTAAGGAACACCTGCTAGAGATGAGCACCAGGTGGGAATCCCTAACAAATTGAGACTGTCCTATTAAGAAAAACCGTCTCTAGGCCAGAAACATTTCTCAAATTCTAGGACTTTCCCAAGCGCTAAGTGTATGAAGATCTACAATGTTAACTATGGTAATGGTTAGATATGAGGCAGGGAATTATTTCTTAATTAGCTACAAGGAGCAAGGGCCTCAAATAATCAATAATCTGAGAGGAGAGACAGAGTAGTCAGATAGTCCTGACTCAAGTTGATCTGGTGGGAAATGGATGGAGACACATGCATGGAAAGGGTAAAACCTGTCGTTAGGTGACCTCCCTCATTATTTTGCCCCTTCCCACCATGAGTTTTGCTTAAGCAGTCATGGGAAAGAGTATGTTCAGTAAAAGTTTGGTTACATAACTCAACATGTAAGACAGGTACAGAATCACCCACAAGGGAAGGCCCAAGAGAGGACAAGAGGGGAATTAAAGACCCCAGGAAGGACTACACTTGTGTTTTTGAACCCTTCTGAGTTTAACCTCTTTTCTCTAAGGACATACTATTTCTTCAATACACCTGCAGCTGAACCCACTTGGGGCCGTCCATCCTCCCCTCTTAGTACATACTGCCTCTTTAATTAACCTTCGATGTTTTTGCTTGTAATGAATCTTCTTTTAAAATAAAACTTTTTCACATAGCTGTGACTCTATTGAATTTTTTCCTGCAAGGGCACAAGGACAGAGGTCTGAAAATTCAAAGCAGAGTACTAAAAAGTTGGGAGAATAAAACGAATCTACACAAACCCAGTAGCATCTTAACACAGGTATCTCATTGTGATTTCGATTCGCATTTCCCTAATAATAAGTGATGGTGAGTATTTTTTCATTTGTGTGTTGGCCATCTATGTGTCTTCTTTAACAAAGCCTTTGCACATTTTATGCCTAATTTTGTTTGGATTGTTTGGTTTGCTGTTTTTGAGTCATATGAGTTATTTACAAATACAGGATATGAACCCCTTGTCAGATGTATGATGTGCAAATACTGTCTCCCACTCAGTTGGATGGTTTATCATTCCAATAGTTTTGTGTTTGTTTGTGTGTGTGTGTGTGTGTGTGTGTGTGAGTACAGAGGGTCTTAATGTGATGTAGTCCCCTGTTTATTTCTGGGTTTTGATTCCCTTGTCACCAGAGTTGCATCACAAGGTACATCCCTAAGGTCGATGTCTTAGACTGCATTGCCTATGTTTTCTTCTATGCAATTTAGTTTCTGGTTTTATATCCAAATCTCTAATTCACATTAAATTATTTTTTGTATATGCTATTGGAGAGTAATCTAGTGTCAGTCTTTTGCATGTGGTTATCTGATTTTTCCAACCAGTTTTCAGAAAAACTTTTCTTTTGCCATTGCATGCAAGAAAAATGAATTTGGGTAAGACTATAACAATGCTAAAGAAAGAGGTGTTGTTTATATTTGTATTTAGTAAAAGATTTTTTAGGAAGTTGAAAATTGAGCATAGACCACAAAGAAGTGACTGTATGGGGATCTGAGTGAAACCCCTCATAATGCAAAGAGAGGTAACAAGAAGAAAATATGATGGAAATTAAGACACATGGAGATCATAATGAAAGGTCCAATATGATTCTAACAGGAGTTGCAAAAAGAGAATAAAAAGAATGCAAGATAATATTCAAATAGGTCTCAGCTGAGTATATTGCAGAAGGCCAAAACCTCTTTTATCTACATATGCTTACAAAGGAGAGACATGTGAGCTCTAGGATACAAAATATGTAATAAAAGCAGAGTAGATAAAAATAAAGCCTTAGCTAGACACAACTTGATGAAACTGCAAGAAACCAAAGAAAAGTTTTAAAACAGTGAAAGAGCTATACAATGAAAAGTAAAACTTAAATGGAAGAAATTTAAGAAGGCACAAATAAATGGAAGTCTATCTTGTATTCATGGATTAGAAGAATCAATATTGTTAACATCTATTCATTCCAAAGTCATCTACATAGTTGATGCAATCCCAATAAAAATTCCAAAATTGTCAAAGAATTAGAAAAATAATCCTAAAATCTGTATAATCACAAAAGACCCCAAGTAATCAAATCCATCTTGAGAAGAAGAATAAAACTGGAAGCATCAGATTTCCTGATTTCAAACTATAATGCAAAGCGATAGTAAGCCAAATAATATAGCAGTAGCATAAAAATAGACACAGAAGAATGAGGCAGATTTGAGGGTCCAGAAATAAAATCTCACTTATGTCAACTAAGTAATATTTGACAAGAAAGCCAAAAATAGTCAACGGGGAAAGAATATCTTATCAACAAATGGTGCTGAGAAAAGTGAGTAAGTAGCAGCAGCAGCAGGAAATTGGATCCCTATTTTGCACCAGGAACAAAAGTTATGGTGGATTAAGAAATTAAACATAAGACCTGAAACTATTACCCTCCTAGAAGGGAACATAGGGGAAAATCTCCTTGACTTTGGTCTGAACAATAATTTTTGAATGTGAAACCAAAAGCAGAAGCAGCAGCAGCAAAAAGAAATAAATGAGACTGCATGAAACTAAAAGGCTTCTTTACGTATAGTAAAAGAATCAACAAAATGAAAAATCTAAAGCACACTCCTGAACGGAAAAAAATTTGCTAATCTTATTTTTATGAGAGGTTAATACAAAACATATTTAAAACTCATACAACTCGAGCAAAAAAAAAAAAATCTTTCAATTAATTTTTCGGGGGAACTGCATCATTGTTTTCCAAACAAGACATGAAAGTGCTCAACGTGTACAAGAAAAGGTGCTCGTTATCAGTGATCAACCGGGAATTATAAATCAAAACCTCAATATGCAGTGCGCCCTGGTGGAACAGTGGTTAAGGCAATCGCCTCTGAAGGATGAAAGTCACATACTCCTGAGTTTGAGTCCTGGGTTGCGGGAAACAACAAGTGCAAAACAACTAAATGAAAATGTTAGGTTCCCTGAAGATTTGGGGGATTTGGGAATTCTGTTCCAGAGCATGGAAAGCAGTGACCCACAGAAAGGCTTCAAATATCCAAAAGAGTTTATTTTGGAACTTCAGAAGTGGGCTGACTCCGGAAAGGAATAAGCCGTCACTGGGGGGGAAAAGATTCTGGGCGATTTATAGTGGGTAGAGGATGGAACTGCTGAGAGTTGGAGGTAAGGAGTCTGTTAGGAAATTCATTAAGATGATGACACGGACATTAGTCAAAACAATGAGAAGCTCTATCAGAAGAGACTGAGAATACTGCCTAGGACCTGCCTCTGGCAGCCAGGAGGAAACACTGAGACAAAGGACAATTGAAGTTCCTGCCAAAATGCCAGACACACAGCTGTGTTTCTGTGGGGGGCCTTGTCCTATCAGAAAATAAAAAATAAAAATGCTTCTTCCTCCTGTCTCTTCCTGCCTTCCTGCCTACATGCCTTCATTCCTACATTCCTACCTGCACCCGTCCTTAGAAAAAAAGAAAAAAGAAAAGACAAATGAAAAAAAAGTCCAACGTGCTATTACTACATATATGTTAAAATGACTATTATCAAAAAGATGAGAGAGACAAGTGTTGGCAAGGATGTGTAGAAAAGGAAAACTTATACATTGTTGGTGAGAATATAAATTGATGCACCTATTGTGTAAAATAATAATGAGGTTTCCACAAAAAATTAAAGCTAGAACTACCACGTGATCCGACAATCCAGATTCAGGGCATATATCCCAAGGAATGAAATCATAATCTTGAACTGACATCTGCACTCCCATGTTCCTTGCAGCACCATTTACAATAGCCAGGCTATGAAATCAACCTAAGTGTCCATTGACAGATAAATGGATACAACTGTGGTACATAAATATACATATAATGAAATACAATGGAATGGGATATGTAATTACTTTTTCACAAACCTAAGATATAGAATAAAGGAGAAAGCTAAGTGAACTAGAAGGAGAAAATGAATCGGCTACCTTTTGTGGTTTTCAATAAAGAGAATGGTGAATATGTTAAAGACACTTGGGGGACAATATTGATGAGAAATAGAGATGGGGGAGAAAATATGGTGGGGCTATTTTAGTGGTAAGTAATGTGACTGATCCAGAGTGTTGATATTAATCTCACACTGATGGACAGACACCTCTTCTGTGGAGGAAACAGAACAAAGGCATTAAACATATTTGCACAGATGATTGTAGGGGAGTATTGCAAGTTTTTATAGGGTGAATATTTATATAGTATTCTGCTGTCCCTCTAAGTTTTGTTCTCATTGTTTTTATAAAGGGATGAAAGCAGAATAGTAGAGTTGCTGAGTAAAAATTGCATAATAATGTAATAATAATAAAAGTAATCATAGCCATTCCATTATCAGAAGGCAAAAATTTAAGGGAGAGGAAACTTTGTTATCACCTGACACCCATCAGAACCAGGAACATAATGTTTTACTTTATGAAATACATTTTCATAATTTAAAAACAATTATTGAAAGAGAAAAAGTCATCTTATATACTCTGTAGGTCAACATCATAATGTAAAAAATAAATCTATATGTTATCCTATGTTTTTAAACTGCCCACCTAGGTGCTTCCTGGTGATTAGTAATTGGGCATAGTCCACATACATCCCAAGGTCTCGGATTTGTGTCTTGGGGCCAGCAGGGAACAACCAAAATGAACAACTTAAAAATAAACAAATAAATAAATAAAAGATTGCTCCTTCCTCTCTCTTTCTGCCTGCCTCTACTCACCTTCATACCTACCTGTACCTTTCCTTAAAAATATAAATAAAATGAAAACAAATTAAAAATGAACCTGTCCACCCAACTGAATAAGATGCTTATGTGTTATTAAGATGTGATAATAGAAAAAAACAGATTCTGTAATAAGTATTTTTAATCCTTTTTTTTTTTCAGATAACCTGATTTCTTTCTCAGATTTTCCAAATGAAGAATGACACATCATGGTTATGACAAAATGAGGTAAGACTTTAAAGTGTGAGTGTTAGGAAGAAGAAACTGCTAGCAAATGAAAATGTAGGTTGAAGTCCTATCAGCCATTTTAAAAAACAGCCATGTCTACTGCTCTCAATCACTTTTTGCTAAAAATGAAATATCACAGGATATAGTGTCAGAGAGGCAGTCAAGAGACTTCCTTCAGATTTTTCATTGCATAAAATTAATTGGTTCAATTGAAGTTGGAGGATTGTCTAGAGGTTTCTGATAAATGCTCTTTAAAAACCTTGTAAAAGTAAGTTTTTGAAGAGATCTATTTATTAATACAAGCTGTTCCATTGGAGGCATTTATAATTTGGTCAGACTAATTCTAGAAATAAATGTTCCAATCAGAGGTGGCATGCATTGCCAACATAATAAATGTGAAATAGAATGAGATCACAGAAGAGAATGCTGCTCTTAGTGGAAATATGATTTTTTAGGTGATATCAGAAGCTCTAAGGTACATTTATTTTTTTCTGTTATGGTGCAGGATAAATATAAGAGTCTCATCTTGGTCACAGGGGCACCGTTAAGGAGAACAGCCTTCAGTGACATATGGTTCTACTTCCTGTGAAGAGATTTTGAAAGAATCATGTTGTTTGTCTTCAAATGTTACACAAGTGACAGTCTGTGAAAATTCCAGGACAAATCACAGGGACAAGAAGGAGTTGGGAAAGTCATGACTGCACTCTCTCACTGAGAGTTTAGAATATTAAATTGCAGTATCTAAAATATAAAAGTCTTTTAGAATTTGCTATTTCCTCCACAGCCCGAGTCTACTGGCATTCAGTATGGCTGCCATGGAAAAGTATCTCGTGCTGGGGCCATTCATCTGAGTTTTCACCCTAGCACAGAAGCTGTGGAGTCAATTTGACCAAGTTATTTTCTTGAGGTCTTAGATACTTTTGCACTAAGTGGAATGAGGAAAATTGCCTTCATCAAAGAGTTGCTGAGCCAATTTTCCAAGAAAATGTATGCTAAAATAGTATTTAAATTGCCAAGACCTCTGTAACCTTAAGGAATTTTGTTATTGGTAAAAGCAAGCAAAGTCACAGTGTTAGAGATAAAAGACTCAAATTGAGTATGAGAAAATTTTTCTTAATTAGTGCTTTTGAGAAATCTTTTCAACAGTCAAAAATTTCTATCACAGCTTTAGTTCTGTTTTCTACTTAAAATGACATAATATGCAACCTTTTAAAGATCAGATTTCCTATTTTAATGACTTGAAAGAACCTACTGAGGCACAATGGTCAAAAACAATAAGTAGGAATGATCCTCATGCTCATATGTTGTTGTATGTTCATGTTTTGAAAAAGCCTGTTGCCCAAGACAAAAAGAATTGCCTGTTGTTATTATCAGAACTTCGTACCATGGTGGCAATAGAACAAGAAATAAAATCAGGCCTAGTAGCAGACTGAGAGCCAGGAAGTAATGATGCTGTTTTTCTTTTCCAAATAGAAATTGGGTCTCTGTTGCCAGATACTGACATTTAAAAAATACACTTAAAAATTCTTCCCTCAGTGTTTTCTTTTCCTAATTTTCTAAAGTTACATTCCTTCATACGTAGTTATTTGTCAAAATGCTTGTCTGTGAATGTCACTAAGCTATAACAGGAAAAAATAAAACTCGACAGATTTTCAGTGCCTCTATGAATGAAAACACAGAAATGTAATTCTCTCATTTCCTTCCTGTGGAGATGTTATGCATTACGTTGTGTTGTCACAACAAAAACTTTGCCGCAATAAAAGAGTTAACTGAATTCAGAGATGGGCCTCAAATTACTTCTGAGGGAAATACGGTACCCATATATCAAATAAACATTTGGTATTGCCAAAGAGTATTGGAAAAGATCCAATGTCATTGTCAGAGTTTGAAGTTTACCTGAGAGTGCAAATGAAAGTTTAGAAAAAACTGGATGTAATTCTGAACATTCAGTGATAAAGAAGCTTTTATTTATACAGTGACCATGTAACTGCTCTACTCTAGGCACTGGGATCTCAACAATGAACTAGACATTCTCTCAAAGAACTGCCAGAGATTTATAATATCCTGTCACATGACTGAGAGACAGCTGGCGGACTGCATCCTCCGCCTAACCCATGGTAACACAACTGAGTTGCTTATTAAATGAGTAAGTTTTCACTATTTCTGGGCAACAGTGATAAAGGAAAAGCATGTAACCTGAGACTACATCATAACTCAAAGCAATTGATCATAGCAAAACTCAAAATGTGAGAAGGAAGAGTAAGAGATAAAGTTTGGAAAAATAATCAAGTCTTTATGAAGAGATTGTTTTCTCTGCTGAAAAGCAAGGAGCTTAGATTTCACCCTTCAGTAACAGTTTCAAAACCTATCTTCTCATTAACCTGTCCAGGAAAGATTTACTTTCTTAGATTCCTGTCCCACCCCTTGCTCACTAAACTATTATTATTCAGTTTGCCCAAGGTAGGGTCTGGAATACATAATTTATAAAGAAAAAAATCCTGAGCAAAGAAAGTATAAAGACATTACAAAGTTGTCTGTAGAGGATAAAGTAAATAAATGTTTCTTTAATATATTTCAACTGATTTAATACTTACTATTTATTTAATATTTTTATGATAAACTCAAAACTTGCAGCAAGTAATAGGTAAGAACTTTTCTTACTTGTTAAAAGGTATCAAATCCATCATAAAAAATATGCCTTATTTTGAAACTAGAAATTTTTCTGTTAATATTAAGGACAAAACTGGGAAACCCATTGTCACTGTTCTACAACATCTCACTAGACTGATGGGAAAAGGAATAAAAGGAAGAAAAGAAATAAATTTAAAAGAAGAGGAAATGAATCATCATATTGATGAAAACAAGATTATTAACTTAGAAACTCAAAAGGAATCTAGAATAAATTATTAGAATTAGTTAAAATATTTTCTAGTATTGTTGAAATACTATAGCAATAATTGTTGAGAAAAATTTTTAAAAAATTAAATCAAAAGCAAAAACAGATTCATCTGAAATAAGCCCACAAAAAGACATTAGACCTCTGGTAGGAAAATACTTAAATTTTGAAGGTCATTAAAAAAAAAACCTGAGTCATTGGAAAATATACAAAATTAATGAGTGGGAAAAATTGGTAATATTAATTCAATGATAATCTAACAAAAATTTCTATAGGCCTTTTTTATAGAATGTGGCAATATGATTAGGACTATTGTCTATGTGTATGGACCTCAGACTTTGAGACCCAGGACTCTGCACATTCTTAAAATTTTTTGAAGCCCCTAAGGAAAAACTGTTGGTTATGAGTGTTAATGCTACTGATATTTATTGTGTTAAGAGAACATAGGGATTAAAAATATATTAATTAATTTATCAGAAAATAATAAACCCATTATGTATTAAAATGTTTTTTGTGGAAAATAATTATAGAGAAAATCAATGAGCATGTTGGCATTGCTTTGCAAATCTGTTCAGTTTTTGACTTAATAAACAATAGTTGCATTCTCAATATAATAAAAATATTCAAAGATAAAAGTAAAGTTTCTAGAAGAATCAAAGTTTTAGTTTGATAATCCCATTTGTTTCCTTTTGCCTTTGTTTTCTGGACATTAGAGTCAAAATCCCAAAGATATCTCTTAGCCCAATGTGAAAAGTATATCTATCAACTTTGTCATATTTTCATGTCTTAAAACTATAAAGGTTTTCCATAGCATAAGAAATTAAAATCAAAACAACTAGACATCCTACTGAATGGGAGAAGATATTTATATATCCTACATTATGAGAAAGGATTAATATATAAAATACATAAAGATAAAACTCATAAAACCCAACAATAAAAAGCAAACATTTCAGTTTAAAAATGGGCAGAAGATCTGAACAGACACTGCAACAATGAAGATATACAGATGACTAACAAATGTGTGAAAAAATGTTATCTCCTTTTTTTAAGGAAGTGCACATCAAAACAATAAAGAGGTATCATCTCACACCGATGAAAATGGCTATTAGCCAAAAGACTAGAAACAAATTTTGGCAAGGTTGAAGAGAAAAAGAAACCCTTATACGCTGTTGTTGGGAGTGCAAATTGGTACAATCATTATAAAAAAGAGTATGGCTATTCCTCATAACTTGAAAATAGAAAGTCCACATGATCATCAACAGATGACTGAATACAGAGGATGATATATATATAATATATATAAAAATATATAATATATATATAATCTATATATATAATGCAATACTAGTAACTGGCTATAGGCTATAAAAAAGAGATTAATTCCTGCCATTCCTGCCATGCCATTCCTGTCATTTGCAGCAACATGGATGGACCTAAAAGGAATAATGCTTAGTAAAAGAAGTCAGAAGGAGAAAGACAAACATGATTTTAATCATATGAGCTCTATAGCGAACCTAAATAAAATATGAACCAAATTAAATAAAATACGCTTTTAGTCTATAGGAACAAATTAATGATTTTACCAGAGGGGAACGAAGAGGAGAGGTGGGAAGATCAGGTTAAAAGGGCCAATTTTCTGAAGGACACAACTGGTATTGATAGTGAACACAATGTATTATATATGAATGTTGACACACAATGCTGCATACCATGAGCATATGTAACATTATCATGCAACCTTCCTTCAGTAAAATTTGGAAGGAAGGAAAGCAGGAAAACAGGCAGGCAGTAATGAAGGAAGGAAGGAAGGAAGGAAAGAAGGAAGGAAGGAAAGAAGGAAGGAAGGAAGGAAAGGAAGGAAGGAAGGAAAAGAAGAAAGAAAAGAAGGGAGGAAAGAAAAGAAGGAAGGAAGGAAAAGTTTTGGAGAAAAAGCTTTGGTGTAGGGAACTTGTCTTACAATAACAAGATATTATAAAGCTATGAAAATTAAAAATGTCTATGTATAAGGATAGACAAATAGACTGGTGAAATAGAAATTTCAGAAAACAGATTTATACATATAGGAAATTGGTTTAAGGAAAAAAAACTTATTTGGACAGTTTAAAAGCAGCGATTAGCCAACAAGTGGAGCTGGAACAACTGAGCACTCATATACCAAAAGGAAACACAATTATGAATCTTGACACATACTTCATACCTCATATAAAAGTTAACAAAAAATAGATAATAGGTAAGTATAGAAGAAAAAATTGTAAAATTTCTATATGAGGCACCCCTCATGGTTCAAGTGTCAAGTCCGTGTCTTGGGGACAATCCACATGCTGCCAGAAGACAGTTTCAGAGCCTGGGGCTTGGGGAACAACTGAAATGAGCAACTAAATAAACAAAACGTGTCCCGTCGTCGTGTGGTCCCCGCCCCGCCTGTCTGCCTGCTTTAATTCCTGCCTGCTTTCCTTCCTGTTTAGAAAAAAAGTCAACTGTGCAAAATACCATAGAAAATCTTCACGACATTTAGATCACAATAGTTCTTGAATACAACAGCTAAGCATTATTCACTACGTATACATATGCATATACATGTATATATACACACAAACATATGTATATATATATATGTATGCGTGTATGCTTTATTATTATTAGAAACAACAAAAAACACTGCTAAAAGACACCTCAAAAGGGAATTGTTTGCTCTGGAGTGCCCTCCTGAGTTGGTTACCATTGTCACATCTGCATCTCATCTGCGCCTACCTTTGCCCCTTATACCTTCTTTCCTCTTTTCTTTCACAAGTTTCTCATCCATTTGATGGTCTGAATACTTCCCCTGTCCAAATCATCTCCCTTTCCTTTACCTTAAAAGGCTTACCTACCAACAAACCCCTTGTTCAATCCACTCGTACCATCTGCTTTTAGAAGATAAACACTAACACTGTATTAAATGCGAGAAGACAATGGATGATTGAGACTGAAAGAAAGCTTGTGACCCCAGACTTTTTTACACAATGAACCTCATCAGGTGTAAATGAATAGGAACACTTTTTATAATGGACAAGATCTGGAAATATACAACCGCAATATACATGTTGTACTAAATTTCTATTGATTAGTTCTCTCAACCTTTCTCTAAGCATGCCTATAATAATTAGAGGAATTTAATTTATTTTCAAAAACTGCTGCAGTTATCACAAGGCAACTACATCTTCCTGTCAGCCATATGCCAGATAAAACGAGTAAGTAAATTAAAGAAAGCCTGGCATATTAGATACTGTTTTTGTGTGTATATTGATAATAGGAATATCTTGAAAGGAAAGCAGATTAATTTGAATTTTGATGCTATATTTAAAAACAGAAAACAGAAAAATTTTAATTTGCAATGCAGAAGCACAGGTAAAATGAACCTGGGAAAAATATCTATAAACACGTAATATGGCAATATGTATAAAATATTCTGTATGCTCGTATTACAGAAATTCAAGTATTTACATTTTACACAAAAATAGCGAAGGAAAAGTTTTACAGTATTTCTTGAGGGTAAATTGTCAATATGAAATAAATTCCTTAAAATGCACATGTTACAAGACCTAGAAGTTCTGCTTCTAATGTTTAATACTAAAGTAATATTTTTAGGATATGTACCAAAATTCAACTTTTAGCATGTTTATCATAGCATCACTTATAATTGCAGAAAATAATGGAAACTAAATATATGACTAAAACAAAGACATTAATGAACAAATTGGGATTTGTATATAATACAATATTCTTCTGACTTTTGAAAAATTGAAATTGTGTTGACAAAGAAGTATTTTATGACATTTTAAATGAAAGAAAATGCTACGAAATATAGTGCTGAATATTTATTATAAATAAACTATTAAAACAATATTCTGTTCAGAAGTTTAAGTAACATAATGTCACCATTAATAAATTGCATAGCAGAATTCAGAATGAGATTATCTGAGTCAAAGGCATGAACACTTTCGGCTACACTACAATATGTAATTTTAAAGTAATTTAAATAAAACACTAATATATGTTAAAAGTTAAATAGATCAAAAGTTTGTAATGAAACAAGGGTTTTCCATTACACTTTTCCCCTGTTCCCACTCTATACCACATAGTCTTTAAATTCCTTGTTTTTACTTCCAAGACTAATGATAACTTCTCTTAGTTTCAATAGCTCACTGACAAGAAACCTAAGGATCTCCCTGACTGCTCACTTATACCTCTCCCATACTTTCTGATTTTTCATATTGATTTTTTTTAACATTTTTATTGGGCAAATGTGTTCATACCTTTACTTCTTATGCCATCATTTTTTAGGAGGCATTTTTTTAACATTCAATACTGCTAAGACGCCTCCAGGGCGATGTGTGTAAAGGTGGTGGTAATGGGATGACTTACCCTTGCCACAATATTAGGAAAATTTAAATAGTTCATAATTAAGTGTGAAGTCCATGTTTGTTTTTGCCAGAGTCCCTGTAAAGCACTAAGGAAGTAAGCTTCTATTTCTAGTTTTGTAAAGGTTTATGTCACAAAGTTCTTTCAGTCTGCTTAGCTAGTGAAAGTGCCCTCTCCTTTATTCTATTAATGTGTTAAATGGATTAATTTTCAAATGCTAAAATAAACTCACACTCCTGAAATAACCCAACCTGCTCATAATACACTATTGTTATATACATTACTGGATTTAGTTTGCTAATATCTTGCTTGGATTTTAACGTTTCTGTTTTTCAGAGAATAATTCTGAATTTTTCTTTATTGAGATGTCCTTATCAGTTTTGATGTCAAAATTGTGCTTAACTCCAAAAAGTTGGAAAATGTTTCTATTCTTTCAGAAAGTCTGTGTAGTTTCTGTGATATATTAGGTGAATTTAACAGGTGAAGTCATAAGTGACTGGATTTTTCTTTTGGGGGTAATTTCTAATTATAAATTTTCTCTCTTAAATTGATATAGGATTATTCAGATTTTGTTTCTTTTTTTAGTTATGGTGAGTTGCTTTTAATCTGACTATTTCTCTATTTTATCTAAAATTTTAAGCATACCTATATTTCACTAAATCATTGAAATGTTTATGATCCCTTTTCATTCCTGACATAGGTTATTTGTACCTTCCTATTCCTAGAATTTCTTGATCATTATTTTCAGAAGTGTATCTGCTTTATTAATATTAATAAAGAATGATTTATGGCATTATTGCTTCTATACTACACGTTTAGCTTCTATTTTGTTGATTCCCAAACCCCCTGGCTTTTGTTCTAATATCTTCTATATTCTTTAAGTATGATTTTGTATATTTTTTATTTTATTATCTTTACTGATGTATCATTTAAGATTAAAAAGTGTTTTTTGTTAAATTTAAAATAATGAGTTTCGGTAATTGAAAATAAATTTTGAAGCACCACAATCAAGATATAATGTCTTCATCTACAAAGAATTTTTTGAGTTTCTTTGCGTTTTATCCAAGGTTCTATATAATGACTGGTCTGTATTTTCACTACATCTGAGTAAGTAGAAGAAATCATATGAAATATAAACTTTTGTACTTGATTTCTCTAACAGAATAATAATCTTAAAGTGAATGCATGCCAATATTGATTACATTTATTGGGGAGCAGTAGTAGGCATACTATATTCTGCTCGTTTAAATCACCTATTGATGCTCTGCTGACTTGTCTTCAGTTTTTGACTATTGTGAATAAAGCTTCTGTATGTATTAATGCCTTTTATATGGACAAAGATTTTATATGTGTACGGTAAATATCTAAGAGTAGAATGACTCGGTGGTATGGTGGGGATATAAATGATTTCTGAAGAACAGTTTTCCAAAGTGTAGCAATATATGAGAGTTCTGCTTGATCCACATTCTGATCTCTACGCAGTAATATCAATTATTTTAATTTTAGCCATTGTAATGATTTATAGTGGTAGCTCATTGTGGTTTTAATTGGTATTTCCTTGATTATTAATGAATCTTTTGCATGTGCTAAAATTTCCCAGTAACACTGAGACTGTATTTATTTCCTCCCATAATTCTGTCAAGTTTTGCTTTATGCATTTGATGTTTTCATTAGAAAACACATATATGTTCAAAATGTGTGTCTTCTTGGTGAACTTTTGTTTTATGAAATATCCTTTTTTGTCTTTAATACGGTTTGCAGTGACAGCTATATGATCCTAATATAATCACTCTAACTTACTCTTTCTTATTTTTTCTGTTTGCATGATAAATCATTTTCCATTCAGTTCTTGCTATTTTATTGAACTGATCTTCTCTACCTTTTGATTAATATTTATCTTAATCATTGATGTGTTTGGAAATAAATGCACCATTTTATTTTTGATTTCTGATTTTACATTTTTTGTGTGTTTTTCTATCTTGCCACTTTTGTACTGTTTATTTTTTAAAATAATCTTCTAATATATCCACTAAGCATTTACCTATGTCACTTTTCCCACAGTACCTTATTAATTATCTTCTCAGTATTTTGCTAATTTGTTTTCCTGGAAATGTCCAATGTATTCTTACATTATTAAAATCTGCATAGAAGTGAGTACCATTACAACTTGTAAAGAACTTAGAACAGCATATCTGCTTTTATAGCCTCCTCTCTAATTTGTATGCTTTATTCTTAGATGTTATGTATATCTGATTTTATGTATAGCATAAAAAATCTCCATAAGATATTATTGTTGCATTTAAGTCAATATTTATTTATATTTATTCTTTCTAGTGCCCTCACTTTCTTCCAGAATATCCGTGATTTCTGTTTAAAATACTTCCCTAATTATTTTCTTTAATGAAGTTCTGCTGCTGAATTATATCAGTATTTCTTTTCTTCTTTTAAACTCATTTTCTCTCATTCTTGAAAAATAGTTCAATAATTAGAGAATTACAGACCAGAGAGTTCTTGCTTCCTGACCCGCATCTGTTGAAGTTATCATTCCATTGTCCTTTGACTTTATTATGTGTTTGGTGTCAACACTATCTTATTGTTCCTTTGAATATAATTTATCATTTTCTTTTGTTGATGCAACACTTTGTTTTTCAGCACTCTGACTTTATGGAGATTAAGTTGTTTTTTCTTTTAACTTTGTTTAGAGTCACAGGATTTCTTAAATATGTAATTTAATGTCTGTGTATAGTTTTCAGAAAATTCTCACATTTTTTCATATATTGCTCTTACCCATTTTCTCTTTTCTTCCTAAAATCCATTTACACATATGAGATACTTAAAATATATCTATGGGTGCCTGCCCTGGTGACTCTGTGGTTAAATGCATGGCCTCTGACTGGACAATCCACATACATCCTAATGACCAGGGTTCATGACCTGAGTTTGTGGCCTGGGATTGGCAGCAGGTGGTGGGGGGCGGGATTAACAGTTAAATAAAATAAATAAATGCATCTTTATCCTCTTTCTTCCTGCCTGTCTTCCCACTCACCTTCATTCTTACCTGTGCCTTTCTTTAAAAGAAAAAATACAAAAAGATTATATTTTATGCATCTTTTTAAAAATTTCTTTGTGTTTCAGTCCGGGTATTGTCATCTGCTATATCAGGGCTGCTAATTTTATCACTAATATTCACCTTTGGTATTTCTAGTCTGCTGTTAAACACATCCATTCAATCTTTTATTCTGTCATTATTCCCCACTATAGAATTTTCATTTAAATTTTTAAAAAGAATCTTTGCTTATTTTCCAATATTCTTTTACCTTTTCATTTTCTTTTTATTTATCTTTTGATTCTTCACTCATTTTCTTCAGGTCCACTTCAAATTTCTCATTTTAGCATCACAATTGTTTCACTCCAAGGCTAGTTCCTTTCTCTCCTGACCTGTCTGTTTTGACTTTAACTTGTTTTTCGGATGCACATCCTCAAATAAGTTTTTCAGAAAAGGCAAATATGAAGTAAAATTTATTGATTCTAACGTGTCTATCAATATCTCTTGTTCTCAACCTTGAGCAATACTTCAGATGACTTTCAAATATCGTGTTTAAAATTGGTATCTACATAAATGGCTTTGTTTATCAACATTCAGTGTTACTAATAGTAAATATGATGCCAGTCTGGTTTATGTTCTTTTTCATGTGTAGCTAAGTCAAGACTACGCAGAAGGGAGTGGGGCTACCTGGAGCAGCTGTTCAAAAAGACATAATCAATTGGTCCCATGCCTTGAAGTTTCATTTACTTTTGCCTTTACCCATGAAGTTAGACTCCTGACAACTCTGAATCTTTGTTGTGTGAATTTTAATATATGGTTCTTTCTGCCTTGTTTTACCTTTAAACATATCAACATATTTCCAACTGTTTTTCAACCTTCCAGAAATGTGTTAATCTCTCTCATTTCTTAGCCCTGCCTAATGATTCACTTTCTTATCTAGAGTTTATACTTAAAAATAAAAAAAAAATTCATTTATTTATATACGGTTTCAAGAGGAATGAAAAATGAATGAGTATTCTGTATTTATTCTCTGGTGTCAGAAATTTATGTCACTTTTTTAATGAAGGCATGAGTAGAAATATGAAAAGACATTGTATTAAAGCCACTTACTTATTTTAAGAATCAATTGCAACAGCATCAGGACATAACCTAACTTTTCCTTCAATATTTCTCCTTTTACTTTTTATGATAGAATCTTTTTTTTTTCATTTTTGGATGTAATATGAGCAGGTTAAATAAAATGGCTGTGACTTGACACTTTCTATGCCTACATTTCTTCATAATTTAGATCAGTATCTTGTGTCTCTTAAACATGTTAAGATAAAAGGCACTGACCAGAGATTCACCAGCATAATTTTAATTTTTTGAATCTCTATAAATTCTTCAACAGAGATGAATTCAATGCCTTTAATGATTGGCACCAAAGAATTTAAAGAACTTCAAAAACCACTGTCATCAATCATGCATGGCAATTCTGTACCCAGAAACGTGTTGAAGGATTTAATGGGTTCTTATGATGTGTGCACCTTGAAATTTCTGAGTTTGATTTAGAAGAGCTCACTAGGATATAATTAACTCAGAACTTAGAGTCTTGTGCATAATTTAGAGGCAATTACACTTCAAGGAAATAATAAGCCAACTTTTCAAATTCAAACAAAAAACAATCTGGAAAAATAGAATTAATCACTGGCAATTACTGAGTTAAAATATCTAACTTATTACCTGAATACTCCCACATAATCATGCATTCAACTTTAACTGAGCCAGTAATTGTGATCATAATTAGGAATGTGCAGGCATTAGAAACTCAAAAGATCAAAAAACACACGAAGCTACTATTAAAAAAAAAATAACTGCCTAAACTTTCCACCTACAAAGTTTGCCATGCAGTTTAAAGTCCTAAACTGTGCCTTATGTATATGAAACTTATGGTAATTTGAAAAAACTCTTAGATAAAATATCATCTTGTCCAATTTTAGCAAAAAGGTTTGTGATATCAATTAGTAATACTATTTGTTCTTTGAAGTACTTTTAACATTTCTTCTAAGATCTTCTTTGGATACTTATGGTATTTTAAAGCAACCAATATGCGAACTACAAGCCCTTTTCAGTGTCTTATTTACAGAGCCCGGAGTTAGCCTATTTTAGTTGCTGCTATGATTAGAAATCATAACAATCATTTCAGGCTTTCCACTAAATTCAAACTCACTTTCCTCCTTGATTAGTCCAAGTAAATTGAAATTTTCCTAACCCTAAAGTAGTTGTAAAGCCATATCTCACATAAATACTCATTAAGACTATAAAATGACATTTCTTCCTGTAATCCAATGATAAGAAAATTAAAAGATTTAGGATAATATGTGAAAATGTATTCATTAAGAGGAAACATTTATTTCATTTTAAATAAAAGTCAGTTCCATGACTGCCTGTAAATTGAACAAAGCAGTATCCTTACTTATCTCTTAGTTTCTGTGCAAGCAATTGTCCAATTTAAGCATGTCCAGATGATGTCACTAAATTGGCAAATTGGTCCTTTCTTTCTTCAGTTATTCTAAAAACTTCCCGAAGTTGAGTTTTGAAAGATTGCCTTTTGTTTATCATAATAAATAAACATTAAAAACAAAATTGTCCTTATATATTCCAAACTTAAAATGACAAGTTATTTTTAAATACCAGTTATTTCATATTATGATGGCATTTGGTATATTATAGGCATCATTACATGACTCCAGAATGAAAGTAATAAAATTTCAACACAAAGAATGAGGTTAACTCTTAGTTAAAAGGAAAGAAAAAAAAGTAACCATAAAAACACTCTAAAAATACATCTGAATGACAATGACTGAAAAAAAAAAAAAAACAACTTAGCCTAAAAAGAAAAAAATAGTTAAATAGTTCAATGTCTCATTCTAAATCACCACATTGATATTCTTGTTCTCATAGCCATGTTTTATAAGTCTCATTATGAAAAATCAACATCATAAAATGATCTCAATAACATTGACAGAAGTTGTGTTTCTTGCCCTGCAAGATTAATAACGTATACCCAAATAAATGATCATCTCGTAAGACTCAAATATAGACATTAGCTGGATTCCTTTAAAAAAAAAAAGTTAATTGCATGTAAAATACAGAAATGCAAATAGCAAATAGTCCTTTATAAGAAAATTTATAATGATATGTAAGACTGGTATGAAATGAGATTGTGTATGTAGGCAGAAAGCAAATTACAAAGGATTTTTTTTTTTTTTTGCTATTTAAGAGTTATTGCAAAATAAGGGGGGGCTTTTAAAAAAATCGTTTTGGTCACAACCTGGAGAAAAGAATGGAAAAGAGTAGGGATGGGTGTGAGGAAACCATCTACAAAGAATTGGAAAAAGCCAAAGAGGGGGGAAAAAAACTGTTTTGGATTTGGAGAAGGTGAGAAGTGAACTGTTTAGCAACAGTAAGATTTGTCTCAAATGGCCATCTAAGTTTAACAGTAAAAGGCTGGTTAATGATAAAAATGCATCATAAAATCTTCAGAAGGAAAGGGGGATGCTTTGTAGACCATTTTGTGTGTGCACGTATGTGGCAGTTTTAAATCTTTAAAATCAGTAATTACTTGGATACAAGTTGACAAAAATCTGACACAATTTTGAGACCTGTTAAAAAAAGGTTAATGGGGAAAAAAAGATATAATGTCAACAGAACTCGTGGAGAGTTAAGAGGGTTAACTGAAGGATAATTTCTAGAATCTGACTTGCCCAGTTGAATGGGTGATACAGCCATCCTCTGAGAAAGAGAAAGAATCACATCTCCTAAATTATGCTTGCAAATCCTTCTTAATAGGGAGCTTTTTAAATGTGTCAAATGATAGCCCAATGTTACTTTACCTTCTTACATCTAATATGTAATTCAATTAGACCTTCTTTATAGTCTCACTATAGCTTTATGTTCTTACTAGAATCTCTCTCCATTTAGTATAGTGTTCTTATTTATTCTTATATGAAATTTCTTCCTCTTTTCTTCCCTATTTGATAACAAAAAAAATTTTAGAACAATTTTAGGTTCAGAGTAAAATTGAGAGGCATGCATGTAGATTTCCCATACATTCCTTGCCCCCACACATGCCCCCTCATAGACTCCCCTATCACTAACATTTCCCACCAGAGTGGTACATGTGTATCACTGATAAATCTACATTGACAAATCACAATCAACTGATGTACATAGTTCACATTGTAATTTATTCTTGGGGTGGCGCATTCTATGGGTGTGGGCAAACATGTAACGTATACAGGGTATGTTCACTACCCCCAAACCCCTCTGTGCTCCGTCTATTTATCCCTCCCCTCCCCATGGGAACATTTCACTGTCCTCGCAGTTTTGTTTTTTTCACAAATACCATATAGTTGGAGTCATACAGTATGTGACCTTTTTAGATTTGCTTCTTTAACTTAGCAATGTGTATTTAGGATTCCCCATGTCTTTTCATGACTTGAACTATCGTTTCCTCTTAGTGCTAAGATTTCACATTCTGGATGAACCACTACTTATACAGTCACCTAATAGAGGGTATCTTGGCAACCTCTAAATCTGGGTAATTGTGAATAAAGCAGTTATAAACATCTGTGTATAATCTCATGTGAGCATAAGTTATCAACTCCTTTGGTTAAACACCAGGAAGGCAACTGATAGATCATGTGCTAAGTGTCTATGCAGTTATATAAGAAATAACCAAACTGTTTCCAAAGTGGCTGTACTATCCCCTAGATTTATTTTTCCATTTCTTGAGGACTTCATATTTGCCAGATATTCACACATAAAATCCATGTCACTATTCAAGATTTATTCAACAGCATCTTTTCTGGTAAATCCTCTCTCTTTTAAGCCTACCTCCTCAGCAGTACCTCAGATCTTTCCTTCGATCTATAAGAATCACTTCATTTGTTTTAAATTCCAACTACTTGGTTCACCTAGCCCGCAACCCCATCTTTAAATATATGCTGTATTTACATCTCTACTTTTCTCATGCACATAATAGAGACTGTGTTTTTGGTACAGCTATATTTATTAGAGATCGATAATGAACTCTTTAATGGCTAGAAAGTATACAGAGCCCTAGCAAATATTCAGTTGACTTTGAATACAAATATGTTGGATATTATTACAAATAAATTGTAATGGTAGAAATTAAAGATACGCATTTTTTAAAAATGGTGGTATCCGCTATGTAACCTTTTCTGAATGTTCCAAATATTTTCATATCACTGATTAAGTGACTCAATTTTGTGGTGATTCAGGGAAGTATTCAACTAAGGCAGAAAATCATGCTTCAAATAAGAGAGAGGAGAGTTTAATCTTTATTTCAGATCCATGCCCTACATTTTCCAGTAGCAGCAATGACTATTTGAACGACAGTTATTTTCTAAGTTTCATCAGCTGAATTTAAGTAGAACAGTTACTTGGAAACACAAACACTGAAAGACATTTCCTAAAACCTATGAAAATAGGATGAAACATTAATCAAGACTAAAACAATCATCTGTAAGAGTTATATCATATTCATAGAATGAGAACTATTACTGGTCACTGAAAGGAAGGCTCAATTACATGAGTGGTTCATCATTAGCCCCCAGGAATTCTACCAGTGTTCTCACAGCTGATTGAAGTGGAATGGAGGGAAATCAGAGGGCTCAGAAGGGACAGTTTTCTGCAATTTTACATTGTTCGACTATATCCAGATTTTATCGTGAATCAAGCTGTTGCACTTAGAAAAAGCAGCTCATGAATGGACATTAATCCTAAAACTAAAAGTAGGTGAAAACCTGCAGAAGTTGTGATGCAAAGGGAACAGAAAACATGACACTCACATAAATACTTCTTTCTGATTTAGTGACCTCAGGTTAGTTCCCTAATCTTGCTGTGCCTCTATTGACTAATCCATAAACTGGGAACACTGTTCCTACCTCAGAGTATTTCTGTGGGATTAACGTGTTAATATAGGCAAATTGCTCTCGGTAATGGCTGACTCATGGTGATTAGCCAGGATGCTATGTTTATTGTGGTAATAGTTACTTCCCTGAGATGACTTCCGTTTCATTTAGTTCACTGTGTTCTATGATCTCTAAGGTAGGGTCTCCTGTGGGGTGGAAACCAGAATTATTCCTTTACTTATTCAACTCATCCTCCTCCATGACTCCTGAATACATATGAATTCTTATGTCTCTGCTTTAAATGTCTATTCTGAGAGCACCTCAGAGAGCCCCACGCCCACCCAAGGATGGCTTCTTCTCCCTTTAAATCCTGCCCTCTCAATTCCTAGTCTGCCATCCTTGTCTCCTCATTTCCTGATCTAAAGTGATACTAATTTGTTCTCATTGTGTTCCCTTCTTTCTAGTTAGGCCTGGGTGATAGCAGCAGGAAGGAGAAATGAACATCAATGAGAAGAACTTCTTCATTGTCAAATTGGGCTTTTCTTTTACTGCTTGTAAAAGTATTTCTGTCTCTTTCTCACCTTAATTTTGTTGTCCTAGCTTTAGTATCTTTCAGTTCCTCTCTTCCCTTGCAAAATGGCCCTAGATAAAGTATGATGTTAAAGGAGAAAAAAGCCTTCCTTCAACCTTAATCTTTATTTCCTTATCACCAAGCAAAGGTGATCTTGAAAATTCAAAACCAAATCATATCATTTTTTTGTTTAAAACACATAGTTTCTCATCATGTTTAGGATAAAGTCCAAACTCCACACTATGGCAGGTCATCCTTGCATGATCTGGCCATCTATCTTCTGTTCTTGTCACTCCTCAGTCTCTCTTCTGCACATCACTGGCCTTTCCTCGATTCCTGGAAAGTTTAATCTCTTTGCTGCTTCAAGAATTTGCATGAAGTAATCTTCTTACCTCTTTCCCTGAACAACTTTTGTTGCAAAGACTTTTCTTTCCTAAGCTCTCCATCTATATTAAGTTTTGTGTATTTTCATAGAACTTTACATTTTTCTCTGGAATAATAATTTATAATTATACATTTATTAGTCTGATGATACCCTGAATGCTGACATCCTCCAGTAGGTTCTGCATTGGAACCTGCTGGTCTTGTTCACTACTTATACCCATGGATTCAGGTGAATGTTTATTGAATAAATATATCCCTGAATTCATCATGAAGAAAACACCTAAGTGCATGGTATTTAGATTTCTGCAGACATTATCAGCTGTAGAACCTGGGGCTGTTAGTTCTATGAATAGTAAATTCCTCATCAATAAAAGGGGATCACATGCTTCAGTCTTATGGAAGAATCGTATGCAAAGCTTACAGTATTGGGGCAGGTGCTGAGGGAACACTCAGGTACTCTCATCTGACATTCCTGCTGCCACTCTTTCCTCTCGGTCTGTTTATATAGCCAGTGTGTTAAAAGCTAAGTTTGATTCCACTATTTCTCTGCTTGAAATACCCCGATGTCTCCCCATCTTGTTCCAAATTCCTTTGAAACACACCCACATGATCAACCCTCTTTCCCTTCTATAATGTCTTCCTTCTACTAGCTCCTTTTCTATTATCTTTTTTTTTCCCTCTCTCCCAATCGCACTGATCCTCCTAATATCCTTAAGAATACCAGCTATACTTCTGCTGTGGGCTCTGTGCATTGATTTTCCCTTCTACTGGTAAAATTCTTTCCAGGAATCAAAATGTCTGGCTTTCTCACCCTCAACAGTCACCATCCTCTTTAGCTTGCTTTATTTATTTATTTATTTTGTCATCTTACCTACTGAACCTTCAAAACCACTCTAAAAATTACGTTATGTCTATTGTCTCCCTTACCCCACTAGATGTAAACTCTGTGAGAGCAGGCATTTTGTCTGTTATGTTAATTACAGTAACCCTAACACCTAGAATAAGACCTGCACTATAGTGTGTGATGAATAAATATTTTAAAATGAATAAATATTAGTGATAATATTAGAATTATTATTCTCATTACATAGAGATTAAATTTATTTTCCTAAGATACTCTATTATGAATTCAATCTCCAGTCCCATTAATTGAAAATGCCTATTAACTTGTCATCATGACACTTTCAAATTTTGTCTCTGCAGAGTTAATCAAGAGCAAATAACTTAACCAAAAATTGTCTTGTACGAGAGACAACTTGGATTTTTTTGTCATTTGGTCGTTCTCCTTTGAAATGTCCAATTTTCATGGACCTAAGAGATATGTTTGGGAAGTTGACACCCATCGCAAGGCAAATAAAATCTAAAATAAACGAATAAGATTACGTCAAACTAAAAAGCTTCTATACATCTCTCATCAAAGCAAAAAGGCATTCAGTTGAATGGAAAAAGATACTTGCGTATCACACCTCTGACAAGAGGTTAATATTCAAAATATACACAGAACTCATAAAATTAGACAACAAAAAAGCAACCAATCCATTCAAAAACTGGGCTGATAACTGAGATCGACTGCCAGATAGTGATCCACTTTTGGGTCGCTCCCCACAGACAACAACAAAAAATATCACCTATTTTCCCAAGACAAACATCAGGAAATGACTGGCACTTCACCTGGAGACAGAACAGCTGATGACTAACAGTAGGTAAGGGCACCCAGTGAAGTTCTGAGTTAAGCCACAAATTTGGATTTAGGATGGAGCTCAGGAGTCACTGGACACATGGTGGGGCAGAGGCTAGGAATTTGGGGACCAGCTACAGAGGCAACAGGCGCAGTGGGACTTAGAAGTGGATCCAAGGAGGGCCAACTTGGGAGGGGATGAAAAGAGAGCCAATGCACCAGGAGCTAAGCTGGAGGCGGAGTGGTGAAATTGTATTGGGTGCAGCCATAACTGGAAATCAGTCTAAGAAATTCCAAGCTCAAACCCCATCCAAGTCATTTCATGCCAGAACCTGGGGTCCACCAACAGAAATCCCACCCACAACTTATCTGCCCACCAGAAATTCCGCTCATCGGATACCCCACCCACTGGATTACAGTGAGAAGGCAGTCCTGAACCTCAATGCTACCCGCTAGCACCACCTTGTGTGTAGAGGTGAAACTGCAGCCGGATTACCAACCCTGGGCAAATCAAACCTACACAACGCCAGGGAAACTGAACCTTCAGAAATATAAACAATGCCAAATATAGCGAAGGCACAGAGAAATGTGTGAAATGATGGATCCAATAAAAAACCCAGGGGAAAATTGAATACGTAGACGTATATAAAATATCTAAAGAGGAATTTAGGATAACATTGATTAACATACTCATGGGAATTCAGAAATCAGCAGAGGCAGTAAATGAGAATGTCAGGAAGCAAAGAGAAAAATTAAAACAAGACATCAAACAGTTAA
Source organism: Solenodon paradoxus (assembly GCA_004363575.1). Classification (NCBI taxonomy): domain Eukaryota; kingdom Metazoa; phylum Chordata; class Mammalia; order Eulipotyphla; family Solenodontidae; genus Solenodon; species Solenodon paradoxus. The sequence continues at coordinate 181,958 of RJWH01001607.1, read as the reverse complement.
GAGACATGGTGACTGAATTAAAGACCTCAACAGAGGAACTCAACAATAGAATGGATGAAGCTTTCAATAGAATCAGTGATCTGGAAGATAGGACAGAGGAACTCATTCAAGCAAACCAGAAAAAGAGATAAAAGAAATTCAAAGAATGGAAGACAACATTCGAGACCTCTGGGATAACATCAAAAGGGACAACGTTTGCATCATAGGTATCCCAGAGAAAGAGAGAAAAGGACAGAAACCACATTTGAAGAAATAATAAATGAGAACTTCTCCAGTTTGAGAATGAAGCAAGCTTCCAGATACAGGAAGCTCAAAGAGTTCCTAATAAAAGAAATCCAAACAGAAATATACCTACACATATGGTCATAAAAATGTCAAAAATACAAATAAAGAAAGACTATTAAAAGCAGCCAGAGAAAAACTTGTCATATATAGAGGAGTCCCCACAAGATTATCAGTGAACTTCTCAAATGGAACTCTATAGGCCATAAGGGAATGGCATAATATAATCAAGGTGCTGAAAGAAAAGATTTTCAACCTGGGATACAATATCCAGCAATATTATCATTCAGAACTGAAGGAATGATAAAAAAAATTTTAAAAAAACTTTTCTGATGATCAAAAGTTAAAGGGGTACATCACCACAAAACTAACTTTGCAAAAAAAATTAAAAGACGTTCTAGAAAGCATAAAGAAATTATACAGAAAAATGGTATGACAGCAAATATTAAAAGTGGGGAGAAAGAGAAGAGAACAAAATGTGGATAGTTAGAATGAGTGAAAGACGATATGCTTTCAAATAAAGTCAGGTAGTAAACAAAGAACTTTGAATGCTTACTTCAGGGTAACCTCAAAATACATCCACAGAGAGGAAGTGAAGAAGAAAACAAAAGGTGATCATCAATCAAAACATAACTACACCCATCTGACCTAAAAAGAGAGAGAAAACAAAGTCATCATCTAGAGCAATATACAAAAGAAATATTATAAAATGAAACTAAGCAGCTATGCATCAAGAATCATCCTAAACATTAATACACTGAACTCACCAGTCAAACGGAGTGACTGAATGTATTAAAAGCAAAACCCAATCCGCTAAATTTAAGAAAGCCACCTTCTTCTAAAAGATAAACAAAGGCTGACAGAGATGTCACCAAGAAAGAAAATTACAGACCAATATCTCTAATGAACATAGATGCAAAAATTCCATGCAAAATATTAACAAGCTGAATTCAACAAAGCATGAAAAAGACCATCCATCATGACCAAGTGGGATTCAACCCAGGTATGCAAGGATGGTTCAACATACATAAATCTACGAATGTGATATACCTTATCAACAAGAGCAAAGAAAAAAACCACATGATCATATCAATAGATGCAGACAAAGCTTTTGACAAGATCCAACAACTATTTATGATAAAAACCCTCCATAAAATGGGAATAAAATGTTCATACCTCAGCATAATAAAGGTCATACATGAAAAACTCACATCCAACATCATAATCAGTGGCGAAAAATTGAAAGCATTTTCTCTTAGGACAGGAAGAAGGCAAAGTTGTCCACTCTCACCACTGCTATTTAATATTGTACTGCAGGTCTTAGTCAGAGCAATTAGACAAGAAAAGGAAATAAAAGGAATCCAAATTGGAAAGGAGGAAGTAAAACATTATTATTTGCAGATGACATTATCATATATATTGATAATCCAAAAAAACTCTATCAAAAAACTTCCAGAACTCATCAGTGAATACAGTAAAGTGGCAGACTGAAAAATCATTGCACAAAAATCATTGTATTTCTATACACAAACAACATGCTAGGAGAAAGCAAAATCACAAAAATCACACCATTCAAAATACAAGTCAAAGGAAGTAAAAGATCTATACAATGAAAACTGCAAGTCCTTAAAAGAAATAGAGGTGGATACAAATAAATGGAAAGATATCCCTGCTTGTGTTTGGGAATAATCAATATCATTAAAATGGCCATCTTACCCAAAGCAATAAGTTTAATGCAATGCCCATTAAAATCCCATGGGTTTATTTCTAGGAAATAGAACAAAAGATCTTGTAATTTGTATGGAACAACAAAAGACCCCAAATAGCCAAAGCAATCATTAGAAAAAAGAACGAATCTAGAGGAATTACACTTCTAGACTTTGAACTATATTACAAAGCAATAGTGATTGAAACGGTATGGTACTGGAAATATAACTGGCACAGATCAGTGGAATATAACTAAATCACCAGAAATTTACCTACTCACATACTGTCAGTTAATCTATGACAGAGGAGCCAAAAGCATTCGATGGAAAAAGCAAAGGCTCTTCAACAAATGGTGTTGGGAAAAATGGACAGCCACCTGCAAAAGAATGAAGCTAGACTACTCTCTAACAGAAGTCACAAAAATTAACTCAAAATATATTAACGACTTGGACATAAGACCAGAAACCATAAAGCTCTTAGAAGATAACGTAAGAAAGACTTTCCATGACATCATTCATAGAGAAGCCTTCGGGGACTCAACTCCACCATCAAGGGAAACAAAAAGAAAAATAAACAACTGGACTACATCAAACTAAAAAGTTTCTTCACAACAAAAGAAAACATCACCAAAGCCAAAAGGAAACCTACTAACTGGGAGAAGATATTTACATTTGATATTTCTGACAAAGTCTTCATCTCTAAAATATATAAAGAACTCAACAACAGAAGAACTGGCAATCATATTAAAAAACGAAGGAGGAATTGAAGAGACACTTTTCTCAAGAGGATATACAGATAGGCAACAGGCACATTGTTCCTACTTGCTGGCTATCAGGGAAATGCAAATTAAACAACAATGAGATACCATCTTACACCCGAAAGACTGGCTATTATCCAAAATCTGGAAACAACAAATGCTGGTGAGGATGTAGAGAAAAGGGAACACTTTTGCACTGTTGGTGGGAGTGCAAATTGGTACAACCCTTGTAGAGAACAGTTTGGAGATTACTCAAAAAACTGAAGATGGAAATGATTCCATCATTCTACTTCTGGGCATTCCACTCAAAAGATACAAAAACACCCGTCTTCAGGGATGTATGCATCCCCAAGATTTTTACAACCCTATTCACAATAGCTAAGAACTGGAAATTATCTAAGTGCCCAACATCAGATGAATGGATCAAGAAGATGTGGTACATATATACAATGGAATACTACACAGCCCTGTCATTTGAATCTATGTGGATAGAACTAGAGGGGATGACACTAAGTGAAACAAGTTAAAAGAAAACAGATAGATACCAGACAATGTCACTTATAGGTGGAATGTGAATAGACAAAACAAAGGAACAGATGAAACATAACTGACCCTGGAACATTTGAGACTTAAATGAGATTACCAAAAGGGAATGGGGTGGGTGGTGGCAAATGGTGATGGAGCCCACTGGACAATGGAAAAGAACACTTGGTGATTTGGTGGAGGGCAAGGTGTGTTGAAATATATTCGAGAAATGGGGAGCATATACATTGGAAATTATTTTAATGTGTAGTGTAATTACTATAATAAAAATAAATTAAAAACCTGGGGTGATGTTGTTAATAGACACCTCTCCAAGGATGACATTCATATGGCCAACAGATTCATGAAAAGATGTTCTACTTACTTTTCTTATTATTAGGGAAATGCAAATCAAAACAGCGATGAAGTATCACCTCACATCTGTTTGAATGACTATCATGCAAAAAAAAAAAAAAAGAAAGAAAGAAATAGCAAGTGCTAGAGAGGATGCATAGAAAAGAGAATTCTAATTCACTGTTGATGGAAGTATAAAATGGTGAAGCCATTCTGGAAAGCAGTATGGAGAGTCCTCAAAGAATTGAGAATGGAAATTCCATATGATTCAGTTACGCTCCTACTGGGCATTTGCCCTAAAAACACAACAACACTTATTCCCAGGGATATATGCACCCCCGCTGTTCCTTGCAGCATTATTCAGTATAGCCAAGAACTGGAAACTACCTAAATGTCCATCAACAGATGAGCGGATTAAGAAGATGTGGCATATATACACAATGGAATAAAAAGTGGCCATCATAAAAGGAGAAATCCTGCCATTTTACAACAAAATGGATGAACTTGGAGATAATCATGCTTAACAAAACAAGTCAATAAAAAATACAATCATTATATGAGAGCACTCATATGATGGTATAGAGGTAGAAAACAAACAAATTACATAAATCAAAGGGTACAAAAGAGACAGCATAGAGGTGGGGGAGAATGGGGTAGGGGGTATTGTAAAGTGAAGAAGTGAAGGAAAAAAAAGAAATATTGATAAACCTATTGTGCTATATACAGATGTAAATTTGCTATTATGTATATGTTAAAATAATTTAATGGTAAAATGCAATATTCCTTCAACAAAATCTATTTAAAAAATGTCCAATTTTGTAAAATATTTTTCAGGGGACCCTCTTTCTAATTTGGCATCCTAGTCTTTCCTCACCAATTTCTATGTCTTAACAAAGCTGAATATTTTTGTTAAGTCACAAATAGAGAAAGCATCAGTTCTTTTCATTGTTCCCTGTCGGTCATGTTCTATCCTCAGTTTCCATCAGGTTTTCACAGGACCTGCCTCCTGAGCATCTGGTCCACTGTCCCTCATTGGATTCTGACTTCCTGTTTCCACACTCCTGCTACTTCTCAATCACTCATAGTGATTTAGCTACTTGACCTGATTAAGGTTTTTATTGGTATAAATATTCAGAACTCTATTTGGTCTAGTTTTTCCAAGCTATTACATGGTGTGATAATTTCTAAGCTCTCTTTAAGGCTGTCTTGAAACTGGAGTCAACGAAGGCCATAATTGCATCATCTGAATGGTGAGAAGATGATGCATAGATTGATTTAGCAGTTGAAGTTTCTGAAACCCTTTTCTGGTGGGATTTCCACCTAATATATATAGGAGACAAATTTCTCTTTGGAAGACCAAATTAAGAAAATGAATAATAAATTATTGGTATTTCCTCCAAAGCAGGGTAACTAGGTATTAGTTTTTTTATCTGAAGTAGTTAGCATAGTGAATTTTTGTCATCTTACTTATTCCAGTACATTAGTGGCAGTAAATAGCAGGGGTTGAACGTAAGTTTCTTGTTAAACATGTTGGTAAAGATACACATGGGTCAGCAGCACTTGTAAATCTGCAATGTTGTTGTTTATTGTCATTATGCAGTTGCTTTCCATTAGAATCACAATGATTAAGCAGTTGGTATTGTCTAAGCAAATGAGAAAAATATAAAAACAATGTTAATGAGGTTGCTTTACCAAATGTCCTTTGGCAAAAGGAGAAGTAGATATAGGTGGGATTGAGTAATCTAGCTCACTTTAGAAAAAACCCTGGACTATATGAGAAGATTAATTGTGTGGATCTGTTTATGGTACTTAGAAGTGAATTTCCATAAGTGCTCAGTAAAAGCTTTGTTAGTTATTATTTTTATTAGTCACAGAGTTTATAAGAATATATATTTATGATTCTAAAACATAGGACCGTCATTGAGTAAAACCCACATTCAGGACCACAGTTTTAAAAAGTTCCTCTGTTGCTTCTAAGCCAGTCATTGGCTTACGCCATTTTGGGCCCAGGGAGAATCATGGGATATCCAAGCCGGAAAAGACTCCGACTGAAGAAATCTGAGCCTGATTCCCATTTCTTATACAAATCCTGGAGCCAGAGTAGAAGGATATTCCTTCTCATGTGGCATTAGTATTAAGACTTTCAATGATTCTTGCCTTTAACATATTTCCACGGTGGATGATTATAATGTATAGGGACACTTTCATTCATTTGACTTCAGACACCAAGCTTAGACTTGAAAAAAGAAACATACTGGGAAATACGAGTCGGAAAGCTAGTGAGTTTAAAGAAAGACATCCAAATGCGAACTGTTCCAAGCGCTTCATAGAAATTTCCAATTTAATATGTCCAAAGTAAATGTCATTATCTCTTCTCCTTATCTTACTTCTCTTGCAGATTTTCCTATCTAGATTAATGACCCTATAATTTTACCCAGTTCCATCCTAGAGTCCTAGGGTTGATCCTCATCTACTGTACGCTATCCACCCTCAAGCAGATCATTCTCATGCCCCAGCTACTTCCTCTGCCACCCTCTCCCCTACACCACAGCACTCCTGTTTGAAGCCCTCCATTAATTTCTCCATGCCTACAGGATAATGTGGAAACACTCTGTTACAGATCAGAATGATAACCACAGCACATTGTAAAGCAATATTCTAAAGATCAACTAAATAGGCTTTGGAATCCTGCAGAGCCAAGCTGAATTATGACTTCATCACTTACCAGCTGTGTGATCTTGGGAAAGTAATTTTTCTATGGCTCTGCTTTCTCTCTCTCTAATAATGGTCTTCTGAGAGTTCTTGAAAATATTAGATTATACAGTGCTTATCTTCCCTAGAAGAATCAGTGCTAAATAAATGGTGATAGCTGTCATTGATGTTGTTATGATTAATAACTGTAACAATCTGTCTCCATCTATCTTTTTACGTCCATCTTTCCATCCCTTTGTCTTTCCTGTATAGCTCCACTCCCTAGTCTGTCTGTAATCCAGCCCTATTGAACGGCTCACTGTTCTCTGAACACACCTTTCTCTCATAGCTCTGTGACTCTGCACAGGTAATTATTTGTCTGTTTTTCACCTGTCCATATTGGGTTCAGTAGTCAATTACAAATCATAAAGACCTGTTTCAAATAGCACTTCTAAGATGAGAACTGTTGGCTTATCCCTTTATAACAATGCTCAGTTCACTTTCCATTACAGATAGAAGTACAATATAAGGTATTATCAGGGATGCTATACTTATCAAAAACTAATTCTCTTAAGTGATAAGAAAAAGGAATTATTTCAAGAATAAAATACCTTGAAAAATTGTAATAAGTTTGATTACAACTCAGGAGAATAAAGACCTCTAAGAAAAATATTGTGCAGACATGAACATTTTTATTATGTTTACTGAAGCTACAAAATAAACTCTCTCCACAGCAATTTCTTCTGGGGGTCTTTATAATGTTGGAGCCTGATTCATCAACAAATAGTTACTCTACAAATATTATCTGCAAGACACTGTTCCAAATCCTGTTCGGATCATTAAATGTCCTATGCCTAATAAAACCACATCCTGTCATACCACACTGACAGATGGTTTTCCCATAGGAAGTGAGGGCTATCAATAACATTTTTCATCAACACAGATTTTGGATAATGATAATGTGTCAGTAGATTCATTAATGATTTTTTTTTTAATTTCAGTGCCATGATGTCATAATTTAGCATTAGGGACACTGTTCGCATTTACAAACTATCCTATATAATCCTTGTTCACAAGAAATTGAGAATAATTGTGAACAAGCACTTTGTTTAGCTGTTTGCCTTTGTAGCAGGATTTAGAACACACTCAGTGACATGGGTTTCATATTTCTCTCCTTTTATAGCAGTGAAGTGCCTTCTGGAAACCAGCAAAGGTGGGTACTAATCTAGACTATTTCTCCATAATAGAAAGGACCTCCCCAGTCATCCAGCAGGCAGAGGATGTTCTAATGTAGCTCCACTCTAGTCTTCTTCTCATCAAATATCATTCTAATATAAATGCTTTCCTTCTTTCCTCTTTCTTTTTCTTCATCGTTTCCTCCTGCTTACTTCCTTTCCTTTTTTTGAAAGAAAAGAAGCATCTAGAGAATTTTAAATATATCAAAGATTACTAAAAGTCACTGTCTCCTTCCTTATCAATCAGTGGGAGAGGAAGAATATTCTATATGGTTTACATGAAGTGACTAGATTTTTTTAAATAGCCAAGAACTTAAAACGATTTGAGCTATTTTAGGAATATGAAACAGCAGTTGATTATAGCTTCTAAAACAGACTTGGGTGTCCTGGGCAGTGAGATATGTACAATCTAATAAAGAAATTTTGAAAAGGACTTGTTCCACAACCCACTCTCATGGACATTTTGCAACATGTGGTACAGTTACTTCAGAATGACCTACAGTGTAAGATGGTATAAATATGTTCCTCCTACAATATTTACTTTGCAATAGCATTGCTTTATATTTAATTTTTTTGTGCAACGTACTGTATCAGACACTTAATGTTATGATACTTTAAAATATTTAAAATCTCTCCATTGAAACTGGGGCTCACTGACCTAGAACATGGCCAAGGTCATATAGCTGGGAAGTGATGGAACTGAGTTTAGATCCCATGGATACTGGAAGCTTAACTAGTTCTCTTTCTGAATTACTGCCTTCTAAAGTGAAGGGAACTTTACTCATTCTAAAAGGAATTATATTATTTCATTGCAAAGAGATTTATCATTTGGTGGTTGTTCTAACTGATATCCATTTCTTTCCCCAATGACATTTTCTGACATCAATTTCAAGGAAATAGACATTAAGAACAGAATACAAATCAACTGGCTCTACTTCAATGAATAGAATTTTTTAATATCTATACTCCCTTTCTATGACTTTTGTTTATAAGAAAGTAATGGCTCATTTATTCAGTTTAGCTTTTCTGTCTTACATTGTGCAATAAGGTAGAATTTGAAAAACTTATCCTAGATATATTCCAAGCAAAAAACCTTATCTAGTCCAGAGTTAACAAATATTTATGATCAGAATAATCAAGTTTTAAGGAAATGATACCAGAAATAACATTTATTGAATACATTATTTTTAAATGTCTTGATATAGTCTCTTTTAATATTATAATAATCCTAATAGTGAGGTATTAATATTTGCTTTACACATAACAAAACAAGCTCATCATTAAAGTAACATATAAAAAATAATTAGAGACAGAATTGAAATTTGAATCCAGGTATGTCTGACTCCAAGTTTCTCTTTCTGCAATATTAAATAATCTGACCAAAGAAATATAATCTATCAGTCAGCAGTTAAAGATAACAAACTCATCTATGTCAACTCAACTAAATACAGAATTGTTTTTTTTTTCACAGAGACCAATAAATCCAGAGTTGAGTAGTCCAAACTAGTGTGGAAATATTAAGGAATGGGACTTCGAAGAGCTTCTGATCCATTCTCCTAGAGTGCAGTCTCATTTCCCAAGACTTATGTGGCTCCATGATGCCCTACACTGGCGATTAATTCTACACCCACCAAGAAACTGAAAAGTAAAGGGCAAAGGTACATGCTGGCAGAATCCATACTGTTTCATCAAAAAAATAAATAATATCTATCTCATGAATGTCACCTGGTGATTTCCACTGACTCACAAGGACAGTGTTGCATTATCATCCTTTATTATAAGGGAATTGGATAATGGATATGGAATTTAGCTGCATTATTGACACTACAATCAAACTTGGGGTTCTGGTAAAAAAAAAGAAGGATAGATTCGGATTGGCAGACAACAATATTTAGCACAAAAACCAATAGCTAGGAAAACAATAACTAGAGTTCAGTAAAAAATAAATGAGAAATTTATGAAGATTAGAAAAAGATGACTTATTATCATAGAAAATATCATTGAAAACTAGATAAAAAGAATCATAAGATAGTTATTCACTCAGCCACTTAAGTACATTTTTAGTTACTTTCCATATTGGTCCAATTATTTGGACACCAAAGCGGAGTATCCTATCATAGCTAGATAGTCCCATTTTACTGAAAGAAAAGACCTACTTAGAACACTCAAATCCAGCATAAATATACAATTGGGGAAATGATCTCAGGCCTTTTGGGTGATTTTAGGAGTGTTCTATGACTTCATCTATATCCAAGTTATCAGGAAGGAAATCAAGGCTATAGACCTGGAATTTGTAATAGAGAAATTAAGAAGAGTTGATAAGAGGAAATTAGAATCTATTAGAATCCCACTTCAGGATCAAGCTTAACGACATAGAAAGAGTAGGTGTTACAGTGCATGAACTAAAATTGGAAGATTTACAACCTTCTGCATGGAGCACGCTGTTCCACAAAGAGCTCCACATTTTTCCCAGGATTCCCTCGGAAATGCAGTCTAACCAGGTGTTCTCATAGCAGTTGGTTCATCCCTGTATTGACATCACTGCATTTAATTATTTGTAGACATATTTTTCTTTTCCTCAAAGCTGTGAGCTTCTTGAAGACAGGAGCAGTCACATTTTAGATCTTCATACCTGGCATCCACTGGCCTCCCTGGAACTTAACCCAATCACAGTTCCTTGTCTTTCTCCTGGTTTTCATTTAACTACAACTTCCTCCAAGAGACTATTCCTACTGAACTATTTTCCAACCACTCCCATTATCCCTGATATTTCTCTACCGCTTTCTTTTGAGCGTGCTCTTCAAGTTTTATTTGCCAGTACAGTGCATGCCACCTAGCACATTTTCTGGTCCATAAAAACATATCTCAGTTTAGAATAGCAACAACAATAATTATACAATATAAAATGCATGATACGGTATAAAAATATTACTGGCTTGCCAGTGAGTAGAGTTGAGATCAAATGCCACCTCAGCACTCTGGTAGCCCAATGACTAGAAGAAATGGTCCTTGTCGAGGCTTCAAATCCAGGGATAGAAAGTGCTATTAAGTCCTTGTCTGTTCTATGACCGTGCTTCTCTGACTTCAGAATAAATGCAGAAGCAATGGCCAGGAGGGTCTAGAGCAACAGAAAATAAACAGAAATCAAGCAAACAAAAAACTGGAGCAGAAATGCTCCAGGCTGATAAAGCTGTGACTCTAAAAGGTTTGAGGTCTTGTGACACATTAATGGGACAATCAGCCTTCTATGACACCCTATTCTAGACATTTTTGATGAATTGTCCTCATTGCTGGTCCCTATCATTTAAGGGGATTCATAGTAACTGAAATGATCATGGGGATGGAAGAAATAATCCATCTGGGAAAAAAAGTTGGGAACTAGCATTATTTAGCAGCAAAAAAGAAAGGTCTAGAAAACAACTGTTACCATTTTCTCATGCACAGAGAGTCACTGAAAAGATAGAATACAATGAAGCAGGAAAGAGCTTGGTTAGAGACCCAAGTACTATAGGAAATAGAACATGAAAACAATATAGAAGGAACACTCTTTATTCATCTCCAGAATCTTTAAAAATATTTTTGGGGGCATAGACATGAGTAGACAGAGACAGGAAGCTAAACCAGATGACCCTTTCAAGACTTCTGGAGCCAAAAATTTCTTCTAAAAGGAATTCCTTTAAAAATAAGATAAAATCAGAAAGCATCTACTTGGTTACCTAGAATAAAAACGAATTTTATTTTCTGTCTACTATTTAATTGGCTCTCTTGCCCGAAGCACATTTAAATTCTGAATCTCAGTAAAGCTAACGATGGTAATTATAAAAGATTTAAGAGTATTCAAATCTCTGCTCACTGCTGTAAAACTGAAGCCTAAACCCTATTTATTTCTATAGGCTAAAGAGAGATATACTGAAACAATATCTACCTTACTACTCATCACTAATAGCTTTTAACAAGCTAGAGAGTACTGAAACCATCAGTGACCTGTCACTAGATACACAGAGTCATGTTGGAGGAATTAAGGAATGTGCTAAGTTGTACATTTCAGAGATGTTTTCTTAAAGAGATTAGTGCCAAGGCATGCTCTTAGAAAGGAATAGAAAAAGAGTTCAAACTCCTTGTGAGGATTGTGAATAGAGGGAGCTATAAAATGAGGCCCCCAGGAACTTGGAAATGAGAGAGTAAGACTGATGCCTAAAGTTAAACAGAGGGATCAAAGCAGAATGGAGCAGAAATATGCAAAGTTGCCTCAAAGGGACAGAATGAGTCATCAGCCTGCAGGGTTTGACTAAGGGCAGATGAAATGTCTGAACATTTCTAAAAGCAGAATATTTGACTCCCAGACAGTTTTTCCGTGATAGAAGCACTGAAATCGTTAGAGTTCGGGGGTCCCTACTGCAATGTGGACATGGCTTCGTAGCCAGGTTCACCTTAGCTTAGTCAGGTGAGACAATGTAATCTTTATCCTCACATTGATTAATCACTGGCATGGTGTTCTGATGTATGTTTTTACCTTGTGCTCTGCACTTTTAAGCCAAAGCGAGTCCATCTAATCCCTCTCTACAATTCTTTCATGGGGTTGGGGTGGAAGAAGAGAGGAGCAGAAGAAGCATATTTAGAAGGAAGGAAGGGAAAGGAGGAAAAGCATTCATTTGGTTTTTCAACCCAGCCCTGGGATGCAAACCTGGGTCCTTGGGCTTTAGATGGTCTGCCTTCCAGCATCTTGGCTACCTGAGTCACAGGGAGGGTCCCTGTTCGCTATGACATAGCCTGTTTCCGCCATGGCCTACACATGACAGGAGCCCAGTGATTATTTCCCCTTCATTCTGAGAACAGACCAGGAAAAGCACTGGGTTTTTTATTTCAAGAGACTTGGAATTCTGCCAGAATTGAGCTACCCACTGTTAAGATCATCACTGCATAATTTGGAGTGGACCTTCAACAACCCTATTTTACTGACTCAAATTTCTGTCTTTAGGAGAATTGTCTAAGGTTAAAGAGAAAGGTGCCTGTTAAAAGAGAGCATAGCGATTTTTTTAAGGAAGGGTGAATATATTAGGAGTTAAGAAATGTGAGTTGAGTTCTTTCTAATAATTACCTCTGAACTTGGAGTTTCTTTCACCATGCTAAACTCCAGCTTACTCACCATTAAAACCAGCTATTGAAAACAGTTCATCTCTGATGTACCTTTTATGACACAGATACCCTTACTTAAGGAAAAAGAAATAAGAAATGATAGGTTAGACAGCTCTCAAATCAAGGCTTTCAACAGCAGCTGGTACAACCTGGCAACACATTTTCTAAAATGTAATCTGAAAAGTATAATATGCGAAAATCTTGACCATGCTTCTATCATTCATGGTGTATGTATCCATAAAGCAATGTAAAGTATTTTTAAGTATATGTATATGAAATGTACTTAATATGTTTATAAAATGTAGAAGACATATACATAAAGATATTTCTCTGTGTACAGATAACGTACATCGTCCAGCTCCTGCAGGCTAAACTATTCTAATATCTTTAATCTTTCTTATCATTTCATTGTTCATCTTCTAAATTACTTACATTTTGCATCGTCTTGCTGAATATCTTGTAAATTATGAGGTTCACAATTGGCCACAATCTTTGATAGGGACATAGCCATTCAAGTATGGAATAGAAGAATAAAGCCGAATTGCTATTCTTCTATGTCACACTTCTGAGTATGCAAATGCCAAGATAGTTTACATTTGCTGCTCTTTAAAATATTACCTCTGTCTCTAATCTTCCCAACATTTCTTCGCAGCATGGTAAATGCTTGAACCAAAATCTTACAGTAAACATTAAAAAAGAATTTTCGCAAATTGTTACAAGATATCCTGATTGTTTAAATGGTTTGACAATAGTCCTTCAGTGTCAATATAACAGATTACTAATTTGTTTTTCCTTTCTTTTTGATATGTTAATTTTTTTGTTTCTACTAGTATAGCTATATAGTATAAACAAAAAATTATACTGAAAGTCGTATTTAGCTCTCAAATATTTGTGGATTTTCCAGAAATCTTTCTTTTATAAAGAGTGGTTAGGGAATGTCATTTGTATGACATTACTTTTTCATTTATTGACATATATTTTCTGATCCAGAATATAGTGTATCTTGCAAATATTTCAAGTATACTTGGAAAACAAGGAGTCCTGCTTATGTTGAATAGAATGTTCTATAACAAGCATGTCAAGTTGATTGATACTTCTGTACAAATCTTCAGTTAGGTTAAACTGGCAGATAGTGTTGTGATTTTCATGTGTGAGTTCTTTCAATTTTTTAAAGAGTTAATAAAATCTTTGGTTATCATTGTGGATTTGAAATTTTTTGTGTAATTCTTGTTTTTACATTAGTTTTTTCTATGCTCTGTTTTAAACTCTTTAGTGTCTAGAATTGCTAAGAGCTTTTATAGATTGACTCCTTTATAATTCTGAAATGAGTCTCTTCTACTCTGGAAAAATGTCTTTTCTAAATCTCTGTTATCTTATAAAGCATTAGCATTTTATTTGTTTTAATTGGTGATATGTAGTATATATTTTCTTTGTTTGTTTGTTTTTTAAGGAAAGGTACAGGCAGGAATGAAGGTTACAAGCAGAAAGGCAAGAAGAGCAAGAAGTACTTTTTTTCTAATTTCCATTTTCATTGTTCATACTGGTTGTTTTTTCCTGATCTGTGACTCACACCCAGTTTATGTGACTTGTGTCCTTTAGAGGTGATTGACCTGGCCTCTGCCCCACCAGGGCACCCGAATTCTTTCAGTTTGTATATGTCTAAAAATGTATGTTGCCCTCATTATAAAAAATGTTTTGTTGAAAGGCATAGGCTGTTGGGTTTTCTTCCTATTCTTTAAAATAGTTACTTTATTGTCTTTTAGCTTGAGCTGCTTTTGATGAGAAATTTGCTCTTTTATATTTATTCTTTTCTGTTTTCAAATTATTTTTAATTATTGCTTTTAATCAATTTGATGATTATAGGTTGTGGTACAATTTTTTCCAGGTTGCTACTTCTTAAGGTTTTTTGAATTTCTTATATATGTTTATTTTATAATTTTATCAACTTAGAAAATATTTCAGCTGTCATTTATTCAAATATGTTTTATGCTACATTCCTTTTCTTTGGAGACTACAATTATATGTTTATTAGGTTGTTTTGATTCTATACCTCATTGATTAGTAGGTAGGTTGCTCTGTTTATTTTTGTACTATTTTTATCTCTACATGTGTCATTTGTTTGGTTTTTAGAACTATGTATTCATGATTACTGATCTTTTCTGCTATGCATAATCTGCAAATAATCCATTTATCTCAAATATTGTCATTAACCTTTCATTTCTGTACTAAGCATATTCAATCTTTTCTCTAACTTCTCAAATATCTGGCATTCCACTATAAAACTATTTTAATGTCTTGTCTCCTAAGACATCTGTATCATTTTGAGGGAAATATCTACGAAGTTTTCCTCTCATCATGGATGTTTTCATGCTTTTTTTTGATGCCTGGCAAATTCTTTAATTAAGTTCCAACTACTATTAATGTTACCTTTTTGTGCACTCAATTTTTTATGTTCATATAAATATTCTTCCCCTCTAACCCCAGGTCTCCAACTGGTTCCTTGGATTTTACATGGTCTGTACCTTAGGCACCTTAGATGACTGAGCCACATAGGTGCACTTCTTATAAATAGTGTTAAGCTTTGTACTTGGAAACTGATTGCTTCAGATCTTTTATTTAAGCATGTTGGGTGGATCAGAGTAACATTAAGTCTAGGCAAATTTTTGCCATCACTGTAGCAAAAACTTCCTGAGTACTCAAGCCTACGCCCGATGAATAGACTGTTTTAAATGGGACAGTACTGTTTGTCCTGTCATTTTAAGATAAATATCAATGTTGTCCCATTTTTAATAAACCAAGGCCATCATCTTTAATGTGGGACAAAAGAGGCAGCTATTTTGGGGCCCCCTCAATAGACTGGGCCAAAGGCAACTTAACGGTCCCTTTGGACAGTCTTTTCTGGTGCCGTTGGTGGTAGGCTGCTGTCATTACTGCTGTTCCTGACCCTGTGAGGAAACAGGAGCTACAAGAGGATGATTCTTCCCCCTTACTCTGTGTCTGTTTCTTCAAAGGTCGCAGAACACCACAGTATGGTCGAGCTATAGGTAAGCCCTATGAGGGCTATCTCTGACATTATGGAGCTTATTTCTAGCACCGTAGGGGTTATTGGGCATTTCTGGCACTGGGGTTGGTTAAAGAAGCATATGTTTTAGGCAGGACATTTAAAGAGGCATCAAATTTGTTTTTTGCCTGAGGGGCCAAAATTCCTTATACCGGCCTT
The DNA here is from genome assembly GCA_004363575.1 of Solenodon paradoxus. Classification (NCBI taxonomy): domain Eukaryota; kingdom Metazoa; phylum Chordata; class Mammalia; order Eulipotyphla; family Solenodontidae; genus Solenodon; species Solenodon paradoxus. Next base: position 166,054 of record RJWH01001607.1, on the reverse strand, counting down.
TGCCATTTGTATGAAGTCCCAGCAGACCACACGATGTTGCTATGTGATCAACAACGGTTATCACGTAGAACTTACTTGTTGCTGGCCTGGCTGCTCTGCTCCTGCTCAGATTGCTCCGCTTCCTCCCTTCCCCTTCCCTTAGTCACCAGCACATAACCCTGTCCCATTTTGTCATTCTAATGTCCTGTTTTTGGCTCACGGAAATATGGTCTGCCTACCCTTGAAGAGTAAATATTCTATTCTGGTTTGCACTGATCATAGTACTACGTGGGATTGTTTCTTCTGGTAATTGAATGGATGAAAGATTCCATTCCTAATATGTAAGGTATTCTTAAACAGTTTTCAATACTCAAAAGGAACTCTTTATAGATCTGAGCTCTTTTTCTGTGCAGCTGCCTCCTCTCTGATAGTCTGCCACCTAAACTCCAAGCTCCTTTATCTCTTCAAACCCCAAACTTAGCTTTCTCAACAAAGAGAGACTGTTACACTCTTCCTGGGTCCTCCACCTTAAGCTGTGTCCTCGAAATTCTATTAAGATAGTAAGCTACAGCAATCCAGGGCGCACCTAGTTTGCTGATGAACTTTGAGGCATCAATGTGCTTCATTGCTTATTGTCCAGTGTTCAAGAATTGCTGTTTTACATTATTTTGCCCATTTAGGCTTTGATTTTAGTAATTTCAGGTACAAGAGTAAAACTCCAATTTTTTTATGTTGGCACTGAGTAAATATCTGAGTTGATTTTTCATCTTTTGATACCACTTTTTTGCTTTTAACTATTAGTCAACTATTTTCTAGTGACATCAATTATTTGCCAGGTATAGTCTAGGTACTGAGATCAAACAATGAATAAGTAGCCAAAGAACTCTGATTTTTTTTAATGGAGAAATGACTAATTGCTGAAACATTGTTAATGATTCTGCACCCAATTCCAACATGTGTGTGTGTGGGAAGGTTCTCTATACAACCAGCTGGTGCCCTACAATTCAACTCAGTGCTAATACTTCCCATCAGGATACAGCATCAGATTCCACAGGATAAGAGCTCAGCCCTCTTAGAACCCTCCACCTCCACTTTAGAAGTCAGTAGAAAACCAGTTTGTCACCTATGCTTCTGACCAACCAGTTGACTATGGATCAGAAGTTTCAACAACCTTCTCAAGTCGAAAATATTCAGGAGTTGACTAAAGAATCATCCACTTGCCAACAGAGGACTTTTGAGGAGTAATTGAATAATAAATGATACACAGATGCACATCCAAGATGCCTAAATCTATGAATTTACACTGAAAGGAAAATAATTTGTTGGTCATTTTTGAAAGATACTGTGGGCTTAAATCACTATTTTGAAAATCAAATAATAAAGAGAAAAAAATGTAAACATATCCCTGCCATACCTAGAACCATTGGTAGATACGGAAAGTTTTCCTTTATGTAATTATATGAACTACAAAATAAAGACAGAATTATAAATTATAATATCAATATTTTGCAGACCCTAAAAATATTGACTCCAGTTGATAACTATTAATATCACACACAAAAATAAGAACTTTATACTATTTGCCCATGATGGAAACATCCAATATCACCAAATAAGTATTCTTTCCTAAATCTCAACTACGAATTCTGGTCATATTTCTAGAGCCAACTACCTAATTTTCAGGAAAAACAGGAGACAAAAGCATATTAAATAATACCATGGAGAAGACAATCAGATAATCCCAATGTGGGGAAACTACAAGGCAAATATCATGGTTTATGAAAATGAATAGCATAGAGGAAAAAACAAAGCACAATAAACCTATGCAGTTAAAGAGATATTGGTAGATGAGAAATTTTGGATGATGCATACTTTCAATTTATTATATCTGGAGGCATGATACTGCATTTGCAAGTCTACTAGTATCAACCAGTTTAAGCTAAAGAATTCAGCACGTGTTGAGATACAGCATCAAACACAAGCTTGTGGGACAAAGAAAGGAAACTGCTGTGGTCCTTCAGAAAGAGCTGAGACAAACAGTAAATGCCCAGAAATAATCCAATTCTACCTAGGTTCCAGGAACCAGTAAAACAGAGGACTATGCCCTGAAGGATACTTGGATCTTCACATCTGCCCCTCAAACTTAAGAGTTCCCCAGAGAATGATAACAAAACACAGGCTTTGGGCCTCAAACCCTATACCATTCCTTCCTCCCTTCCTTTTATCCTGTCATGACCCTTTCTGATACTAGCAACCCCAAACATTTTGTGTTTTTTTTCTCATCTCTAGCATAAATAAGATATTAAATATAGAGAGAGAATAAGAGGTATATTTAATGTAGGAACTTACATGGCTCCTGGTTCACTCAAACAAATACGAAAATAAAGTACAAGTCACTTGAAGAATTTGAAATATTTAAATGAGTTAACTTTAATATTTTTAGATATTCAAATGATACTTTTAAAGAATGCACACACAAATATTAATTGTTAGAATGATAGAGTATCTGTAATTCTGCTTCAAAATAATTCATAGAGTGAGAAGTAATAAGTCAGTTGGTATCTAAAGTAGACAATATTGGTCATCTGATAATTGTTTAAGTTGGATGGATAACAGATACATAATATGATCTAATAGAAAAGTAGATATACTTGGAGGGTTTTTTCCCCTGATATTTGTTCTTTAAACCTGATTCCAGGCACAGGGCTCTTAATTCCCTTGTAATTCCCTGTGTGATATGAGTTTCTATCCTTTCTAATGAGATGACTCTTGATGACTCTTCCAGACAACTTCAGGATGAGGTCTAGTCACCACAGACTAAGATGATTAGAAGCTTGGAATTTTCAGCCTCACCCCTTATCCTCTAAGACGGGAGAGGAGTTGGAGATTAATTGATGATGATTGCCTACATGATGAGTCTTCCATTAAAATCCCAAGAGTATGGGGTTCAGAAAGCTCCCGGTTAATGATGATATGGAGGTACCCATGGGGGGACACGATTGGAGAGGCTATGGGAACCTCACCCCTTTGCTCATACTTTGCTCTACACATTTATTCCATGTGGCTGCTCTTCTGTATCTTTACTAATTCTTATATAATAAAGGCTGCACATCACATGTTTCCTTGACTTCTGTGAATCATTCTAACAAATTATTGATCCAAGGAGGTGGCAGTAGGAATCTCGATTTATAGCAGGTCAGTCAGAAGTACCAGGACATTCTAGGACTTGTGATGGACATCTGAAGTGTAGACAGTCTTATGGGACTGAACTTTTAAATTGAAGGATCGGGTGCCAATTTCAGGTAGGTAGTACCAGAACTGAATTGAATCATTAGACACCTAGCTGATGTTACAGAATTTTTTGGAGTTAGGGATAAAAAAAATCCCACACATTTATACATTTAATGATTAGAAGTGAAGCTTTCTAATTATTAAAAGTATAGTAAAGAAAAAACAAAACAGTAATTTATCCCTATACTCATATTCATTCCATTTGTATGTTCAAAATTATCTACATTTAATGTTAAAATATCGCTACCCTCATACAAAATACTCCAAAATATCTGTCTCTTCTACAAGCATATTTTAGTTATGGGATTTTTTAAAAACAACTCTTCCTTAAAGTTTCCATACCAGTTGACAGTCTTATCTAGGTAGAATGAAAGTACTTATTACCTCATTCTTTATCCTACTGGTTTCAAAAACAAAGATGTGTTTTCCTACTAAAACTTTAAATAAAGTCAAGTTTTTTCTCATCATGACTATAGGTTTCAGAATTTATTTGATGTCACTTTTTTTCTCACAGGTGTCAGTATCATGAAAATAAAAACCATTCTATTACTACTATTATACATGAATGTATTGCTAAAACTCTAGTCAGGAGTTCTAAAACTCTGTGAGTGGTGTGAAATATGAGATAATTTGTTGATAGTTGATGTTAATCAAATCAATGTAATTCAATAGCAGCATTGAGTGAACACCTACAATGGGTAAATCTTATTGTGGCAAATTTAGTACCACGATAAATAAGATATAATCCTTGTCCTTAAGTGTCACTCAGAAAATGGACAAATCGTGCAGAATGCCCAGAGAGAGGGATATAAAAATGTTGTTCAAAAATGGCGGTGAGAGAGAAGGAAGGGATAGAGAAAGATTTCCAGAGAGCAAATCCAGGAAGACATGACTGCAGGGGCAAAGGGTCTGAAGTTCATTGCTCATGGTCTTTAATGATGAATACTGTCAACATTTGAATCTACAGGTCAGAAGAGAAGGAAGATGATTTTAGGGGAATGAGCCTTTTCTTGTGCTTCTATAATAAACTATGAAGTATTATCTACCTCTTGTCTACTCATTTACTTAAAATGTGTAAAGAGCAAGGGTACAATATCTCTTCTTTTATAATTTATTACAGTAACATTTTTGCTTTCATGGCAATATAATAATAGTTCAATGACAATCTTTTTTCTTTTTCTTTTTCTCTTGTTGCAGCTAGCACAAATGCTTGATTAAAGAATGACATTTAGTCTTTTAACATTTTGTATGCAGCCATGCAGAAAAAGTTTGCACCATTAAATGTTGCCTTTTAAAATACTCTTAACAGTTGGGCAGAAGTTCTATGTTAATATGAAGAATGAACCATCAGATAATTCCTAATTTTCATTCTTGAAGCAAACTTTTTTTTTTACAATTTAAATATATAGCTTGAGTTTTATTTTTATTTCTCCGTGGTATTACAAAATCTTTTCGAATGTACTGTAACTCGCTTAATCACTAGTATATTCTAAGCGACCCTTCTGGGAATTTTAACAGAAACAGCATGAAGTGGGTGCAAAGAACACTGCAGCTTGCTTTATAATTTACAGTGTAGGTGTAAATCCTTTCATGAACAGCACAAAATTGCCATTTAATTCACTTCAGGAACATTTAAATTAGGTACATTTATATTTTAAAATAACATTTTGTATTTTCCTCCAGTTATATTCAAGTGAACTATTCACCCAAAGAACTGCACGTGTATAATTCATTATTAGTGTGATGCTGCATAATGACGATTGTATAATAAATAAGAGCAATGCTGTTTATTAAGATCTTGATTGAGCCCAGAATTACATCTAGTGAAGTGTCTCACAGTGTCTCCAGGACATCTGGTTCAAATTGTCAATATTAACCTCCTAAGCTTTCCTTCAAAAGATAAGTCCACACTGGCAAAGGCTGAGAAGTCAGAAGAGAAAGAAAAATGATTCTGCTAATTTGCCCAGTTTTCAGATCTTAGAAAGACGCTAAGAGAATTCATATTTATATAGTGCATGCAAGTCGTTATGAAGAATGAAGGTGCACTTTTGTGGCTCAGGTGGCTAAAACACTGGCATGTGGCCCACGCAAAGCTCAAGGACATAGGTTTAACCCTGGTTTGAGACCTAGGGCTGGATGAAAAACCAAAACATAATAAAGGTGCTCTTTCCTCCCTCCCCCGCTCCCTCCTTCTCTCCCTTCTTCCCTTCTTTCCTTCTTTCCTTCTCTTTAAAAAAAAAAAAAATCATGAAGAATGATAAGATTAAGAGCAATGTTTAGGGAAAGGAGGGAAGAACGAGTAGCAAAGGTAACAAATGAGAGACATGTGGGCATCCCAGTGAGCCAGGAAATATACCAGAGCTGGTTTGCAGAGAAACACAGAAGCAGAGAGACATGTAGGTAGGTGGGTGCAGACTCTTGAAGTGTGACCTTGCAGATGGGACAAATGGTAACATTTCCTCAGGTATGTTATTTTTCATGAAGGAATAACGTTGGAGTCAATCAAATGTTTAATAGTCAGGAATTGAATTTCCAACCTATCATTTTATGTAATGATGAAGAAATTTTCTAAATTAAATTGTAAGAAAAAGCTAATGTAGCACAACTGTAAAGCACAAACACTCAAACAATACATTGAAGAGTACAAAGTTTGCTTTGATTTGCTTTTTCACTGTCCATTCCATATGCTTATTGTGACCCTACCAATTTTCAGGTATTTCACTAAATATTAAGGATACAAAGAGATTAAGAAAAAGTCTCTACTTCTATAGAACTGATATTGCAGTAAGCTAAGGAATAGACTATGACTATCTGTGAGTAAATTAAGTAACCCACTATAGTGATTCTTTATTAAGAGAGAAAACAGATGAATGTGATAGTGAATAGGTGTGAGGCTGGGCTGGGACAGACACTCTAGGAACTGGATTGATGAATGAAGGTCTTTGAAGAGGAGGTGAAGCAACATATGAGCTGTGCACCGAATTACTCATAGGAAAGACCAGCTAAACCAGGATCTATAGAGAAAGCTTTCCAGGCAGAGAAAAGAGCTGGTTCCCAGACATGAAGACTTAAGGGATAAGACATTTCCAAGACACTGTGGAATGGTAGTGGGTCTCAAACTCATGATCTCGATGAGGCTGGAAGAAGTCACCTCAGATGTGGGCAATGACCAGGTCTGGTATGCCATCCATGATGAGAAGCTGAGCCATGGGATACTCTTGGAGGTTTATCACATGAGACACACACAATCTGTTTTACATTTTTGAAAGAATCAAGTTGCTTTAGGAATAATGTAAAGAGTGGGCAGAATGGAAGTTGAGAGAACAGTCAGATTGTTTCATTGTCCCAGATTTTGCATTAAGATAGTCACAGTAGATAAGGTGGAAGTGACCCACTCATGTTACAATTTGAAGACCCATCTAAGGAGTTTTGCTAGTAAGTTGGACATCACTATTGTTTGTCCCAAGAAACTGGGTGAATAGTAGGGATGAATTATTTTGGGGTTGAAATCAAATTCTAGTTCCTAAAGGTACATATGTGGAATGGGCATTTGGCTATTTTAGCCCAAATTCAGAAGAGATATTACTGATGATGATAAATGATTAAGAGTTGCAAGATATAATTGATACTTAAAGACATGGGATAAGATGGGTCTATCTAAGGAAAGATTATTTCAAGAACAGGGCAAAGGATTAAGTTGTGGGTATAAGTCATGTTTATAGGTTAAGAAAAATGGGGGGAAGGTAGCACAAGGAATGCAGTGAGGTAGGAGGCAAAACAAAGAATGTGAGTGTCAAAAGCCATTGAGTGTTTCAATATGATAGATTAAAAGAATCCACTTACAGTCACCTGGTAGGGCGAGGGTCCTTGCTGCTGGGCCAATTTGAGAGATATGAGCCTGAGTAAAATAGGCTGAGAAGGACTTGGAAAACCAGTTTTTCAGTGCAGTTTTTGATCAGTTTTCATTTCTTCTTACAAGATTATAATATTAAATTTACTCTAATGATTTAAAAAAGGAAAAAGAAAGCAAAAAAGATTAAAAAAGGAGGTATAAATTGCTTCCAGGACAATGATATAAAAAAGTAGAGCAAAAATAAAAATGTTGGTAGAGAGGAGGAAGACATAATGCCAAAGGTTTTTTTTTTTTTAATTTATTTTTTTTATTGTTTCCTTCAAGATGGTTAATATTAAGTCATGTACATATGCCAGAGAGAGGAACCCAGGAGTGAGGAAGAAATTAATGTTGTAAGAGAGACGAAATAATTGCAGAAGCACAGACCTTGAGGTACTGAGAAAGGATGACCTTAATTTTCTCAATGATGCACAAAGTGTTTGCTTACTGTAAGTCTTAGCTAAGCCATTGAATAAAGTGATTCTAATTTAATTGTTCTGGGCTGATCTTGGACATCAATATTTTTGTAAAAGCTCCCCAGTTACTTCTAATGTGCAGCCAGGGTTGAGAAGCAGTAATCTAAACAACAGTGTTTTGTGTTTATCATTTTTGAGCTTTTCTTTATAGTTTTATTACACATATATGTATCCCCAGCAGCTTACCCTTTAGCTGTGCATGAACTTTGTATAAATGGAATCCCACCCTGTGTACCTTGCTTTCTTTCATTTATTTTTATGGGATTCACACATGGAGTGTTGTGCATAGATCTGGCTCAGCCCTTTTCACTCTTCTATAGTCTCCCTGCAGAGGAAAATGTGTAATTTCTCCATTTCTCTGTCTATAATATGTGAAAAAAATTCCTTCAGTTTTTGACTATTACAAACGGCGCTTCTGTGTACACTCTTAATTATGTCTATTAAAATAGTTTCCTAGGAAGTGGGAATATAAACTGGTACAACTAATCTGGAAAATAATTTGACATTATATATTTGTTTTACAAAAATGGTAATTATATCTTATGCTTGGTTCCATACTTTCTTATCACCTAGTGTATTTTAAAATTGTTGTAAAAAGCAAATGGTTTTCATTTGCCTGCAGTTTACTTTGATCTTCTACTTCACTATTTCTATTATTTTTATTGCTATTATTATTTTAAATGAAAGGCATAGGCAGGAATGAAAGTGACTAGGCAGGCAGACAGGAAGAGCGAGGAAGAAGAAACATTTTATTCATTTTATTTAGTTGTTCAGCTTGGTTGTTTCCATAGCACCAGGTCTTGAACTGGAAACCTTGGGATATATGTGGACTATAGCTGGTGGACTAAGCCATGAGGCCATCAGGGCATGCCTCTTATTATTTTTATAGTTAGAAAATTGTCCAACATATAATAGCAGTCCAATATTCACCTAGAGTTTGTTCTTGTTTAATTGTTTTACATTTAGCTTTTAAAGAGGTCTGATTTTGTATTAAACCAAAAATAAAATTATAAATTTCAGAATTATAAACTGGCAAATAAAAATTGCAAAAAGGATTCCAAAACTAATGTCCAAAGATATCAATGGGAAGAAAATCTATTAGGAAAAGTGATCAGAACAAGAAAAGATAATTTATGAAGGAGATATGATTTCTAATCAACATGTGGATAGTCTTCATCCTCAGTAATTAAAGAAATAAAATGGTAAAACTATTCTAGAACAGCTTTTGCATTTGTTAGTTACATTTTAAATCATAATATATGCTGATCATTATTAAACACTGCTGGTAGAAATATTCATTAGTACCAAATTTGTGGAAAATAACTTGATACCATGTATTAAGAGCAGTTAAAAATAATTACTTTCCTAGGTTTCTATTACAAGGTTCAAGCTGTGGATACATTTCAAGAATATTTATGCTTTGTTATATTGTAAATGCCCCTAAATATGGTTATCATTAAGTTGTTTGATTATATGATGGAATATGATTAGGCTGTCAAAAACATGTTTTCAGTGACTAATGACATGGGAAGATGTTCATTACTGACGAATAACAAGTATTATGTATAATCTATGATCTCTATTTTATGAAATATTTTCATCTATCTGCTCTTTTCTCTCTTCTCTAACTTGTCTCTCTTTCTGTCTCTACACACATGGACACATATCTCTCTCACACATGTGTCAAAGCACTCAGAGTCGTTCTCTCTGGATGAAAGAAACAAAAGTAAACATAATTTATTTCTTAGCATTTGTTTTTATATATCTTTGAAATGCTATTAAGTTGCTTCTCTGTATGTTTGATTTAGCTGAAAAGAGTATTGACCTCCTAAAATACAAGAGGTTAAGTGCTGAGAAAAGAACCATCTTGATATAGATTTATTCAGTCATAGTCTGTAAACACACATCTCTTTCTGATTCAAAAAAAATCAACCTTTCTCCTTCATTACTAGTTTTGTTTTCTTCTTATTTAAATCCCTACATCTATCTCTCCAACAACTAACAACAGCCACAGCGGTCAGGTCTATGAGAGCTAATGAGCCCACTTCAGACATCGCCAGCTATTCTCAGAAAAAGAGAAGCATAAAGCAAAAGAGTGAAAGGCACCCCAATTGCAGCCACACGGAGCATAGCTTTGCGAAGCCTGGGGCTACCTGCAACACTGAACCACAGAGATTCCTTGGAGCTGTCCATGCAAGGTCTCAGCAGTATCTCCCAACTGGTGCTCCTGGCTAAAGGTTCTCTTTTGATCTCATTATTTGTAAAATCAGGGACATATGACTTTTCTTCTAGGCATGTTGTGGAATTCAATGAGAGTGATTTAAGCTGGACGTACAGTATGTTTTGGGTACATAGTAGGTAATAAATGTTGCTCTCATTACATACATCACTTCAAATCCTCATGTAGAAAATGCAAGGCTTGTCTCCTGATTGAGACAGTTTAGACCTTTTAGCTAATACATTATAAATGATGAGGTGAAGTCACAGTGTTGATTTCCCAGGCAAGACATATTGATCCTCTCTTGTAACAACATCCTTTTTTGCAATAACGTTGTTTTTTTATGCCTCATTATTGACACAGAGATTTTGTGAGATGAATATTGATGCTGCAAATCTTTCTCCATTCTTTAAAGTGTAACTAACCATTTTATTTTAATCTGATGCTTTCAAGGTGTCAGTAAGTGTGGGGGAAAAGGCTTTTCTTTGGAGACTGGAAAAATTAACCTGTGCCAAGCAATTTGCTTGGGGTTTAGGGAGAAATCTGTGGTGTTGCTGCAAGCTCTGTTGTCCCCTTTACACAGAGAAGATAATGGTGATCCCTGTGATGCAACAGGCCAAGGACTGGTGGTGGTTCTGGACCACAGAGGAGGAGATAGTTCTTCAGGTAAGTGATGCTAGAATTAAGGATCAGACAGTCATATTTTCATAACCCAAAGAGTAAGGCAGTACTAGGAGCATAAAAGAAAGCAGTGCTGTGATAGATGCACCTAGATTGATTACAGAGATCTCTACAGAATAGCCTCATCCTAATGCAATCATGGACAAGAGTTGTAAGTGAGCAGGATGCATCTCTACTCTGAATCATCAAGGATGATGGACAAGGTCAGTCATGGGAAAAGACACACATATGGGTCTCAGTCTAGTGCCCAGTGATGGCACAGCCTCTGTTGATGTGTGGAAGCCACACTTCTACACAATTTTCATATGAATTTTAGAGATCTACCCTCAGTAACCTGAGCCTTTCTGCCTGTGCCCTTTGCCTCAGCTCTCGGGCCTCCATCTTGTCTTCTCAGGATTGTACTATCTCCCCCTCCTGTGTAAAACATGGGCTCAGAAAGCAGAGTCCTATATACCCATTTTGTGGGAGTGTCAAAGGCTTAATCACCAAATTAAAGAAATCTTTAGATAATTTTTAAAAATAGACAACACCTGACAGGATATCCATGGAAGTCAGTCCTAGATTTAAAGATGTATATAAAAACTGCTGTTCTCAAAGTTATCTCTGCCAGCAAGCTGTCAGTGGTAGGCAAGAATCTGCTCTGTTTCAGAAGAATGAAGACAACGAAGTTTCCAAAAAGGAGCACATCGAGCTGCCATCATTCAGCCCATCTCACCTCTAAGTATTCTGTCACCATTAGCAAACTCATACCTAGCAGAGAGAATGTGCCAGTAAGAGGATGGAAAGATAGGCCCAGATACATAGTTTTCACCTTGACTAGGTTGCAAAATTACCTTGAGAAGAGTAAAAAGAGATATAGTTCCCTGACTCTACTCCAGATATGCTGAATCACATAGTCTTTCATGGCTGGTCCTTAGCGCCTTCTTTTATAAAAACGATTCCTGGATAGTTAAATTCACAGTCCAGTTTTGGGAACTCAACATGGGTCAAAGGACCTTGAATAGGAACTTAGGAGCTAGAAAATCACAAGTTGATCAGTCTCTCGTTCAATCTATGTTACTTTCAGGGCTTGTGAAGTGGGGTAAGATATCTTGATTCCTGGAGTGTCAAGCCTAGACAAAGTTGACTAAACACCTCACATGTCTTATCTAGAGGACTCCCCTTTTGTCCATGGGCATGAATGAAAGAGGAAAACCACGGATAATGGTTCTTACATTTGATTCCAAATCTGAAAATTGCTTAAATATGAAAAATACTGCTAACAACAATGACAAAATCACCTACGTACACTTCAATGAAAAGAAATTGATTTAAGTTGTATTTTCCTACAACAGAAATCACTTTAAGTGATCACAAATAAATACATTTATAAATGAAAAGGACAACATAATGCATTGTGGATGGAAAAATAAACATTGCATGTAACATAATTATCTTCTTGAAAGTGTACATACTTGAGTACATACAGATACAGGTTACCAATGAAACTTTACAAACTATTACCAAAACGTCTGCCATGGTTATTTCTGAGTAAGGAGATTGTGATTTTTCTTTTCTACATTCCATTATTTTCTGATTTGCTTGCAAGGATCATGTATTATTTGTTGACTTAAAAAAAAATACTGCAATGACACAATGAGCTCATGTTCTCAGCATCTCTCACCTCAACTATCACAATAGCTTCTCTTCAAATCTCTCCATTTCTGATCTCACAAGTTTCAATTTCACTTTGTCAGTATCTTAAGATCAGATCAAGGGGTATACATCCTCTCCAAATTCAACTCTTTCATCTGACAATTGACTTTGCTCATGGTCTCCAAGTTTCATTCTTGCTTTAACTGCTTGACTCAGCTCTCCACTCCCCTAGCACACTAGTCCCTTTAGAATACTCCTGGCCTATCAGCACATACAAAATATTTTTAATGCTAGATACCTGTTCCATTGTTTCTAAACTTTTAAAATTATACTCACTCTTTAATGACTGCTCAGAAATTACTAACTACATCAGACCTCCTCATCTACACCCCAAAATTAATGACCCCTCTCCCCATACATACACTACGAATTGACTGAACCACCACATACCATTTTTATTCTTTCCTGTTCACCACTTACAGATTTGCTTCCATTGTAGTGAAAAGGTTCCTGTTTACCTTCGGCTCTGTTATAATTCCCAGCTCAATGTATTGAGCTGCAGACTGCACTCACTTGATAAAAACAAACAAAACCATTTTTGTGACTTACATAAAAGTCTGCAATTTTAATAATCAAAATAGCAATACACTTATTTAAAATCTATGGTCTTAGATAATCTGAATCACACCTATATTTCTGGTGGTAATGTAAAATCATTTAGCTTCTGAGAATATTTTGGCAATGTCTTATCAACCTAAGCCTAGACCTACCATATGACCCCAAAATTGCAGTCCTGAGCATTTAATCCAAAGAACTGAAAAATAAAAGTTCACATAAAACCCTATATTAACCATATTTCTAGTTTTCGTACATGATGTTTTGGCACCTAGTGCGTTGCTGACTAGGGAAAGATTGCCCAAGTCCAAGGTTGGTCGATGGTTTATAGATTTCCTAGAGTTAATTGAGAATACTACCTGAACCCTTCCTTTTGCATACAAGCAGGGAGAGCCAAAATCCAAGTCTCCCACTTGTCTGCCTTCTATGTGGTGGGCCTTTGAAATCTCTTAGACACTCTTACCTTGCCCTACTCACCCAAGCGTCAGTCATCTAGTATCCGTAAGCTCCACCCCTGAAATTATTCCGAGTAGCCAATCCTAACCTATTTTGTTCATTTATGTTACCTGTCCAGGCTTTTTTTGGAAAACTGAAAGTATTCTAGATGTTTCCCTGATTTCTCTGTCTGCCTGCAACTGACCTCAATGTCTTTCATGTAAACCTGAGTGGCACAGTGGTGTTTTCCTCTCTTGGGAACTGTGATAATAAATTATCTTTTTCACAAGATAAGTAAATAAACCTTTATTCATTAATTTATTTGAATATTGAAGAAATACATTTTTTTCCTGTGGCAATGGCTCCTGATCTGTTGGCTTCATCATACCTGAATAAAATGAAATCCTGGGCATCTTGTAGCACAAACCTATAACGAATACTTGCAGCCAGCTTTATTCGCAATCATCAAAAACTGGAAATAACCCAGATATCTAGGAGTAATGGTGAAACAAACTGTATGACATCCATATGATGGAATTTTCCTGGCAGTGAAGAGTCATGGACTCACCACATGCAACAACATGGATAAATTCAGAGAATTATGCCTAATGAAAACAAATAATCCCAGATGATTTATGTATTTTATCATTCCATTTATATCTTGTTATTGAAACTTACAAAATGAAAAACAAATTAATGGTTATCAGGTATTAGATCATGAAAGGGGGACAGGGAAGTGGTTGATATAGACATAAAAGGGTACATGACAAGTCTTTATGGTGAATAAATTGCTCTGTCTTTACTGTATCTACATGACAATCCTAATCGTGATATTGTCAACTATTTTTGAGAAATGTTACTGTAAGGTTTTTTCTGGGCTCCGCGAGGAGACAAGCTCAATCAGACAAAAAATGTCAAATAGCCAGGGCTTTATTGGGGTTTGCACACCCGGGTGAAACTCCCAAGTCCGCAGAGGGCCGGGAAGTCGGGGGCTTGGAAGTCGCGCGCCCGAACAAAGGGGGACCGGCTCTTTAAGCAGAGGAATTTTGCGGGCTTCCCATATGGCGATTGGGATTGGCCCTGTGAATCCAGGTGTGGGGGTTGCATCCCTTATTCTGACGTCATCCACCTTTTTCCCGGGCTTGGCCTTTCCCGGGCATGGCCGCTGCTGCTTTGGTCCCTGGGCCAGCCTAACAGTTACCATTGGGGAATACTGGACAAAGAGTATAGACTTGTAGAGAATCTAAAATTACCTCCAAATAAAGATTTTAATTTATATAAATGCTTAGTATTATGTGATGAGATGTGCTCAGAACTGCTAAAAATAATCCTTTTGTGAATCTTGTTAGTAGCTTTTAGAAAGCTTGCTCATCTATCCAAAGTCAACCACTGAGAAGGCCAATTTTGCTCCTGACTCTAACATTCATTTCAAGACCAAATGATGATTACGGCATTAAAGACACACACACACACACACACACACACTCTACTGCTTGTCACAGGTCTTCATATGGCAGAGAGAGGAAATAGGGTGGAAAGTATCCACAAATAATATCACAGTATCTAATACTAAAGTTAAGGAGACTATATAGACATGAATAATAGTATCAAAGTGATTATTTATTATGCATTTACTTTAGAAGGAATCATTGATGATAAGACTAATATATCTAAACGAAGATTTTAATTACAAAGGGATGCAATCACCGTAACTGTATAATTAAGAAACCAAGTAAGGCTGTGATGCAGAGGAGTGACAAATAAAGATCAAGGGCAAATTATGTTCAAGAACATTGTGCTCACACATCTAGCACTTCATCATAGTCATGTTCAGAGCAAAATGTGTTCTTGTAGGATTCAGTCAAAACAAAGCCAAATAAATAATGGATGATTAAAATATAGGGGGAAAAAAGCAAGTAGAGATGACTACAGGAAGTAGCAATAAGTTCATCAAATAATCCTATAAATCAGCAGCCTGGAGTATGTGCAGAGGATCATGGATGGCATGCTGACAAAGACTTGGCTTCTGAAATAGGAAGAACGAAGAGCCTATGGGCCATTTGGTAGAATACAAAGAAAGCCCATGAAAATCAATAGAAAACATATGGAAAACATATGATCAATAGGCAATAATTGACCCTGCATTCTATTAATGAGCTAATGAGACAGAAACAGGGAGATGAAGGCAAGAGGAGTACTGGAAAGTAAGTTCAGTGATAGCTGTCCCCGCTGTTACTACCCCTCCTCTTGGAAGGCAGATAAGTATTCAGTCTCTGATTCACAGCATTTTAAGATTTCACCCCTTTTCTGATTACAGCCACAGAGACATACTTCTACATTGAGAATGAAAGAAGGAAAATGTTTGACTGGGACAGAAACCAACTGAATTGCTAGAAATGTGATTGGTTCACTTGGGTGATGAGGAGCATGGTGTATGTGATGCTGATTAAGGAACAATTTACCTTCCGACTCATTTCGCTCCCACTCTACTCTGTCAACCTAGCTTCTTCAGCTTCTTACTATTCTTTTCAATAGTAAAAGTTCTCAGGAGACTTGTTTTTTTCATTGGATTTTGCCTACTAGAAGAGAGGCATGGTCTTCTCAGGAAGATGTTGAAAAGAAAGTCAAGTTCCCGGTTATGTTAGCTTGCAGGAGCTACAGTTAACATAGTACCACAAACCATGTTAATGTTAATAACAAAATGTTAATAACAAAAAATGTTAATAACAAAAATATATTGTTTTGTGGGTGTAAATGCTGGTTCTTCTGTACTATATGGGAACAATCTCTCATTTTGGCTTCAGATGACCATCTTCTTCCTTGTGTCTCTTCATATAATCTTCCCTCTTATGTGTGTCTGTCCAAATTTCCCTTTTCATAAGGGTATAAGTAATATTACATTGAAACCTACCATAACTTCAGTTTCATTTGAGTACTCCTGTAAAGACTCTGTCTCCAAATAAGGTCATTCATTAGATAGTGACTTTAACATAAAAGACTTTGCGGGAGGAGAGCATCACATATAACCATAGAGGAGGCACTGACAAGTAATTAAGCACTTTTTGTCCTGGATTGGGTTTACAGTGTTGATGATCATGACTTACTAGATAATAAGAACATGATCCAAAGATTGGGGAGGGAAGGGACTCAAAATTATTTGACTCTATTGGAGACAGGTAGCAAAGTTATGGTCCTACTAGAATCTTGAAGGTAAAAGACACCCGTATTAAGTTACTGGGTTTGGATAGTGTTCACATTGGGAAAGGGAAACAAAATTAGCCATGTGATTGGTAAAAATTTTAATACACTTTTGTTATAGCTTCTACATCTGAATGTAGAGAAATTAAAGTGTTATGTGCTTTACGACTGGCTGAACGTGAGAAAGGATATTCCAGTTCAGGAAAAATGACATGTAGAGAAGTATAGTGTGGCATATAAGCTGCCCTCCAATCCACTATTAGTGGCCTGATACCAGTTCAGAGGGACCTAAATTAGCCTGCATTTTGTCACAATGATGGTGCCAGGATTTTGCAAAAGTGACCCAACTCGAAGGTTGTATTCATTATATCCCATTGGTTGAAGAAAAAGAAGACTCAATCACATGCCTGACTTCCATCAACAGGAGGGAGAAGGGGGCACACAGAGAAGAGGGCTAAGTTTCACAAAACAGTATTCAGGGACATGCTTGCCTGATTACTTCCTCAGACAGTGTATGTAGGTTTATAATGCTCAACTCCTTTTGCAGTCAAAAGAAAATGGTTCTTATTTCAATCATCATCACCCAAAAAGAAGCCTAGAATCTTATTGCATTCTTTGGGTATCAGTGACAGTATGTGCCTATCCAGACATTCTCTTTGGCCTTTTGATTCAGTTAACCTGCAAATCAACATTTTTAGAAGAACTCAAAGCAAGAAGATTTGTGGGAAACGGTGGCGCACTTTCTACCTTCAAGGTCCCCCACTCCTGTGATCGCTTTGAACTAAAATTCTCTGTCACTGATGATTTTACCAATTATAGTCACAGGCAAAAGGAGGCAGCTTCCATCTGGAGGTTCCCCTTAGGGCCATCTTCCTGACGTGGTCACCAGACAGTCTTTCTGAAAAGCAGCTACAAGTTTGCTTCTGGGCTTTCCTGGACATCTGATATCTGAACATGTGACAAAAGGAGGCCTTGTGACACCAGGCAGATAGTCTCATTCTGGAATAGTTCAACTCAAAGTTAATAACACACAAGATAGAAGGAACTCAACAATCTTCCTAGTCAAGTGGAAATGATATCAGTGCTATCTTGCCTTTACCAGAAAATGTGGCAACCTCTTTTGGGGGAATACTTTTTTCTAAAAACTTGATCCTACATGGTTTAGCTAAGTTAACAGCATAATGGTACCCACAGGTTTACTGTGATTGTTAACTCCAGTTTTGTGGAACTGATAGTGGAAATGGTCCTCTCCCCAGTGGATAAAACTCAGAGCCATTTTCTAGACAATAGAGTTCTAGAGTTATTTCCAGGTGTGGAAATAAATCACAGCTGCCACCCAAGTGTGCAGATCACTCATGTATATGCTCAGAGTAAACGACTGCTCCTGAAGAAATTGACCAGAATCAAGCTACTCGTTAAACCTGTATAACCCCAATTGCGACAACTGGGACCTGACCACTGTCAGAGTAGGCAAGGAAGGACATCCATCATCAGTGACTGAGCACAAGTTAAATGACTCTGTGTTTCTGATACAGCGTCTACACTACACGCACGCCTTAGGGCTCCCTCCAAAATTGATCCATTTGCTTTGGGGTGAGGCAGGGGACATTGCATGGGAAACCCGTCCGTGCCTGCCCCTGATCATTGACCAATTGGCACTTTTGACTCTCCTTCAAGGTTCTCGCTGGTGCATCACAACTGTGGATGTTTTTTTCTAGTCTGTGGCTTACTTTTTACATTAGTGCTGACATTCTTTGATGAGAAGTGTTTACATTTGGTAAAGTCCATTTCTTTCATGTTCTGTGGTTAAATACTTTTTCTGTGTTGTTTATTCAACAATTCAACATCATCAACACTGTAAACCCAACCCAGGACCACAAAAACAACACCTTACATGGTTCAATCTAATTAACATGGTTCAACCCTCTGTTTTCCATGTATTATTTTATATTGTTTTTATATGACAAGAAAGAGTAGCCATTTCCCTTTTAAAGATGATGAAAGTGAAGATGGAGAGGTTAACTTTCCCAAGTTCACACAGTTGATTAACGACAGAGTGAGGTTGTAACACTGGCAGCCTGTCTCTAAAGACTGTACTCAAGCACATTGCTGAATCACACATTGCACCTGGTACTGGGGTATCAATTTGTGTGCCTTGCTCTATTGTCTGTGTGATCCTTGAAGGGAAAACTACTTGTCTTCGCAACCCTTACACAGTACACAGTATCTTGCAATGTCAGTAATACTTGAAGAACGAGTAAACAAAGAATGGAGCATTGTCACCACTAGGGACTGCTGGTCTGACATTACAAAGACAATGGTCATCAGCCTTGATTCATTTGCATACCTCTCTACATGCATCTGATTTTCTGGAACACTCCCTCTTTAAAAAAAAATGAACATCATAACATAGATATTTATGAGCAATGTGGTTATTACAATTGAGGGTCTTTGATCTATATTACCAGAGAAAATTCTATTGCAAACTATCCTAGGCATTTAAAAACACTCAATTACAAAAATTAGATGTTATTCTTACAATTTTACTGGAGAAGCATCTTTCGCTTCCTTAAAAAAATCTGCAAACCTACTATTACACTCATTCATAGTAAATCTACCTAATACTAATATGCATGTAAGTACATAAGATCCAGCAGCAAAGAAATTAGTTTGTAGCATATTTTAAATATTATTACTATCAAATTTATCAAATAGCTTTGAAAGATTCTCGCAATCTCCCTTCATAATTTAACAACACCATTATTTGCAAAAATAGCTTTATTCATTCTTGGTAGCATTGGATGCTCTAGTAGCACACTTATTTAGGTGAAAGAATTTATGTGTGTTTCTCTAGGCAGTCCAGTGACAATGCAAATGAGTTATGTTATAATTTTTTTGGTAATTAGCATTCATTAAAACAGGAACATCTTTTACACATATTCAAGGTATGAAATTCTGTCACGGATTTAAAATCTCTAAATAAATCACTTCCAATTTGTGCTTTATAGTTGAATGCCCATTGTTATTTACCATTTCTAACTCATGTCAGAATATTTTATAGAAAATTTAATTTTGTTGTATAACTTAAATATTACTGTAAGTGGGAGGTGCTGAAACCATATCTGATTATTTTTCAATAACATAATTTCATTTGTTCTTGGTAGTGCTTGTCAAGGTATTTTACAACTACTTGATCTGAAGTAAAATAAAGCCATTATCCTAGCTATCTATACTTGCATTCAGTTTTGAGAGAACAATTCCTTCACCACATAGGTAATGTGCAGGCAAACATACCTTTATATAAATAACTAGAAAAGCATCTAGGAAATACTTTCTAAAATCTAACTTATTCTGTTTCATTACATCGAGAGCCTTTAAAGAAAAAATAGCTTGAAAATTCCAGCTGTTGTGGCTATTATTATAGTCAATTAAATTATCAGTAATATATCATATTAATTGCTCTTAATGGGAATGATAAATATAACAATAATGATAAAGATTAATTGTATTTTCTAAAATGAGTTGCATTTTGTAGTATTTCTGCGTGGATATGGTAAGTAACATGATTATTTTTTCCCAGAAAGCAATGCCAAACATTTTTGATTGGAGTATTAGAATATTCTGCAGCAAACATTTTACATGCACAATGTACCCCTAGTCAAATTCAGGGCTCATAGCTCATGACGACTCTACTAAAAGGATAATGTACAAATACTGGGCTATACTACACTCTCTCCCAAAAGTCAGAATGATAATGATAATGAAAATGATCAGAGATATAAGCTATAGAGAGGTGTATAGAATTTCACAAATTTTGAACTGGAGAATCAGTGAGAATCTCCAAGTCAAATTCTTCACTGCCCACTTATTTCAAAATGCATTACTGGACTCCAGACCTAGAGATTCTGGCCCAACAGACCTGGGCATAGGCTCATAATCTGTGTTTTTGCAAGGTACCTAGAAGAACTTGGTGAGGGATATCTCACTCCACACTTTGAAAAATGTGATTTGGAAAGACTGCAGAATCAGGAAGGCTACTGATACAAGTCTGTTGTCATGTTGAATCAGAACCTAGGTTACCAGAGCCAGATCACGTCCAGGCCAAGCTAGAAGTGATGCCCGTGAGGTTGAGTGAAGGCTCCATCTTTGTTCATGTTCAAGATCAGCTTGGTTGCAAGGAGTGGAGTGAAGCTGAAGTCACAATATGGAGCTCAAGTGGTCCTTGCTAAAGTTGGGGAAAGCCTGAAAGACAGCCACTGCCAATGGAGTTCCATCCACTTCCACCTCCTACTGGCTTTGCTGTCAGGAAAACTGCAACTTACCCCTGTGGAATCACTCAGACTTGGGTGTGGGAAGGAAACTTTTTTTTCTCTTCTCAAACTTGCTGTGGGTGGGCCCTGACTCTAGGAAGATTTTTCTGAAAAGGTGTCAAGTATAAACAAGAGCATGAAGAAAGCTGACCTATCTGAGGTTGGAATTATGGAGATCCAATGATGAGCAACTCTCTCTGGATGTATTACTGAGGTCAGCTTTTGCTTTGCCGGTGTCACATCTGTGAAGAATATTGCTTCCTGAAGTTCACTTAAGAGAAAGAGTAGAGCCTTAATAGAAATCAGTGATTTCTACTTTAGCTGTCAAGATCACAGAAGCAGTAAAATCCCTCCCTAAAGATGCTCATTCATTCAGTGGTCTCGCATAGAATTTAAGAATTTGTTTTTAAATAGTGTTCTGTCCCAGTTAATTTTCACATGAAGTCAGCATTGGAAACCGGGTTCCCCCTAAATAATAGAAAGTTAACATTTGACTGAATACTATCTTGAGTTTATCAAGAGTTTCTAGCTTGAAAATTCTAATAACTAATTCAAAGTTCATTAATTACTAGAGCCAATTGTACAACTTTCCATGAATAGCCACACTGTTGTTTAGTGACTTCATTCCTCTAATCAGAAATCAAGTTAAGGTGTTTTAATTGAAGCCCATCAACAATCAGTCAAGCAGTATTTTATGGTGTTGTCACTCCTGATTTACCTAATGATCTGTGAAAGACAACTGCATTGCGATGAAAACTTTAGCCTCAGACAATAGTTTCCAGTAAGGTAAAGGGCAAGACCTACTGAAGAATAGAAGATCAAAAGAAAGACACTTTGGTATTCCCAAGCCCCAGTGAAAGTGTAACCTTTAGCAAAATGCCACATTGTAAAGTGTAGATTTCATATAATATATTCTCTTTGGGATAATGAAACATTCATTAGAAGGGGGAAACGAGCACAGAGTGACATGGTGTAATTATGGTAGGCTGTGACCCTGATGTGAGGAAATAGTGCCAAGTTTGACACCAGTAATGACCACCAGGTTTACTTAGAGTCTCTCTTCAATTAAGAGAAGATGATAAAGCTGGGGGGGAGGTGGGGGAGAGAGAGAGAAAACTGAGTTTTGTTTTTCTGTCTAGTAAATAAGGAACCGCTAACTGAGGAAGCTTTTGTTCTTTAGGTAATTATGAGAATGAGACATGAAAAAAACACCATTTCACTTTTAAGGGCAAGATTGATTCTAAAAAGCTTACCTAGTCAAGATTTTAAGCAAAATAGTGTCAAACCGCTTGCTTTTTCTCACTTTTAGCATAGACTGAAAAGCCCTATGATTCTTTGGAAAAACGCGGCAGTTAAGAAAAGAAAATGTCAGAGATGGCTATTCTATAACGCATAGCATCTCCCCCAGGAAACTGCCTCATTTTTGTTTCTGTACACTACTAATTACTTCCCAGCCTACTAAATTCACCTATATCCACATGATTACTATAATACTTTCCCTGACAGCATAATGTGTACCTACCCCCAGTCCGCCGGTTACATTTGATTGTCTCTGGGTTGGGCTTCTGACTGAAGCTGAACAAATCATCTTGCTTCTCTGTGGATTTGGAACGGGTTTAAGACATTCCTGCTCATTTTAGCTGCTCACTTGAAAACAAGTGATGAATTCTTGAGAAATTAATATAGAAACCACATCTTGTCATAACAAATAGAAAACAGAGAAATCAGCTCTGCAGCATGAGAGAAAAAAAGAAGTAAATGTGACAAAAGAAGCAGAGGCAAGAGAAAAAAATGTTGGTGACAATTTACATCCTTATACTAATTATTCCTCAGGCTTGATGCACTCTGTTCTACTTCATGTGAGTCTTAAATCCGATTTTTATTATTGCAATCAAAAGATGTCTAAATAATAGGGAGAAAGCAGTAAGTTTGGCCAAAAGAGTCCAAAGTCAAATATCCAGAAAAGGAGAAAGAATCTGACAAGAATTCCACTCTAAAATGAAACATACTGACAAGGACTGAAATCAACTGTGAGTAGAGGCAACACCAGTTGGAAAAAGAATAATCAGGCTTAAGCCAGGATCTTAGACATAAGGATGTGGTAGTCAATGCCTAAGGAATTAGTTATAGTTATAGAATTGGCCAGCTTTGAAAGACTTGAAATGTTTGTGGTTAATTGAGGTGGATATGGTTCTACATCTGAAAATCAACCTACAGCTTCTGACTGGAACAGATGAAGAAGGCTGTGTTTAGTCTTTAGAAAATCTAATTTCAATAAAATAGAAAGGAGAGACTCCATACTGGACTTACAGTCTATCTTTGCTTTAGTATTTTGGTTTCTCTAATACCTAGATAGGTTTTCTCTAAACAAATGAAGATATATATGATTGCATCATATGTATTGATCACTCAGTGATCATCATTTTCCAAAAGTGACTTAAGTCTAATGCTTGAACCAATAATGAACATATAAGGGTTATTAACAACCTCCTAAGGATGGGTCTTGAAAATTTAAACTAGTCACTATGATATATCTCTGAAGGCGTATGTCACAGATTGTCCATTTAAATTCTTGTCATATATATTTATCTGGTACTAAGAATGTAAAAAAAAAAAAAATCCTGTAGGTTATGGCAAAGTTTACTAAGAATGTACATTTAATCCTCACTCCAGCATAGTATTTTAATAACTGTTTTGATATGCTAAAAATATGTTGATGTGCTGAAGAGTTCAGTTGCACTGACAAATAAAAAACATAAAAATATGTTTATTATCACTTATTAGGGAAATGCCAATCAAAACCACAGTGAACTATCTCCTCACACCAATAAGAATGACTATTATTGAAAAGACAAGAAGGAACAAGGCTGTCAAGGATGTAGAGGAAACTGAATTCTTGTACATTATTGGTGGCAATATAAATTGGAGTTACTATGAAAAACAGTATGAAAATTTCTCAAAAAGTTAAGTATAGAAAAACCATATCATCCAGCTTTTTCTCTGCTTGGTATCTACCCAAAGACTATGAAAAAAATCATTTGAAAAGATATATGCACCACTATCTTGGATGCAGCATTTTTTGCAGTAGCCTAGTTATGGAAACAGCCTAAGTAACGATTGAGGGAATTGAGGGATGAGTGGATACAGGTGATGTGGTATATAATACACAATGGAATACTACTCAGCTATTAAAAATGATAAAATATTGTCATTTTTAAAAACATGGGTGAACCTGGAAGGAAATACGCTAGTGAAATAAGTCACAAGAAAGACAAATACTGGATGATTTTATTCATATGTAGAATACAGAGAAACAAAGCAAACAAATAAGACAAAATATAAACTAAACCTTAGATTTGACAACAGAATGTGGTAACCAGACTTTTAATAGAGATCATAATGCAGTATATTCAGATGTCTAACTATAATGCTGTACATCTGAAAACTATAGTTGCAAAACAATGTTACTTCAGTAATTTTTTAAAAATAATAAACTGTTTAAACTTAGATTAGCAGACATATTTTGTTGTTGGATATGAATTCTTCTTACATTTTAGATGCAGTAGCAACTCAGTGATAAAGAGTTCTTGAACAAGATGCTTCTGTTTTCAAATTCTGCTCACTTGACCTGTAGGTTACTAAAAATATATCCTAAGATGGTGACATGCTGTGTAAAGCTGCTTACAACAACTTAAGATGCATCGAAGAGTACTGGACTGGAGAGATGAAGAACAGGGGTAAAGTTTCTAGTTTTTTAGTCTAAAATGAATTCAAGCCACTTAATCTGCAAACTTCATTTTTAAAATGAAATCATTTTGCTATTACCTTTCCTCCCATCTTTAAAGAATAGCAGTGTGACAACCAAATAGCATTGGAGATATCTCTATGTCAAAAAGAGAAAACAATTAAAGAAGTCACACCCATCCTCTACTTCCAAAAGATCACTAGGTTTCCAACTAATAACCAAGATTGAAACAGCTGGAAAATGAGAGTGGAAAGAAAAAAATTGGAATCTATAGGTGATTATAAAGAGAGATTATAAAGTGATGTGACTTTAGATGTGCCAAAATGATGTCTCAGATTAAAAACAAAATAAGGAAGAAAAAAAAAAAAAAGACTTTGTCTTCTTACTTACTTACAAGTCCTGAAGATTAAATCTATACCAGCTTGTTAAAGTGAATTATCAGTGAAAGCAATGGTTTTGATTAGTCATTTGCGTCTTGGTTTAAGTAAGTGAACATGTGCTCAGTTCCTACTGTGTGCATGAATATAATTAAACTACAAGGAGCTACCAAGTAGAATAAAATACAGTTGTTTTCTTAAAGGAACTCACAGTTTGATGGGAAAATAATTCACAAATGAAAACTTGTGATATGCAATGTGATTAATTGTATAACAAAAGTATAGACTTTTCTGAGAATAAACTGAAGGAAGGTGGATTTGGGAAAGTTTTCTAAAATCGGATTTTCTGCTTAAAGGTAAAAGAAAAGGAATTGTCATGAGGAGATGAGATATCTCAGAAAGGAACTCATAAAATGCAGAATAATGACAGAAAAAGAAAACAACGAATTTGGAGGAAAAAATTATGTTGCTTTTCCAGCGGTAACATGGTTAGTCATTTAAGTATAAATTCTGGGATATTTGGGTTAACAATCTATGCAACAATTCTTTTAGGTCTCAGCTGCTACAGAAAAAGAAAAGGAAAAAAAAAAAAAAAACAATAACAAAAGAAGAATCCTATAGAAGAATGGGAAAGTTGATCTGACTGTACTCCTAAAAAATGAAAATTTTAGTCAGAATGAAGAAAGTCAACAGAAAATGGTCAGCTAACAAAGACAAAAGAGAAATTTAACACCATTCTAATGTCCATTAAATAAAGGGACTCTATGTTCTTTGAGAGGTTTCACATACCCAGGTTTCCTTTTGTTTGAAATTCTCCCAGGTACAACTTGTCAAAGCAGGAAAATAACATTCACAAATCTAAAAATAATATACTAATAAACACCTTTGCTTCATTTTTCTTTTTTATCTTGGAAAAATAACTTACATTTTTCCAAGAATTGCTTGCAGTTAATTTTCACATCACATAAAAGTAACTATCTATCATCTCCATTTGACAGTTGGTCCATGTCATCCTGTTGCTATCACAACTATGAGTCGAGCTCACAGAAGTTCCTTAGTGGCCCAAATGCCAGTGTCCTGGTCTCTAAACTCTTGGGATAATTTCTTTACTGAGTTTCCAGATTTTTATGCTTCTTTGCCTGACAATTTCACATATAATTTTACTTGGATAAAAGAGGAAAGGCCTAGAGGATTTAACTTGCTCTCTACTGTTTCCAAAAAGAAAATATAGAATTTTAAAATAGCTTTAGTTCACTCGATGGGAAAAGAGATGAGTAACTTACCAACAGTTACAGCTTTTCTATTTTCTAGCAGTGCACTCATTATTTTCATTCAAGTTAAAAAAATTGCATAGCAAATAGAACTTACATCCATCTGAGGTAAAACATTTCATTATATTTTATTATCCCCCAATCAATTCCTAAAGCAATGTGTGAATGAAAATGTTTTATCCAGCATTTTCAAGAAACCAATTTAAAATTACACAGCTTATAACAAATTGCCAGAAATATTGCAAGCAGCCATTAATTTACTCTGAACCAATTAAACTCTACATTAATACATGCAGTAATATACATGCACTTGTTCTTAATTTCCTTTTGTAATTAAGCAGAAGCACAGGCATTGCCTCACTTGAAAAAGAATTTTATTTTTCGTTTGGTCTTTCCCTTGTCTTCTCTGACCCCTACCTACCAAGTGACAAATGTCATACTGTCCAGTATCACCATTCTTTGTCATTTATAGGAACACTTTCTTTTTAAGCACTCATGTATACTACATAGTGATTTTTTCAGTCTCCTGAAATTGCTTTATATATTTGGTAGAAATTCCAACCTCAAATCCATGGGGAAGAATTCCTAGAAGATTAACAGCAAGTAACATAATATGTGTTCCAGGATTTACCATCAGCAGTAGAGGGTGGGGGGAATGAACAAAAATTGTACTAGTTTGCATACTACTTCATAGTCAAGATCATTTATGTATTAGTCAGCATTCTCTAGAGAAATAAAACTAGTAGATTACATGAAAACCACCCATGCTATCACAGACCTACCCCAAACTAATGTTTAATCTGTCCATCCCATGAGCAGTCAAGTAGACACACAGAATTAACTGTTAACCATCTCATCTGACCACCCATACATATCTCCATAAGCCATTCAACTGAGTCAGCTTAAACTGGTTGACTATGCAGGTGCGCTAACCAGCCTAACTAACCCAGAGTAACCTCTACCTCAATATAATAACTTAACATGAAATTGTATATGGGCGCATACATTTAACTCAGTATAACAGATTGAACTATGGGTAGTAGCCTTCACAGTTAAGAAAATGCCTATTCCTGGAAAAGACAAACTTTTTCCTGGAAATCTCTGCCCTAAAATGCCCACTGGAGGAAGAAAGGTAAAAACTACAGAAGAGACTACCCCCGCCCTCATAAATGTGTGCACCCTAATTGAACCAGGGGTCAATGCTCACTTGAAACAGGCCCACTGCTTCTCCCTTTGAGAAGTGTGTTCTCACTTTTGTTTGCATTCTAAGTGTGTCAGCCTGGTAATCTTACATGTAAGTTGCAAGTACCTGTACTCCGAGCTTTTCCCAAGGCCTACATGCTAACATTATCACAATTATGAATTTCTGATTGCCTACTAAATATTTTTATTTGAATCAAAAAGGATATTGAAATTCCTATAAAATCAATCAGTTTGAGTAAAATTTCTCATCCTATGTGTCAGATATTTAATTAAGAGAAAGGGAAATAATGGTTTGAGTTTTCACTATATGCTAGGGTTTTTAAGTGAATTGGTTTGTTAAATTTTCACAATAAAATTTACCTAATAAAGAAATGGACACTTGGAGTGTTTCCATGATTTACCAGTGTCTCACAGTTTGTGGCATAATTGGAATTCAAATCTAGATCTAGCCTCGAGCCTGTGTTCATTGCATAATGTAAGCCTTCTGTTCAATGAATTAATTCAATGTGGAGAATGCTATTACTCACTTACACATGAACGTTTCATGTACTTGACTACAAATTCTGATATTCTGCGTGGTGATATTTTTTCACTTGACTGACATAAACATTTTTCCATGTATATGTATGGGCTCTAAAATGCTAAATGTTAACATCTTTTGCATGTGTTTCATGCTAGTATACTACAATTTTTTAAGCATTTCCCTAATTGTTTCCAAATTGTTCTATATTTTATCATCAATAAGTCACACGTAAGATTCACTCCCTTAGATATTTATTTCTATTAAGCTATTTCATTAAGATACAGCTTTAGTTTTGAAATTCATTGCAGTAAAGTATTTGAACATTCTATATATCTCTTACTACACATTACCCCCTTTTTACTTAAATAGATGCACTAATTTAAAATGAAATATTGCTACTTTTAAAAGGAAACATTGTCAACACTCTCATTCTAATAGGGAAAACATCAAGCTTGAGGGATTTATCACTCTGTGTTGTGAATTGCCCTTGAAAAGGATAGTGACAAACCTCCTCTTCTCCCCTGAATTATATTACATCCTGGAGGACTGAAATGGTCATTAATTTTTAATATCATCTCTTCTCAGTGAAGAGTATAATGAATTTTCCTTAAATAATCTTGTAGGATTAAAGTTCTAGAAATTCTGGGAAGATTTTGGAGCATCTTATAACGAGGTCAGAAAATGTAAAGTAGGTATTGAGTTCCTGGAGGAAAGTACATACCATAGATGAATTACCTGCATCAATAACAAATACAAATGCCTATAGAATGCCTTTTTTTTTTTTACTTAGTATTTTCCCTTATATTTTATTTTGGAGGATGGAGGAGTATAAGTTACACTGAGGTGACATTTGTGAGCTACAGAGGATGGTGTACCAGGAAAAAAAATCTTACTGCTGTTCTTATTAAAGGTAAAAGTTTCATTGGATTGAAAATACATCAACACATTACAATTTAACAACATACGAAAGCAATATTAAATATCTAATAAACAATATAAGTGTATGTATATATAATAAGTGTCAGAATATTAAAAAACGGAAGCTTTAATTTTCTCAATTTGAATGATGGAAGTATTTAGTACTCTTGAGGTATCAAACTCCTTTTCAGAACTGTCATGTATGATGAGTGTCCCAGAAGGTTAAACCTGTTACATTATGGAGTTCTCTTAACTTTGTATCATAATCTCTGTGTACCTGACCCGGGCCTTTGGGAACATCCTCAAGGGTTTCCTTTAAGAAGGTCTGCCACGTTCTGGAATCTCACACTTGCTTGACCATCTCTTAAATAGACTAGTTCAGTAACTTGATAGCAGAAGGCTATGGTCAATGAACTCTATCACTCTGTAGCAAAAGATTTATCCATGTTTAAGAACTTAGCTCAAGTCTGACTGGGAAAAATACGGAACTCTAAGAATAGAGGATTAAAGGACTGTTGATGAAAATTGTTGACCAAGGCAACTATGTGCAGTTAGTAAGTTCTTAATGAGCAATTACAAAGTATCTGACACTGGGTGTTTATATATATTATTGAGATATTATAAAAAAGGTAATATTTGACCCTGAATGTAGGACAGAAGTGATCCATATAATGTATGCACATAAAAACAAAGAAAATTTATTAACTCCCTTAACATGATTATCAAGTAACTAAGCCCTCCAAAAGTGACTTACTCTAAGTCAATAGGTGGTTAGTGTCAAAGTCAGACCTTAGAACCTAGACCACCTAATTCTTAGCTGTTCCCTTTTTCCCAAGGGTTCCAGAAAGATACTTTCATGATCTTTGCCTTATTGAAATACAAAAGTTAAATATTCATTTTCTCAGTTGCACTGCATGCATTTCATATGTTTAACACCCACTTGAAGCCAGTGGCTACCAGTTAACAGCAAAGACACAGACCACTTTTATTATGCAAGAGGTTCTATTACAAGGTATTTCATTAAGGCAATGAACCTGCTTCCCACTAGGCACTATAAAGAATAAATTAACTTGAAAAATGTATTTTTTAAATACTCTGTCTTCAATAATAAAATATTTACATAAGGACATGCAAGAAGAGTGATTTTACTAAGAAGTAGTGCAGTGATGAAATCTTCTTGCTGTCTCCTGCTGCCTTCCTTCCAAAAAGAAATGTTTACGTGGCTTTCTTTGAATGTCTCAGATGTTCCACACCTTTCTCTCCATGGAACCAGAGCTTGAAAGTTTTTCCATAAATCTCATGAAACGATTCATGTAAGAATAGCACTAATATTCACTATAGCACTCATGTCTTAGCACATGTATTAAACATAAAAAAAATAAATAACATGTACTAAATGAAACATATATGATTATTAAGGAAGAAAAGATATTTTCAAGTAGGTATTTAAATGAACCATAATAAATTAAAATCAGTATTTTTTAAAGCAATTTCTAAGTTGGGTATTTCTTTCTCCCACAACTAGAGAACTTGGGACAAAATCATGAAAGTGTAAATATATTTTTATGTAACATTTTTAAAAGTGAAAAAATGACTGTTCATAAATATAATATTGGTAAAATGAAATAATCACTTCCATGCAAAGTGATATTATATAAATGAAAAAGAGAACCAGAGCAACTTAAAATATAGTTTAAGCAGGAATAGTGTGATTTCATATAAAGGAAACTACAAGTTTGCATATACAAAAAAAAAAAAAAAAAGAGTATTTTTGGTGTTTGCTATCCTCTCTGTATCTCTGTCTCTGTCCCATTTTCTCTTCTTGCCTGTCTTTACTGATTGTTTTTTTTTCAACATTGAACACATACTACTATTGTAACAGAAAATGTACAAAATACTTCTTAAGTAAAAAATAAAGAACATTTCTCCTTACCTGATTATGCTTACACTACAAAGTCCAATAACAAATGCTTAAATACATGGACACATGAATAAACACAGAAATGCATATAATTAACTATCCCAGCATACTTAAAATCTAATAATCTTATTCTCATAGTTTTGAGATACCTCTAGCAAATGAAATAAAATTTTTGAACTTGCTGTCACAAACACATGTATAAGAAAATAAGCTTTTGCTTAGTTAATGATTCATAGTAAAAATAAAAGAGAGTAATGATAAGACCAGGGGGAGTTTAGAAATAAAAAATGGAACCCAGGATATATAGATTTATAAGGGAGCAATGAATCCTAATAACTATAGCACTGGTCCCAAAGTTTGAGTGTTAATTGAATTTTTTTAAAGACGTCGAAAGGTGAAACTTCAATAAATCCACAATGCCAAACAAACATGCTGCATTTCTATTAGTCTGGTCATCAGCTTTTTCTGTCTCTATTTTTTTTTTTTTTTTTTAATATTTCCTGAACCAACTGTAGGCAGTAAGTGAATTGAGGACATGTTTTTAAAGAAACTGAAAAATGGTAAATTTTCCTCTCACTTTGAATCTTAATGAGATCAGGAGCATATGATTACTATAAACTGGGGAGGGAGAAAAGGAAGAATAGATGAAGGGGGTGGTGAAGGGAGGAAAAGTTCTAATCCATTTCACTGGAGTAAAGATCAATTTCATTTTAATATAATTTTTAATGGTTGTTCAAACTCCTATAATGCACCCACACAAAAGGCTTCAGTTAATGTGTGTGTATTTTGAGCAGTTCCCCTCTTCGACCCTCCAGTTTAATTTCCGTCCTTCAAATGAGATGAATGGAGCGTGAAGCAGGTCATATCTCAATGCTGACACATGGGTTGCAGAGAGAACTCACAGCCTGGAGAAGCAGCCAGTTTGGAGATTAAATCAAAGCAGCTCTGAATAGATGGGAGGTCAGCCAGGGCCAGCTTTGACATTTGATAGGACCTTGTGATCAATCAGGCCTTTCTTCACTCTTCCAGGCTTCCTTACGACTGTGGTTCTAAAAACCAGATGGAATATGTTACAAAGCGCAGGAGAAGCACTAGATTGTGAAAGGAGATAGGTGTCAATATTATCAAAGGGACAACAGTTATTTGAAGCAGCCAGCAAATCTGAAAGCCCGACTCTGTTGCAATTGCTGTGTTCAAGTTGGCCTTTCATGATGCGAAATGCGAATCTTGAGAATGGTGAGATAATTTTTAAACTGTTTTTAAAAAATTGCCCCCTCTTAGGCATTCAGCTGTAAACTCTGAAGACTAACAGCCTACAATTAAACGTGAGGCCATCTTCGCTCTGAATAAGCTGGGTTTCCAATAAAGTCAAGCTCAGTTTGGGTTCTGTTTGTTTCTTTATTTTCTGGGGAACACACACACACACAGATACACATGCACACACACGCACACACACACACACGCATGCACACACACGCAAAACCAAGACATGATAACCTTTGAGAGAAAGGAATCAATGGGTATTAATGCAGAGCGCTCACTAGGCAGAGACCTGCTTTCAGGAAATCCCATTCACGTCACCAAGGGGGTCATGAAAAATGAATGGCCCAGAGCGCCACTGTGACAGACTGTTTTAGTGAGTGGTAATGGGCCATCTCTGGGATGAAAGGCCATGTATTTATAACTGTGCAGGCTACTGGGTATCACGCCATTCATTATGTCTGCTTGATTTAAGGGAGATGCCTTTTACCAGGGTGACATGAGAGCAAATTATTTCCAGGAATATTACAGTTCTCTTCTCCCTCTCCATCTATCTCTCCATCTTGCCTACCCTCATCCTGTCCATATAAACAAGCTCTCATATTCTCTGAATTTTTCCCATCTTAGAGAATTTCATATTTTTGGAAAACTAACCTTTGCAAAACTTAAAGGACTGGGAGAGCTGGCATGTGGGAGCTGGTCTTCCAGAGGATTTACAGGAGGAATAGCGCCAATTCACTGCGATACCCATCCTCCATGACGGGTCTTCATGGGAACAGAAGGGTTTTTTTCTCCATATAGACCACTACTGGACAGATTTTACAGAGTGAATCTTGGAAGTTAGATTTTTGATTGGCGTGGACTCCATCATCACAAAGAAGCAGCATTTGAATTAGATTTTGTTCTTGGTATAGTGGTCTGTCCTTAGCTAACTAAATGAATTATTCAAATTCTCTGGACTATATCTCAAATCAGAAAGTAAATGGTTGCACAATTTCTCTGTTACTTGTTAACATTAATACTTATGATGCTTTGAAATCTAATAAAATGGAAACTCAATATTACCCAAAATTCCAACCCCTACATCAGATATTCTGGTAAAAATAATCCCATGGGTAGAACTAAGTCACTTAATAGAAATGCGCAAAATCCCATTTTGACAAAAAAGGTATTTGAATCTATTAGAGGAGTTACTAGAAAGTAAACTGTTTGTAACAGATGATTTAGGTTATATGAGGTGTTAAATTTTAAAAATTGATAAAGCACACCAGTATTATAAGGGAAAGATACATACAACCTATCAGGATTTTAATCAAGTTTAATTCAGCTTCTACCTTCATAGAGCTGCAAAATATCAGTGAGTAAATTAAGGTTTTTGGAACAGTATTTTCATGATCTGTGTTACAGAGAGGTTACAGTTATTCTGGTGAAACTTTTCAGAAAGGATCATAATATAATTGAGAAACCTTTGGGTTATGAAATGCATGTGTGTATATGTGTAAACTTAATCTAAGCAAATTGTGCCCTAAGAGCTTAGCTCTTGTGAGAACTTACAGTGAATATCTGCAAAGGTTACTTTTTCTGAATAATTTCTTCATAGAATTGTGACACAAATCTTGCAAAATGGCCATTCTCTCTAGCAAGATAATCCTTGGAGAGGTTTCTATGTCTCAGAGAAAGCTTGTGCAATCAAAAGACTTTACAAAATACATGTTTGTTGAGTCTCTCTCTGTAATTCCATTTAACTGTTGCCAACTCCAGAAACAGCCACAATTTTCCTCTCTCTTGTGCACATCAGATAAAGAATTCAGAAAGAATTGGCAGTTGGCGGTTGAGTAACCAAAGAGGAAGGAAAAAAGCTTTGCTGGTGTTTCCCAATTAATTTTCTTTTCAAGTGAAAGTTTGAAAGGAAAAATAAGAAAACTGGAAATGACCTAAAAGTTTTGGTGTGATAAGATAAACTTTGTTCTGGCCATTACCCTGTGACTAAATGCAGAACTTGAGTATGAGGAAAAACAAACAAGGACTGTATTTTCCAGCAACTATCTTGAAAAATTATGCTGCAACAAAAGTGAGAGCTATAAGGAATTCAATTTTGAAGAAAATAAATTGGTTGGATAATTAGTGAGAGGAAAAAGCAAATAAAATAAATATTTAGTTAGAAAAATTAACCAAAATTTTTTAATTGTACTGTTACCCAAATTCTAAAAGAAAGTTCTGCTTTCTCAAAGACAACAAAGACATTTCTCAATATCAAAGAGTCAATTGTACTTTAGATTTTCATTGTTCTAAGAATATTGAACAAATGAGTTAATGGTATTTTCAAAATGATCCTTGATGTATTAGGCCTCTAGTAAATGTTATGACACACAACAGTTTTCTACACAGGCAACTTTTTTTTCCTTTAGTGAGAAGCAAAGCGACATAACTTTGGTTACTGGCAAAGGTAGAGTATTTGTTCTATTTAAACAGATGTGTCTGTAAAGCATGAGACTGATTCCTTAGGATCATGTACACCTGAGCCTGAAAATCCAAACACGTCACATATTCTATATAACATTTAAGTACAGTCAGTGTCTTCTTAAGGGCAGAGGCTATGACCTGGATACAAAGTACATTTCATCTTGCACATTAGCACCTTTATTCAAAAATATCATGGACTCAGATTTGACAAAGGGGCCATAAAGATATGGCCTGCTCAGATTCTGTTTCATAGGTGTCGGACTATGAAGATAATCTGTCTATTGATATTCATCAGTCTTTTTTATGCAAAGAGGCACAGAAGATCTTTCCCTAAAGAGCACAGGGCTTGTACATAGGCAGATCTGGACTTAAATTTCAAATGCGTCGCTTACCAATATGTGACACTGGGCAAGTGTCTTTAAAGCAGGAATAACGACACCATGTTAGATCTTTGATCATAATAAAATTTCGTGCCACATCCCAGATTCTCTCTCTCTCTCTCTCTCTCTCTCTCTCTCTCTATATATATATATATATAGAGAGAGAGAGAGAGAGAGAGATTGATAGATGTATATGTGTATATATATACATATATACATATGTATATGTGTATATATATGCCTGTTCTTTCAACTGCTCATTATTTGAATCTAATTCTCTCTGCATGAAGACTTTTTGCAAACTTTAATTCTAATAACACTTTCTGGAAGGAAGGTTTTATTATTTTCCAACTTGTGTTTCTCTAATCAGTATTCCAAGAGTTTAAGGGCTCTAACTAGTACCTTCCTAATATGTGTGTGTGTGTATATATATATATATATGTATAATTGTGTGTGTATATATATATATATACACATATATACATATACACATGCATACACAGATATATTGTCTTTATGGTATTGCCCTGAATTTTCTCTTTGCTCAGTAATCTTTTATATATTTTTTTAATTTTCACATTCTTGAACATCTGAAGATCTAAGATATAAGAGCTATCAAATCATCTTTTCCCAGCTTCTTTCTGTTTAACAATCTTCCCTAGTTTCTCATCTCATATTTCAAGCAATAAGAAGAAATCAAGTGGTACCTAAATACCTTGTTTGGAAATTTCCTTAACTAAATCCTGTAGTTCACTAGGCACATTCTATATTACTTCAGGCCCTTTACTCTAATTTTCAGTAAGATTTTTCTCCCATTCCATTAAGCCTTCATTGCCAGCCTCCACATAATTCGAAATTCTATGAATAGCATGTTCAAGGCGTTTGAAGCTTTCACCAACACTCTCCTCAACGTTTTTAGTGTTTCTAACTTCTACACACTGCCTGGTTCCAAAGATTTTGTTATGACAGCACTCCACTTCCAAGTACTCAAATCCATTTGAGTCAAGTTTAGAATTTATTCCACATTCAGACAAACAGAAAATTAGGGTAGATGGATATGGATGGATGGATGCATGGATGAATGGATTATGTACAGATAGATGACAGAGATAGAAATAGATGATTAAAAAATAAGATTTGACTTTTTACAATTCTGGCAAATGATTAATCATCCTCCATGAAGTTGTTGTCTTTTGTGTGGTACCAAAGCTTAGATTAAGTTCAAAGCAAGCAGTTAAAAGGGAAAATTGAAGTCATTAGATTAGATCAAAGACCAGCTAAAATTCATAAGCATCACCGGAGGCCTGTGAGAGCAACAATAAGATGTGAATTTTTATTGTCTCTGACCTTGGTGGTGCAAATGTCCTGAAGAAACTAGAGCCCTTTGTCGTGGAGCTAAAGTTCACTCCTGGCTCAAGAGTCAGTCAAACTCAAGGAAGACCATAAGACCTGGCCTGGTTGCCATTTCATCCCAAGGAGGTCAATAAGCAGATAAGCACACCCAGTAGATACAAAGCAGTAATACTTCACTTCTATACTCAGGATGTCCCACAAGAACCCATCTTGTGGACATCCTCACTAAAAATGTACAGGATTTTGGGAAATATAGGTTCAGCCTAGTCAAGTCGACACATAGAAAAGCCACTATATTAAATTTCTTTAGTAATGTCTCTATGTGCTTTTAAAGAAACTTTAATCCATCTCACCTATTGAAAAAATGCCTGGTACTAGACTGGGTGCTGGAATTACAAAAATGAACAAAGCAGACAAAAATTCCTTCTTTCTTGGAGTTGAGATCCCGCTGTAGGAAGAATGATATTAACTAGAACATATAATAAATAAATAAATCACCTACCTGTGAAGGTAAAAAAAATAGTATAAATTCAGAATAAGGGTACTTTAAAGTAGTTAAAGAAACAATAGTCTTCACAGAGAAAGTGACATCTATGCAAAGACTTAAGGGGATGATGGAGTATGTCAAACAGATCTCTTAAGGGAATTTATCATTAGTGCCTAGAAAATAGTAGAGAATAAATGAATGGATAGAAAGAGTTTATAACTGGATGAATGAATGAATGAAACTAAGACAAATATATTGGGAAAAGTAAGTCAATACCTGAGTTTCTAAACATAGGAGCACCTCTCCATAAGGTTTTCTAACAAATGAGTCATTTTAAGTAAATATTTCTGCTTATAGCACTTAGGATTTTTTTCATTGCCAAGTTAAAAATCAAATTCATTGCAATGATGTGAAGCAGCTAATGGAATCAAAGAAAATGATTGGTTGGCCTTGCGAAGAAGAAACCAGATCAACATAAGTGATCTATTTATGAGGTTTAATGGGTCACTGAGAACTCTTCTGGGTATCACTAGCAAAACAAACCAGTGACCATGTCCAATATTGTGTCATTCCACTCAAATTCAGATTCATGGGAAATGTCTCACTGTTCAAGTTTGGATCACAAGCGTCATTACTAGCAGGTGGAAAGGCAAAATAGCTGGGCTGAGAGTGCCACTAGATTCCATGGGCAGAGAGGTTAGTGAGTCCAAGGAAAAACGAGGTATTACCAAATGAAACAAAGGGACACTGGACGGTGAAAGCAATCTTTGCCCACCACCACCTCTATAAGAATTCTTTGCAACTGTTGATGGTTTGCTATGTGTAAAAATGGGTAAAGAAACTCAGTAGAGTGACTGGATCACAGATGTGTCAGTATGATTTAAAAATTTAAAGACAAAGCCAAGTATGAAATTATTCTGCTTTTGTCCCCAGGCCATCTTCTATAACCAGGTAACTCAAGCTTTGACTAAGAGGAAAATGTTGCATTGGCACAAGCAGCTGAAGATAAGAAAGAGAAGCAAAGTCCTAAATGAGATAGAATAATTAGGAACATCAAGCTCTTAGAGACATGACCTCAGGTGATAAATTATGATTCTGAGAACCCACAGAAAGTTAGGAACATGGCAAGCAGGATAAACATTCCAACTTTAGGGCTACAAACACTATTGATAAGATTACTTATTTCTTCTCAGTCTGCTAAGTTGATTTCTTCCTATTCTATTGCTAACATTCCTCTGCCTGTATATTTTTAAAATATTACTTCAGAGCATGAACTTTTTATTTCTTCTCTAAAACGTCTTTGGGTATGTGATATTTTCACACAAAGGAGCTATTTTTGGCATTTAAAAACTGCTTTTCTTTCTGCTGGCAAGAATTCACTCACTACCTACTAGTGCAAAACAGTTACTTTGCTTAAGAAAAGAAAAATAGAGCCTCCTCCAAATGATTTGGGGGGGGAAGATATTAAAATTTAAAGAGGACAAAATGACTCCTCCTCTTTGAACATTTTCCAGAAAAACATGATGCTGCCTGGGTATTGTTTCAGAGGCTAAGTGTTACATAAATGCCTTTTAACAGCTTCTACTCCATAGCATCATTGTCTTTGACACAAAAAGAGCAGGCAATGGAATAATGACTCACTTTTTAGCCAAACTCTAATTTATATCCAGAGTTCATCAAAGGAGAGATGATTGCATTCTTTTAATATTTTCTCTTTGTTTCCTTCTTATATTTCTTTTCATTTTCATCCCTATTAAGTTCTGTTTCAATGTGTATATGGGATTCCTATGTCTATACTGGCAATGAAGGGAGAAAATGAGGCCAAAGAATCAAAAGATCAGAATTCCCTTTGGTCTAGTAATTTACTGGGTGCTCTGAAGCCACTATTTTCCCTACAGAGAAAGAGAAAAAAAAATGAGAACTTGGTAAACAAGATTTGCCTAATTTGATGCTCAAATGGATATAACAGGGATTAGACAAAGGGTCATTTTATTTAATCATTTCCTTAATTCATGGTTGCCTGATAATTTAGATCTTACCGATCTTTGTTAGGAAAGTGTAAACTTAACTTATATGGTGAAAATTAAAATAGATCAAATGTCTCTCACTGAATTTAGGTATGGAATAACATCTCATTTTTACTAGCATTGTCACTGGATATTTGTCGGAACTAAATTAGAAAATTCTGCAAGTCATTTTATTTTTTTAAAAAATTGGGAGGGTACTCTTTAGAGCCCTTAAACTCTTGGGACACTGATTAGTGAACAGCTAGTCTGGAAAATAAAGAAGCCTTCCAGAAAGTATTATTAGAATAGGGGTTAAAAAAAAAGCCTTCATTTGGAGAGAACTAGATTTAACTAATGAGTAATTGAAAGGAGAAATCATTATTCCATGAGATTAAATGTCTATAATAGGAAATAGCACGTACAACACTATACAAGGCATCCCAAAATAAAATTCTGTTGGAATAGGAAGCCCCCAGTTTCCTGCTGACTTCACTAACAAGATGAAATGATCAGGAATTATATCCAAACACTGGGAAAAGATAGAGGACACCTAGTCCCAAGTGACCCACAATCTCAATTTTCTCTTATGGTAGATACATAATTTAGAGTAAGGTTCTTCCAAGACTGCAGGTTTATAACATTGATGGATCACACTCCTGCAAGACTTTTTTTATATCACCCTGTATTTCCATTTCAAACTCCACTTTTCCTTATTTATCCCAGAAGTTACTACTTGTCACAAACTTTTTCTTAACCCCATTCCTAATACTTCATCCTGGCCTCTTATTTTTGACATTTGATGACCAGTTTCTTTTAAGTCAAAAACCATATCATATTCTACTTGATATTCTAGCACTAGGCCTGCTCAAATACCTAGTACCTGGTAGAAACTACATGATTAAATGAATGATAGAATAATAAAGAAAAAGAAAGAAGTAGATAAATGATAAATGGGATAAAAGAATCATTGTTTACATCACTGAAAAAAGTAGAAGATAGGTTCTTCATAATGCTTCTACTTTTCTTCTTTATCCTTTTCAAAAAAATTTTACTGAAGAAAGGTTGCATCATAACATTACATATGTTTAAGGTGTGTATAATCATAAATCAACATCTGTATATAATATATTACATCATGTTCACCACCACAGTCCAATTCTATTCTTTACTATATAATTGACCCCTTTTACCTGATTTGTCCACTGGCCTCTTCCTTTCCTTCTTGTAACCAATAATTTGGTCTATAGACTAAAAGTCTATTTTTGTTTCATTTGGTTCATTTTTTCATTGGTTTTTCTATATAGCACATATGAGTGAAATCACGGGCTATTTGTCTTTGTCCTTCTGACTTATCTTAACCTCAAGAGAATTATGTGTAATGATTCTACTTTTCTATTTTTCTACTTTTCTAAAGCATTATTAGTAGCCACTATATTAAGGAAGAACTTGGTACTTTATTTCATTAACACCATGGATTAAATACAGTTTCGTGGGTTTATTTGCAGCTTTAGTAAGACTTTGATTGACACCATGTAAATTTTGAGCTGTTTTTTCAGCTCCAAATACCTGACTGATGTTTGTCTTATGGATTTGCAAGTCAGAGGATAACAGCAAGACAAAGAAGTTAATTCTCAGTATTTTGGGTTTAACATGACTTGTAAGGTTTTATGGAGTCTTTAAATACTGAAAATCATACTGACACAAAGATCTCCACCCTTATCTAGGCATTGAGCATGCTCTTTAGAGAAGTGCTGCTATATATCAAAGGAGTGACAGAGTTCTCTGTGAAGTCAGAATCAGAATTCAAGGCAACCTCCATCAGGATTAAGATTTCAATACAACTTCAAGAAGACCAAGCCAGTAGTGGAATGGGGGTTCCTCCTGACATAGCCAGCTTACCCACTACTGTCCATATTTAAGAAACAGAAATACCTGGCATTTATACAAATGTTTAAAACTTACCCAAAATTTCCATGCTAAACCTAAAGAATTCTGCATTACCCTGAGATGTCCTCTGTCCATTGAGTAGCACCCCAAAGTAGATATTGACTACTGGGCTGCATACAAAGATGATGCAGGGTATTGTCTAATCCATCCATCCATTCATCCATTTATTTATTTTCCTCACAAAATATTCTTATTAAATCTCTTCAGGTATGCTATGTTCAGGTTTCTCAAGACACACTTTCCCCTGTTCTTTCTGTCTTATCATTCCTTGCTTTTCTTCTCTCCTTCTGCTCAGATGTTATTATCCAATTTTAGGAGTTTCTCCAGAAAACACTCTAAAATGTAGATACTTCATTCTCTCTGATTTCTTTTCTCTCCATGAGACAAACTCTTTCATTCTGTGGAATACATTTTTCTTCTTGTCACTCACATTTATTGTTTTATTTTAATAGCACCATGTGAAGAGCAAAATAAAGTGCTAATATCCCCATTTTACCAGTGAGGAACTGAAGCCCAGAGAAGCTCCATTACTGGCCTAAGCTCACATAGCCAAAATGACAGAACTAATACCTAAATATGGAAGCTCTGTCTCCAAAGTTGGTGTTCTTTAAACCAACACAAGTGGGACAACTAGATACTGAACATGTAAATGGGAAGTTCCTTCTCATGGCTAAAAGTCTCTTTCTACTTCATGTATATATGACTCTATTTTTTAAATGTTATTTGTCTGTTGATAAAAGTAATGTGGGGATCTATGAATGTTCCTAAAACCAATTTATTTTTATAGAGTACATTGCAGCAGTTATAAACTCAGGGTACTATTATTTAAGTTAGTTCAAATTCTTCAAGATTATAAAAGAGGCCAATTTGATCTCACTATTATTGCTATTGTGTCATTTTATCTCAGACAGGATATTTTAAGAAAAGAAAGTAATTTCAAAAGCAGTAAGACACAATGGTAGAGAATAACCTTTGCCAGCTGGCTTTGAAAATTAATGAAATCATTACCCCTTAACATTTTCTTTAGAACTGCATTGTCAGGAACTTATTCTTTTTATATATAGCTGTTGGCAAACAGTCACTCTTAAATCTAATAAAATTCGGTAATATACTAGTACATTTTGGGGTGTGTCTTTTTACTCAGCAAAATTATAATCTAAACAACTGATATTTTGTGTCATACATAAACCAAGAAGAATTATAATGGAGAACTTAGAATGGAACCACCAAGAAATGAGTCTCCAAATGCTTGTGGTAGATAGGTTAGCCAGAATTGGAGGAAAGTTAGGGTCTTATTTTAGATTTACTTTCATGGACTGCAAGTTTCTGAGTATCCAAGTAGGATGATGATAAATGTCACGAAGAGCCAAGCAGAAGTTTGCATAGATCATCAGTCCTCGGTAGGATCTCGCTGAATGCCAACTTTTAGTGAATAAAATAGTTATGATCGCCATAAGTTTGGGAGCATAAAA
Organism: Solenodon paradoxus; assembly: GCA_004363575.1. NCBI lineage: Eukaryota > Metazoa > Chordata > Mammalia > Eulipotyphla > Solenodontidae > Solenodon > Solenodon paradoxus. The sequence goes on along the minus strand of RJWH01001607.1, from coordinate 123,998 downwards.
AGTGTTACATTTGCATAAAATTTACATAAACCTACCTAAATGATTCCAGCTGCCACAGAAAAATACAGGGGTATCTTCTTACATTATCTTAAACCTCATATACCTTAAAAGTGATAATAGGGCTTAGGAAAACTTGCTTGTAAGATTCCCTGAAGAACATTCTTACAAAGTTTGATAGTAAAAGCTTGATTAAATAGAAAAATTGCATTAAAGGGAATCTGGTTAATTTTCATTCAAGTAAATTCAATTAAAAAACAACTCATTGCTGAAAAATACATCTAAAATATGTCTTTTTCCCCCTCCTTCAATTAGTTCAGTCTGTTGCATGAAATTTCAAGGGAGATACAATTATTCAGGGGAAAAATCTCAGTGGGGTCTGGTCCTAGTCTGCTAACTTTGGAATATAAGGCAAAAACTTGAAATTCTTTAACTTTCTACTTTCTCAGCTGTAAAACACGAAATGGGGTTGGGGGTTCTCTATCCTGGAGTAGAGATGAACACACAAGGACTTTGATAAAAATGACGATCTCAAGACCTACTCAGGGAAATAATATGGGGGTGAGGAGAGAAGTCAGATATTCTCGCCTTTGTGATGATTGTCAGAGATGATTCCAGCAACGCTGGTCAGAGAGCCAATTAGGAATTGGATAATCTAAAAGTCTTTACAACTCTCCTTATTTCTGCATAACTCTGATACATTTTAAGCATCTTGAAACTCCCTAACCTCTGTACAGATAAAGTACTTGAAGAATGTGAGGCCTTAAAATTAGCACTGGATCAGAAGTCAAGGGTGAGAATCCCGATGCTTTTCATTCTCTGGACACATTACCCTTGTCACTCATTTTAAGTTCTCTGCATAGCTATACACATGAAGACTAACTCATTTCAAAAGTTTCTCTAAAGTTCAAAATTCTAAAAAGAACTTGACATAAATCTAAGTTATGTGACTCCAACACATTTTTAAAGTTTATGAGAAAAACATGTTTACTTATGAACTGCCTATTCTTAAAAGACATTTCACAGAGACCAGCTCTGTTTAACATGGATCCTTAACATGGATGGAGGCTTCAGCTCTTTTGAAATCTGGTTCAAATATAATTCTAGCAATATTCTAGTAAAACCTTTGCAAAATGTCTCATATTTCTATCTTCAAATATAAATATGGGGCCAAAAGAGAAGAAGGGGGAAATTGCACTTAAATGTTTTAATTCAAAAATTAAATTATTAGGTAACATCTCTGTTCAAGCAACCAGGGTAAAATATTTGCAATCGATTACAAATCTGGGCCATCTCTGCTTGGGGGTCTGCAGAAAGAAATGTCTGCAATATATAGAAAACTTGTGTAAATTTGTTGCCAATGGTCAGTATTCTAGAGGCAGTAGAAAAATAGGTTTCCTGATAAAGCATCAGTTTTGCAATGAACTCGATGAAATATGTCACTTTCAAGTTGAGTCCATTTTTGAGATTCTTGGCAAAGCCATCACAGCCCCTGTCATAGAGGCTGGATAATTGGGGGTCCTTGCACAACCTACATTCTCTGAAACATGATTGACATGCCTGCAGTGTGTGTTATGTGAAATGGGCCATATTGTCAAAATCTGGACAAACACAGTCTTCTCAAAGGCTTTATTGAAATTTAGTTAAATACAAAGGTATGAAGTCTTTCCCTCATGTATTTCTAATACCTAGTTTTTATAAAACTTTCAGTTGAAAGAATGATTTATCTAGATTTGCATTGTTCAATATGTAGCCATGTGGCTATTGAACACTTGAAATGCAGCTAACCCAATTAAGATATGCTGTAAGTATGAAAGTTGTACCGGACCCTAAGATTTTGCTTTAAAAAAACTCCACAGAATGCAAACTATTTCGTTAAAATTTTCTGTATGGCTTCCATGTTGAAGTCGTATTTTGGAAATATCAGTTTAAATACAATAGGATAGGAAAATTAATCTGTTTTTCATTTTACTTTTTTAATGTGACTGCTAGAAAATTTAAATTACATATATGGGCTCACTATTTTCTAGTAGACGATATTGTCTTCAACAAAAGTAAGAGGGTGTGCCCTCTCAAAAGTTTAATGGGTGATTGTTGAAGCTCATTATGGTCTATATTCATATCTACAGCATAAGAGCTCAAGACAGTAATGATACCCTATAAACTGTCACTGCAGTTTATTTGATACTAACCCTATATTGATGTCTCTAAAATATGGATTGCAATTGCAGAAAATTTTGATTTGCATCTAAAGGACTTTGCTATATAACATAGTGCCTGACAGTTTTGGAACTACTGATATTCTAAAATATCATTTATTTCAGTCCCACCTTTTTAGAGGAGGAAGGTAAGAACCAGAGAGGTGAAGGGATCTCCTTACTATCACCGAAGAATAAAGTCAGACGTGGAACCCAGATTTCTGAATCTCAAACAGCAATATTTCTATTATCCCAGAGCTCTTCTCGTTTGACTGTGTTTCAAAGTGAGAATGAACTTACTCCCCCATGACACTGTCATTCAAAAGAACTTCAAACTCTGTTTTTTTTTAATTGCCATAACTGAGGCCACGCTCATAAGAAAATTACTTTGATTCAATTTGATGCTGTATTATTGTCTCCGTTCCCCATAAATATAGTTTGACCTAAAAGAAGTTTGCAATACAAAATAATTAAAACATAAACTCTCTCTGCTCACCTAGAAGGTAATCAGTACCTACATGGAAGCAATAGGGATGGGAGCGAGAAACCAGCATGACTCAGAGAAACAAAGCCTGTGAGTAAAGTTGACAACCCCACAAAGCAGCGGGTCATGCAGGATGGTCTTCTGAGTGTGTAACAAGACACAACAGTCTTATAGCCTGTGAGTTTTGTGAGGTTACCAGAGGGAAGAGATGGGGTGTTAAGAAGGGAACCAGGGAATGAAGGAGTAGATAGGGTGGTGGAGATGGACACTAGAATTTTGGCAGTGGGTGTGAACTGAATATCCTGAAAATCATGGAGTAATGTAAACCAAACAAAGAGAGACAACAATCCTCTTGGAAGGATCAAGTCAGCTAAACAGAGAAAACAGGCACTGACTAAACTTGCAAGACATTAAAAACAGAGAACACAAAAATCCTTATTAATTAATTTGACACAAAGATAAAGGAAAATCTTACTTCTTCATTAGATAAAGAAAACTATCCCCCGTCACCAGGGTTCCATAGCACAAATGGAAAAAAGGCAATTAACTGATGTTTCATATTGTGGGTGTGGGGAGAAAAAGGGAATTAAATTAGTTTTTTAGGTCATCAAGATTAAAGTAATATATCCCTTCTAAATACTACTTGGACTGAATTGACCAGTTGTTTTCAGTCAACCATATTCCATGAATTTTTATACACATATAAAAAAATCTGCCTGAGTTCCTAGACCCGAAAGACACCCAATAAATGTTAATTGCAGTTGACCCTAAACAGCTTGGGTCCATTTATACTTATGCATGGAATTCCTTTTTTTTTAATTGAAGGAACTTTGCATCATAACGTTATATAGATTTAACATGTGCATCATTGTCAATCAAATCTGTGTAGACTACAAGAAATTCGTCAACAGACCTAGTCCATGCTTCACCATATAACTGATCCCTTGAACCAATTTTCCCACCCCTTTTGCTTCTGGTAACTAGTAATTTGATTCTACAGACTAATGAACTTTTTTAATAGAAAGATGATATAACTTACTGTACTGTAAATACAGTATAATACTTAAATGTCTTTTCTTTTTATGATTTTCTTAATGATATTTTCTTTTTTCTCAGTTCCCCACACTCCACCCAGCTCCATGTCTCAGCCTGTACCTTAGTCACCTTAGCTGCTTTAGCCACAGGGGCACGCACTGCTGTCTTACTTCACTATAAGAATACAGTATACAGGACACGCAGCATATAAAAAAGCGCTAATTGGTGGTTAATGCTATCAGTGAATGGCGGGTTGTTGGCTAAGTTTTGTGGGAGTCAAAAATCTTTTTGAATTACATGAATTTTTGACTCTGACTCAGTAGGGGTTAGTGCTTCTAACATTCACATTGTCCAGGAGTCAACCATATATTTGAATCTCTCAAAGAGATGCTTGTGTAAATATAAAGTTAGGAAGCCGAGGGCTGGAAAAAAATCAAACATCGAAATGCGATTTTTTAAAATTTTGACATTCTAATTTTATTTCATTTTGACATTCCGATAGCAATGAATTTTCATTGTGCATACACTGAAAAATATAAGCATGTGATATTCAAAATATAAAGAATATAACATATAATAAAGTCCTTTTTTTTTTTGTTTATTTTATCCAATGGTTTTATTTCATAATATCTCCTCCTTCAGGAGGTGACTTAACACTACTTCAGTCTTTCTCCAACTCTACTCTCCTCACTAGGATATTACTTTACTGAGTTTGAAAATACTTGGTGCTCATTTAAGACAAATGAAATAGTATTACCATCCAGGAAGCCTCCTGGCCACGTAGGGGAGACTAAAAAATGTCAGTTTCCCTCTGGGGTTACCAGCACTTTAACTGTAAAACTCAATGTTGTCATTATACCTAGAAATGATCTGCCCAGGAGAACCAACACCCACTAGTCAAACCATTGAATCAATATCAGCAAGTCAATATCGATATACAAAGAGCAGATCTACCAACAAGACAGGAAAGTTCACATCTCTTAAATATTCCTCTTGTCTAAAACAATATGCATGGGTAACTAAATGATAGTCAGTAGCTTGCTTGAGGTAGATGGTCTTAGTGATGTGTGTCATCAAACTACAAAGGCCAGACATATTTATCCACACTCTAGAATTTGCCTGCCAAAAAGCTCTAGGGAATTTGCAGGACCAGCAAAAATATTTTTTACCCTTGAGGAGTGTTAAAGACAGTCTGACAAATGTTACTTCTTGACACTTCTTTCTAATTATTTCAGGCTAACCATGTCTCTTCTTTTAATACCGGCTTTCTAAAAAATTGGATCATAAAACTGGTCAAATTCAGTTTACTACATCACAATGATATGCCAGTTTTGTTTCTCTAAGAAGTCTCTCTGATTGAAGTTTTAGGTGTTATCATTTTCCAGTCCTGGGTTTATGGGTAGCTTTTGGTTTACCCACAGAAAATGCAACTCAGATCTATTAAGTGTAAATTTTACCTGATTAACTCATTCAATGTGATTATATTTTCAACTTTATTACTGCACCCTGTATTTGATGTCTATTCTTTTTAGTAATTCGAGTATAAAACTTATTTTTAAATAATTTAGGAAATGTCATGCATTTCCATGAGGAATTTTGACCCATATGATGCAATCGCCTTAAAGAATATGGTATCATTATCTAAAAATTCCATATTAAATAACTGAAAAGCTTCCCTTCAAAGGGCAAATGTTCCTCTATTTTAATTTATACCCTGTTCTCCAAGGCAAATAAGTTTCATACTATTTTTGTAAGCCAAGTAAACATCATTAAGTGGGCCTTTGGCAAAGCTTGGATTCATTAAGTGATGTTTCCATTTGAAATTACAAGTATAAAAACAATCCTTACGTTCCGATTGCCTCCAACCTAAGGATAGATCTATTTACTTAAATTTTAGTGTAGACTCAGGATTGTGTATAATGCTTTATGCCACAGAAACATCTTGCTTCAGATACCTGTGTCATTTCCAAGGGCAACAGAGAAAAAATTTTCTAAAACAGTCACTAACAATATTTAGGAATGCTTAATAGTTACATTAACTATAGCATTTAGAATGAGTACAGATTGCAATTTTTATAAACATTCCATTTGTTAAATCTCTGGGAATCTGTATCACACTGAAACAAGTGCTGTCTTTTTTCCTTCAGAGTCTATGATTTACAACCATTCTTAGTAGATTTGTACTACAATTTTAAATTAAAAATATATAAAAACACTAAGCAGAAGGTAAGAGAATATGAATAGTACTTCTTTCTCATTCTACAAAACTTCTGGTTTAGGGAATCTCTGTATTTCACCCACGATGGCTAAGTTTCTAAGAAACTATAAAAAATGAACCTATTTGCTACCACTTTCCATCAAGTTGAAAACCAGAACAAGTGATGTGCAGGGGCATGCGGAGTTGCAGGAATGACATTAGATAAGTACATAAATCTCCTTTCTTCTGAATTCTCTAGAAGTTCAAAGTAAATTGGAGTTGAAAATATGAGAGACATGTCAGGAGTACATGAAATCAGTTTTGAAATGTGCTATCACTGTTAATCTTGAGTAATTATTTTAAAACATATCAGATTTCATATTGACACAGAAAACCAAAGAATACTATCTGCAAATTGGCACAGAGCACTTGGCAATGATGCAGTGATGTCACCATCACCAAGGGGATTATGTGTTTTCATACTTTCCTATTTTTATACCACTTGGATAACACCTCTCATAAAATGTATCATCATTTTAAACAATTGATTGTGAAAATTCCGAGTAAACATCACTCTTCAGAAATGTCAAAACTACATGTTTTTCTCTCTTCCAGTCTCAATCCATTGTTCATTTTTCTCTCACACCTGTCTCCCTTTCCTTCTCTCACCCTGCTGAATTTTTCCTTAGCAAATTCAGAACTTCTGTAAAAGGCTGACAAAGATTATCTCTGTCCAGTATAAGAAACAATCCTGCCAAGACGAAGGGCAGATCCAGTTTATAGTGAGTGAAATACTTGCTTGATGCAGGTTCATCCAATTTAACAAGCTCTCTCCTTATCACTACACAACTTTTTATACCTTACTCCACTACCCTTATTAAATACTCTCTCACTTAGTCCTCAGTTTGGCAGCATGTCTTAGTGGAGACACTACTGCCTAATTCTGCATCTGGTTCTGCATCATGAGTTACAGCAGGTATGTTAAACATGAGGCCTTAAGGCCTCAAAAATCATCCTGGTAATCCACCAATATTATCTCAAATATAGAAGGCACCGTTAAAGAAGCGCATGTAGAATTTAGAAAAGAACATAAGAGAAAAACATTAGCAAAATATTAAAACAATGACAATTTTGAATAGTATCCAAAAACACAAGTGAAAAAAGATGTATTAACCTCCCGCTAATACCTGAAAATGTGTCATTTCACATACACTGCATATGTGAACTGGCTTTCTTTCTCTCAGCCTCAAGAACAGTGAGGAATATTTTATTGAGGCACACTTTGTTGAAAGTTTTTACCTTATAAATGTGGTTCTCTGGTCTAATTTTTCTTTACAAGGAAAAAAAAATAAAGATCGTCCCACAAATGAGATTCTTTTTCCCTCTGGGTTTTCATTGATTTATAATTACATTGATATTTCACATTTCTATTAAAACACCATGGTCTAAGGCTCAGTCTGGCAGAGGCTTTCCTTTGCATTTGACAGGATGTCCACCAAATCTTCCTGCTATGGAGAGAGCTTGGGGTTCAGGTAAAATCAATGGGTGTTTAGTGACTCCCGAGAAAGGAAGATGAAGAAATGCAAATGGGTGACCACTAGCAGTGCTGAGGGAGGAATGACTCCACAGGCTGAAATGAGGGCACAAATCTGCAAGTTGTGGAAGTTAAGCTGTTATGTAGCCATATGTTAGTGTTAATTATTCAGTTGCTCTCTTTTACTTCTGTTCCTGTGAAATGAGCTGGTCCTGAGAGTGAAGCATTATCATTTCACCCGGAATTACCGCTTTATTGGACTTCGCTTTTGTCTGAAAAGGAATGGCCTTTCAGAGAAACCAAATTTGTTTAAGTTTCTAAATAACAAATCCTCGGTGTCTGTGAGTCACATTGCTTTGCCATCCATTTTAGACAGTGTTTAATTATACACAGAAGCAAAGACAGGTCTCTTTCCGGTATAACCTGTCAAAAGCCTGCCTCCCTGCTATTTGTGGTGGGTGTTCCCTGTAACAGTTCTGTTGCTGCCTTTTCTCTCATCCCTGCCTGGAAATCAAATCATCTGCTCGAAAGTCAATGAAAAGTCCCAGGCTTCCAAGGCAGCTAAACAAATCTGCTAACAGTAATAGCCTCACTGAAGAGAAATGTAGAAGAAATAAACTGGGTTCCTTCCAAGGGATTCTGGGAAACAGCACATGACATTCTAAGCCCAGCTCTAAAATGCTGCTTATGTGGGCTCCATGGGTCATTTCTGTGACAAGAGTCAGTCAATGACTCATATGTAAGCAGATGGCATTCTCCTTGCCCATATTCCACACCATTCCACTTTCCCAGCTCCTGGAAGTGAGATTCCAAATTGTTTCAGAATGACTGGAGGTACACCCTGGTGGAGCAGCGGTTGGGTCAATCACCTCCAAAGGTTCAAGTCCCAGGTCAGGGGAATGCAAATAGCATGAACAACTAAATAAGAATAAAATAATGCTGTGTCTTTCTCCTTTCTCTTTCTGCCTGCCTGCTTGCATGAGTTCATTCCCGCCTGCACCTTCCCCTTAAAAGCAACAACAAAAACCAGAGTGGTTGGATCTATTGTCTCACAAATTTCTGTTCATCAGTTATCATGAAGGCTAGGACCTGATTCGCACATGGACAATGCTTTATGATTCAAGCTTTCAAACAGTAAATCTTATCATCAAGGAGAAAGAGCAGCCCCCTGTGGGAAATAATCGAATTTAAAATAAAATTGACCAAGTCAAACGTTATAAATAATATTATTCTAACAGGGTTTTGAGGAGTAGCCAAATATTTTGGAATGTTCTCAGTCCAAACAAAGTCAGCATATTTCTCATTTTTTTCCAACCACATGACTGAGACAAGAGATAAATGAAAAGGGAAAAAGCCCACAATTGCAAAATGTAAATTTAAAAGAAAAATCACTCTAGACAGTCACAAAAACCAGGTGGCAGGCAAAAATTGGACTCACTTATGAAAAAATGACATCTTTTAACAGGCAGTAATTAAGGTACAGTGAAAAGAGCAAAGAATTTGGAGGCAGAAAGTTCAACTTCTTAGTTCACCACTCCCCAAATGTGAGCATCTTAGTTTCTCTTAGCTTCACATTCCTCACCTGGAAAATGGAGATGATGGTGCTAATCTCACAGAGCTGTTAACAAAGATGGAGAGAAATCAAGAATGGAAGCCTCTGGCTCAGTACATACAGGAACATCAAACCTCAAACCTCAAACCACACAGGGAGATCTGAAAATGTGCCTTGAATATAAATGTCCTAAGTAGTGATAGTGACACACTATAAAAAAACAACGAAACACAGAGAGCAGAAATAGAATTCAAACAAAATGAGTCTGATACTGATATGGCAACTTTCGAACAGCATTAGTTTGGGGACATAACCTCACTTCTCTTGTCTTCAGATTCTTGTCTTTAAAGTGAGGCTGTTGGTGTAGATAATCTCTAAGGAAACTCCCCATTTGGGCATTCAAGAAACTGAGGGCATCAATGTCTATTCAAAGGAAGAGTTCTCTGCTTTGTTTGCTTTGATTTTTATCCTTCTCTGGTATGTTCTTGAAAATGAATTTGGGCATAATGAGTGTTACGATGTGCCTTTTATAAGTGAAAGCTTAGTGAAGGCAAAGAGGGCCTTGTTTTCAGAAGATATTCAATAAATGCTTGTGGAATGAATAAGTTATACTAATTAAGATGAAACAGGATGCTACTCTTAATATAAAATCTTGGTCCTATCCCAGTGCATATCTCCTCTATAATTATAATTCTCCTGCCCACTACACCAATTTCTATGGAAACATCAGAAACACAGCCCCTTAACACTGTCAAATGGAATAAGGAGCAGGTGGTTATAAACTTCTGCATCTGATCCACGGTTATCCACAGCTCATGAAGCCTTTGTTGTTTTAGTGAAGCTCAGAAGTTTCCGAAAATAATATAATTATCTCTCTCAAAACAAATAACCAAATGATTGCAAACTATCCTTTCTCAATAATCGTTAATAGAAGAAAGAAAAAAAAAAAGCCTGAACATTTGGACTCTGACTCAAATGTCTTGTATTAAGCCCATAACACACGGTATCATCTTCTGACTCAGACTTCTGTGAGCAGGAACACAGAGAAATTTCCCTCTCCATCCCTAGGTTGTGGACCCTGGTATGAACAGGACTTTCTTAACCTGTAAGGTTACCACCAAGTGTCACACCTATAGGACATGAAGATGTCTAGACTAAGCCCTAAATCAAAGCATTTTTATTTGTGAACTTGGGAATTTTTATTGTGAAGAAAAAAAAGCTTCAAACTATGCTTGCCTATGAAAGAAAAATCCTTTTGCAGTCAATATTCAGGTTTTGGGTTTTGTTTTTTTATTGGGGGGGGGTCTGTTACCTCTACTTCCATTCACCCCCTGGGCTATTTATAGGTCAAGACTAGGACTGAAATGACTGTAAAGAGAAAGAAGCAGCAGCTGGAATTTCCTTCCCTCTGGCTGTAAAATCTCTGCAGGCATGCATTGTGATCGTCAGTTGCCCAATGCTTGGCACCTTATAATTTTCCATTTTTGTGGATGCATTGTGAATTTCCTCCAGAGTCATGTCTCCTCTCAGTAGATTGCAGTAAATCTGGAAAGAAGTTTTTGCCAAACCAAAAGTATTTTTCAAATCAGAAAGTGTTTCACCAATGGGATTTTAGACTTGTTGGTGGGGCTTCCCAGTTTACACCAATATCACTATTGAATATATTACATCTGATGTGCTGTCAGTTTTAAATGGAGTCTTCATTTCTTAAATAGGCGCCAATCATGATTTTCTGTATTTAGTTATTCATTTTCTTTTTTCTTTCTTTCCTATTTGCTGTCAGAAAGTTAAGGTTATGTGGATGTGTAGATTCTAGATCTATACATATAAAAAACAAATTTTGCCCTCAAACTTCTCTATAATGTGAAGATTTCATGCGTTTGTAAACTTAGAGAGAACATTGCAAGCAAAATTAGCTACCTTTTAATATTTAGAGGTATTTGTTTCCAGTCATATAAGAACGTACTTGAAAAGCACTGAAAAATGTGTTCTGAATCATCTAGGCCATTGTCAAAAAGAAATAAAGAACTTTTCAGAGTTACATGAATTCACTTGAATTCATTGTTAGCCAAATTTCCATAGCAAGGTCACTTACACTTTAAATTTTTCTAAAAGCATTGTTACAGGTGATTATCCATCATATTAGTACAGTAAGACCCTTCACGATCTGCTAGACAACACTGATTGACTTAGTTCCTATTACTCTCTGATCTACTGCTTTATTCTTTGTGGTCTGAGCAGGATGCAAGTATTCCCACCTCCACACCGTCAACAAGTCTGGAATTCTCTATTCCCATCTCCTTCTATACTTGACAATGATCTACTAATGTAGACATAACTGCAATTCTCAAACTTCTTTGTATTTTCAAGATCTAGAATAGTGCAGGGCATAGAAAATACTCATGAAGTGTACATGGACAGCAATCAGAATGCTTTCTTTTACTACAGTATAACTGTATGGCAGTCCCATCACATTTTTCTTTCTTTCTTTTTTAAAAATTTGCATAGATTATATCTTGCATGCAAGACTATATTACCAGGCATACTATTTTAGCTTATGTACTATTATTTAAGATAAGGCTTTAAATAGTCTGCTGAAAGACTTAGTGACCATTCCATTGTCTAATTTCTCTCCAGAAGGAATTAATGTAGGTAGAATCTGGCAGGTATCACTGAAGATTTAAAAAGCTTTAAATATCTTTGCCACTTTGAAATGCATTGAGCACTTTCATTACATTCTATCAATGTGTATGAACCTGGGTGAGCTGAATACAGAAACCTTGAATTCAGTGTTTCTGATATCCAGTTCAAGAGTTTCTTGATTGCATCATAGATATTGAAAGCCCATGAAGAAATGGAGAGACTCTTAATGGGATGAAGGAAAAAACTCTAAAGAAATATCAAAAAAATTCCTCCCAAATAAATGAAATGGGACCAATGACTAGTAAATCGCCCAACCATGAGACGAGAAAGAAAGAGGATGCTTTTAATTTTACAAAAGCATTGTACATACCTAAAGCCATCTAGGGCAATGGCATATATTTTCTACTTTTAAAAAGGCAAAGTTAAACATTTTATACTCATGCCTGGGATTATTTCAACATCCTTTTAATGGTTCCGTCTATTATAGCTACCCTAGGGAACATTCTCCTGTAAAGCAATTATTGCTACTTCCCAAATGACACACCTTTGTTCACCACCATCAATGCAATCCCGACAAAAAGGAATGACAACTGCACCATGAATATTTGTATTGATTTTTCACTATTAAAGCAATTTGACATTTATTATCTCATTTAATCCAAAGCCACTGTGAAGGAGTGAAGGTTGGTGTCTTATCTTCACATACAAAGTAAAGGAAACAAGCCCAAAGTTGTTAAACAGCAAATGTCAAATCACAGACAAAATTGTGATATAGACAAAGTATTTACAGGGTTTGATTTCCAAGCACTTTTGAACATCCTCCAGCTAAGTTCCCTCCTTCAATAGCTTGTCTGATTGGGGTTCCTTTCTTACTGATGAATTTAGGTCTCCTGGGTAAGAAAAGCACAACACAAACACGAACAAAAATAAAACCATAAAACGTCATTCCATCACTCAGTTAAAAGAACAAATAAAAAAAATAATACATCCCATGGCCAGGAGGAGTGTTTTGCTACCTTGAAGGTGGGGATGGGTGGGAAAGAGAACCAGGAAATATTTAATCCAGTAAGCAGAGTGTCTATAGATTTTGAAAATCTGTATCAAATTCTTCCAAAAAAAAGATGAGGGTAAAATTATTATGTTTAACTTTTGTGAGGAATTGATGAAATAATTAAAGAATTACTTTACTTCAAGATTTAATATACTGATGAGTAATTTGAATTTATAAGAAAAGAATAAATAAATAAAAAGTGACAGTTAATTTAACTCATCTGACTTTGGAAACTCTTACTCCACTTTTTTTTTTAAATTTTTTTCTCCCATAAGGGCATCCTATGGACACACCTTGTTTTCAGGGACACATCTCTGAAGAGGAGAATGTTCTATCTATGTCTCTGTCCTTTAGCAATCCATTATATGAGAGCTGTGAAATGGAATCCAGAGGTTAGATGTTCTCAATTCATGTGTTAGAGATGTCTAGATTTGTATCACTGCCTTTGATGTAAACTGATTGCATACCAAATGATAGGTATGTATTTGCAGAAACATTAAGGCAAATCCAGTCCTTGAGCTTAGTGACCTGTGATTATTTTCTACTGCTTTGATTTCTTTTATTCAGTATAATCTGTTACAGGAGAAGTAGAAGAAAGAATTTTCATTCATCCCTGAGCATGTGAGGAGTCAAGTTTCTGGATGATAGACTATGTGGACAAGAAAATAAGGTAATATTATATATTTATTACAGAATCTGATTACCTTATAGGAAGTGATAACAGCACAAACTAAACTTTTTTTTTAGACTCTTCTTAAATGTATTAATTAAATGCCAATGAAGATGCAGAAAGTAGAAATGATTATGTTCTTCCTTTAGAAGCTGAGAAATAGCAAAAAAGCTAAGTACTTTGTCCAAAGTTACCAAACTAAAAGAATTGGTATGGCAGAATTTGAGTCATTTCCAGAATCTGTGCATCTAACCATCACATTAATTGCCTTGCAAACATTAGCAACAGAAATGCAACCTTTTTGGAATGTCTATTTTTGCTACTTAAAAACAGACATAATAACTCAAGTATGTAAGTCTTTTCCATTTCTCCTATTGGAAAGAAATACATTGTTCTCTCCCTGGAAATAGGGAAACACTCAAACAGAAAAGTTAGAATTACTTTTCCTTTTAAATTTAAATCAATTTTTTGGAAAATTTCATAGGCGATTCCAGCAGGAGGCACCAGTTTGATTCTATAATAGAAATAAAAATGGTATTTTAAGAAAAAGATGGGATGACTGATTTCTCTCCTTTTATCCAGCGTTGCTGATATGTCTCTAAGGAAAGTCCACTGGAAGCATGATACGTGGTTTCACAATCACCAAACGACACACTGAAAAAGAAGAGGAAAGATTAAAAAGTGACAGTTAACCTGAAAAATTGTTAGTTCTCAGATGTACCTTTTAATAATTTCTGAGAAGGGAACCCAAGATGAGCAACCTTTATTAGTGAATTATTTTTAGCTTTGAACTGGTCCCTAATGGCTTTCAGAGAAGTCCTGATTTAACCTTGGGGTATATTTCATTATCATGTCTGTGAACAGCGCTCGTTCACATTGCAGATTCAACCTACATTTTTGAAAGAGATATACTTTTTAATTCCATCAATCTTCTATATATGTTTAATTTCAAGTTTTGATAACTTTTTATACAGTCTCAGCAATAAGGATAAAGCTAAAGATATACAACCCATGTTCAATACTACCCAAAACTTACTAATTTATTCCCAAATAGATACTATTCTTCTTAACAGTATCCTTGAAATCCAAGCAAGTGACAGACTTTAGTCTCCGTATTTCACAGGAAGAAGATCTAGAACAAAATGAAATGACTTATTTAAAGTCAGACTGATGGTTCATGTTGATATCCTCTAGAGTGGTGTTTTATTCTTTAAACTCTGTTTCTTGGAGTGACAAATGAGATAAATGTGAAAGCATTCTGTGTGCTTCTTTTCTATAATTTAACAGTGATTTATTTATGTGTCCACCTACTTGTTTTCTTATGCTTCTTTACCTTAGATAAAGAACTTGAGGATGTTATTGAAACACTAATGTTTCTTCTTGAGTCATATAATGAGGTCATAGAAATACTAAGCACCTTAGGAAATCACTTCCATTGTATTGTTTGCTTCAACCGCATTGGCAAATCCTGATGCTGGTACATTACATCTGAAAAATAGCTAGGCCTGATCTAAAGAAAATAAATAAACAGCCTCATTTCTTTGACATCTTTATTCGTTTCAGAGTGCCTTTAATAATCTGGTTTAAGGGTCAGTCATCTGAGTAGAGAAAACCAAAACTACTCCCGGAATTTTAAGCTGGAATGTATTCACTCCAGGGAATCAGGTGTTTACGGAATGGTTGGGAGGGTTAGAATGAATTTCAGACAGCTGAGTCTCCAGAAATTACACTCAAAACAACACAAAATTCACTTAGCAGTGGATCCTACCTTCAGAACAAGTGAGTCAGAGGACACTGCAGGCCAGCAATCCAGAGACCACCAGGAACCCACTGCAGATACTCCTGCAGAGGAACACGCTTTGTTTAAGACACTCTTTTCCAGAAGCACACACCCAGCAGAACAGGAAGACACATTTTTGTCTCATTTTCACCTTTCAACTTTGGTGTATTCATTTATTTAGCAAGGTTCAATTCTCAGCCAGAATTCAAGCTAGGCTGAAATCTGGGACATTTTTATGCATTATTGTTTGTGCAATATCCAGAAGCGCGGCAATAGGAGAGGGAAGTGGAATTGATCAGATCACTATACAGCTTCCAAACGTGAATGAAAAATTGTATGTGCACTCTGGTGCCTTATGGGATAAGTCTACGCCAGCACAGTTCACATATATCCCAAGGACCTAGTTTTACCCATGTTGGGTGTCAGGGGAGGGAACAACTAAGATGAACAACTAAATAAAGTGCTTCTCCCTCCTCTCTCTTCCTGCCTGCCTACTCACCTTCATTCCTGCCTGCACCTTTTCTTAAAAAAAAAAAAAATTAACTATAATTAGCTTTACTTTTTGTCTCTTTTAAGGCACCATGGATTAGCAATCAGTCAACAGTGTTGAGACACAGAAGGAAAATGGTCTAAAATTGCAGCCTAAGGTAGACATTTGTTGAGTACTACTGTGTGCCAAGAAATTCCTTCTGCTCTGAGCAGAGGAAAGAATTAAGGTCATAGAGTCGTTTTCAGAGACCAGGGTTCTCAGAACAAAATGGTGTGTTAGCTGGTCCTGACAAAATTATTTCAGAGAGGTCTCAATTATCCCACTTTTGTCTTAACTTGTCAAATGAGTCTGCTGACCTGAGGTCAGAATTTAAAGAGCTGTCCCCTAAGTTGCTGAGAGGACTGGACATATTCTGCCATCACCAGCCAGCACAAGTGTTTTTCCATAGTAACAATCTGTTCCTGGGTACTGGCACCAAAATGTCTAGAAAATAAAAAGCTAGCCTGTGATATTTATGGTGCATAATAAATTTTGCTGTCAACTCAAAGATTGCAGATGTCATTTGCCAACAACTTGCTTATTTGATTTATGGAATAATTAATCGTATGTACGATAAGTCGTGCACTGAAGACTGGCAGCTATAATTAATCGACCTTCGTAGCAAAATAAAATCTTTATGCATTTGTGAATACAAGTTCACAGACCACAAAAACAGTGTTTCTCAAATTTGCTTTCCTCTTTCATGATATCCCCTTCTTCAGGTGTGGGCCAAGGGCTGTCTG
Source organism: Solenodon paradoxus (assembly GCA_004363575.1). Classification (NCBI taxonomy): domain Eukaryota; kingdom Metazoa; phylum Chordata; class Mammalia; order Eulipotyphla; family Solenodontidae; genus Solenodon; species Solenodon paradoxus. Next base: position 107,585 of record RJWH01001607.1, on the reverse strand, counting down.
TATAACAAACAACACTTTATATACATTTGGTGCTCTGTAATTTCCAAGATGATTTCCAATATGTGCTACTTTGTTGGGTCATCAGAACCTCCCCACAATGAACAGAGAAGGCACTGCTATCTGTGCTGAGCACTGAGGAAACAAACACTGAGCAGTTGAATGACCTGTCAATGCCACACTGCATGAGGTCTGAAGGAAAAGGACAGTGACTTCCAAATCTGCTGGAGAGAATGTCACATGCTGTGGGATGTTAAAAAGTGCACTTAGAAATACCTGGATTTGAACCCTGCCTCCTCCATGCATGATCTGTGCACACAAAATTCTCAGTCTCCGGGAGACTATTTCTTCACATATAAAATGGGACACCAGACAATACAATTTCCATTGAAGCTTCTGATGAGGATGAAATAGAATACAATAAAGCATGAGGAAGTTCCTCTCTCCCAGAGGAGGGAATAAAGGAGGGACCTAAAATTTTCGCTCTAGCTGCTTCTCACGACCCAGCGTCTGTGCCCATGCTTAAAGCCTCCCCTCTTTTCCACTTCCAGGGCTGCTGGCTCGGCTGGGTGCTCAGTGCGTCAGAGCCAGCCCATAATGCTGTGATGTCAAGGGAAGATCAGACAGCCTTTTCAAACCTGCAGTAAAACCCCTTTGAAGCAGAGATGCTCCAAAGGAGATAGTGCTTCCAAAAAAACCATATTTGACCCAGGTACATACTTTTTTTTTTTTAACAAATGCCCAGTCTAGACAAAGCTACTCTGATGAGGCACAGAATTGGACCACTGCTAGTGCAGCCGCCACAGAGACTCTCATGCCTGCCTTTAAGGAACCTGAAACCTAAAGAGAAAGAATTTACCCAGAGAGAAGACAGGTGGAATAGCAAACATGAACCCTTAGTTACCTTTTTCTTAACCAAATGTGGGTGCAGAGTCTCTTCACCTGCCAACATAACTTACTGCTGAGAATTACAGTTTCATTTCCTTACAAATGAGGCAACGGTTCTAATTATTATAATAACTTGTGTTCCAAATATCAACAGTGCTTACCTTATTAATTCATGGCAGACTTACCCAATCAAAAGCAACAATTGCTTTTCCTGGCTTCGTTTCTAACTGCAAGTTGCAGGGCTTTTATTAAAATCTCTGTTCTCACTGTATCCATCTCTCCTGGCTGAATTATTTCCTCCTAAATCTTGCTGGAGTGAGTGAGTGAATGTGTGTACATGTGGGGGATTTCTGCACATGTATATGTGTGTGTCCTGGAGAACAGGAAATGGCGATGAACACATTGAGGACTATTTGCTGTAGAAAACTACATGGAGTGCAGTTCATGAAATGGGTCAAATAGCCCCTGATTTATTGCTCTCTCTGAGCACATTTTCATCACCATCAATAATACTTCTTGGAGCACAGTCTCTGAGTGTGTGATTTCCTCTCTAGGCTATGAACTGTGACTGCAGACTCAGCTACAGAACAATTTTCCAAAACATTCTTAAGGTAACTTCAGATTATATACTGAATAGGCAGGTCTATTTTTGGTCAGAGGCCTACTGGCACCAATTTTTCTGATAACCTCCTCATGGAGTATGGTCTGTGGTGATCCATTTCATCAAAAGTAACAACTGAAATCAATTGGAATGGTTCTTCCATTGAGTTCAGAGATACCTTTTGTATGTGAGAAAAAGAACAGTAGCCCTAAACAGTGAGTTGTTCATGGCCATTTATTAACATAAACATCTTGGAAATATTCCCCTAGATTTTATAAATATGTATGTGTATAGTTTATACACACACATACATACATATATATATACACACACCATTATATTAAATACTTAGTGAAAAGGAAATATTTTTTAAAGGAATGGGGGAGGAGAGGAGGTGTCAGTACTGCATTTGTGTTACATTTAAGCAATGTAGAATGGATCTTATTTTAACAAGAGCTTAATGAATACCACCCCAGTTACCAGAATTGTTGATGGAACATCAGAAGAGATATAGCAGATGTTCCTTGAGGTGCCCATTGTGAATTGTAGAGACAGGAAGAACACGTGACAATGCAATGGGGTCAGAGTTGTGAGGACACCAACACAAGAGACTGGGTGCCTGAGGGGAGCAAGAGGTAGCTCTGAAGAGGTAAGGGGTGGGCTGAGACTGACAGCATGAGAAGAAAACAGCCTGGGAGCAAAGGGAGAAGGAAAGGACATTGAGAGAAGACATAAAACGAGAGAGCATCTCAGGTCAGAGGAAAGTCCTCAGTCAGCACGACTGTACTGGTGAAGGGCTGTGAGGAGAAGATGGTGATCACTTCAGAGGGATTGCAGCAGGTAACACATAACACTGTCCCATCTACTTTTTAAGACAGTGAAGTGGAAGGCAGGATGTGGTTGTAATTCTCACCATCAAGGACTCAGTTGAGTCAGAAAAGGCTTAGTGAGAAGGATATACAGTTTAAAAGTATAACACGAAAACAAATTGAGACAGATTGGAGGTTACCAAAGGATAACAGGTTTGAGGATGGGAGAAGCATGCACTGTAGGGTGAAGAATGGAAACTAAACGTCCGGTGCAATCACTTTGTATTGTGCACAGATGTCAAATTACAATGTTGAACAACTAACGCATATGATGGTATGAACCAATGTTATCCCAACAGAACAAAACCAAAAAGAAACAAAAAAGACTGTATATTGGACCATTGACACACTAGAGATTTGAAAAGCACAATCACCTTATAATTTGGAACTTGGACGAGAGAATGCTTCCTTCTCTCCTCATTTGGCAGTTTAATACCTGATCCGTGCCCAAAACTTTTAGTATAATAAATTCAATATTCAGCTTGTGTTTGCTGTTATCATGGCAAAATAAATAATAAACTTCTAGAAAGAAGACTAATGTACTTGATGTCATGAAGGAAACCCCTTTAGCTCTGATAGTTTACTACAGAAGACATTAAAAATGGCATTTCCAACTGCAAAATTACACCTTCAAGATTCCCAGCGCTCACCAGGGCTGCTGTGGAAAATGACAAGAGTATCACACGGTGTCAGAGGCCAGTGGACACTCCAGATGATTGTTTTTGAGCATTAAGTACCAGCAATTACAGGGTGTTGCTTTCTGTGATGCAGCCCCACAAAAGGAAGAAGAAAGGAAGACCATAGCTACCTGTCCAATACAAAACCCTCACTTGTCACATGTCCCTAAGAGTTGCTCCTTGGATCCATCTCAAAAATGTGTCACAAAAGACAGGTTGTTTTTTCAGCTTACTCTCTTTGTCCAGATGTCACTAAATGTTCAAATGTTCCGTTTTGTTGTGTACTGAACAAGCTATTCAGGCTTTTTTTGATTTTGTTTCTTTTTTTTTTAAATGTCCAGATTCCTGTAGATTTCACATTCTGCTAGGTTTATATATATGACATTTTTTTCTTCTTAAATATATATTCACAGAACTAACCACATATCACATAAATACGTCATCTATTTATATAAATAATATTCATATATATCATATACTTGAAATTTCTCTGCACAAAGTCTTGTAGTATAGTAAAGATTTATAACTGTTTGCTATACAGAAATATTAATGACTTTTTTCTTCCTTATGAAAAGCTATTTGCATCTAAATGATGTTAGATTTTTTCACTTACAATGAATTTAATTCTGCTTATCTTTCATGATGAACAAAAGTCTCATTACAACTGTGGGGGGGTGAGTGGGGGTGGGAAGGAGATATCTGGTATAAAGAAAAGTATATAAAGTTCAAATCCTGAAATTATAGAGATAAAAGTCCTATATATGTTACTTAGGTTATTCCTATGACTCCCCATCAGGCCTTGTTTTTAATATTTCAAATATAAAATAATACATCTCATCTCAGTCCTAATCTTTTACCAAATTTAAAAATATATATATATAGAGAGAAAGAGTAACATTGTTCATAACATTGATATTATATAGCTTTCAGATGTGCATTATTACACATCAGCATCTACATATAACACATATGTTCATAACTGAAAGTCCAGTTCTATTCTTTCTCATACAATGTGACTCTTTGACCCAGTTTAACCCTTACTCTTCCCTTCTGCTAATCACTAATTTGCTATAATAACAAAAAAGTCTATTTTAGTTTGACTTGGTTGATTAGTTTGCTTTACATCTCTATGAATGAAATCATATGAGACCTGTCTTTATTTCCCTATGAATGAAATCGTATAATGTCTGTCTTTCTCCTTCTGACTTATTTCACTAAGCTTTATTCCCTATAGGTGCATGTATGTTATTGTAAATGGCAGGATTTCTTCTTGTTTTTACGGCTATGTAGTATTCACAGATTTGTGGCATACCTACTGTGCTCAGTTCACAGTGCTAGATGTACAAACAGAAGAGAGTTCCAGTTCTCTCAAGGTCCTTATTATCTAGGAAACAGGGTAGGATATTAATAGATATCTGTAAAACAAGCCCAACAGAGATCCCTAAGAAAAACACAAAGACAGTTCAATGATTAAAAAAATAGAGAGACCATGATCATTTCCAGGCATTGGAGAAACTTCCTCAAAGGAGGAACTTTCAGTGTTGATTTTGAGGATGGGTAAATGTTCTTGACTGGAATGCAGATATTTTGTAAGTGTAGGAAGGACAAAGCCAAGGTGATAGGAAGGAGTGTGGTGTAAAGAAAGTGTACCCAATAGGCACATTTGGCTGAGTATCGTGCCGTACAGGGGAGTGGGATGAGTCTGGAAGGAGAACTTAAGCCAGAGTTTGATGTCCCTATGAATTCTCAGGTCACTTGGATTAAAAAGAGAGTGTCCCTGAAAAGCTTTGAGGAAGAAAATAACTATCACAATTATGTTTAAGAAAAATTCATCTGGCAGTTGTATTTTCTAAGGAGATAGAGGGAAGGCATGATACATTTAAGAGGTAGGGAAATTAGGTAGCTCTCTCTTCAGAAAAGAAGTACTGAATAAGAGAAATAGTGAAGAGAATGTAGATGTGGGCTCATTCTTTTTGTCTTGGTTAATGGATCATTTTACTATGATTAGCAAAGCCACTTCTTTAGGTGTGAATATCAGATGGTTCCCTTGAGTGATGGTCCACTGTGGAAGGTTGCAGAGGTAGATCAATTAGCTGATGCTGATTTATTTCCAACAAGGGCCAGCTCACTCATTAGAGCTGAGATATCTACTACAGAATAAACAAAATATTTCTTTTATTTTGGGAAGTAGATGAAGCCGCAAGATACTGTGGAACGTGGAAAGAGAAATTTAAAAAATTAAGCTTAAAAGGGTTTGACCTTTAATCAAAGGCTATTAGCCTGTGGAAACAAAATCCTGGGATCTAGATGTCAGTGCATTACTCAGAGGTCACAAGTAGCAATGACAGATAGGGAAACAAGTGAGATAATTAATTCAATCAACCTTTAATGAATATCTATTCATGCTGTACAAGGTGATAAAAATAAAACAGTGATGACCTTCTGACACTTAAAAAAACTAGTGTGAGAAATTGTATCTACAAATTATATCTATAATGGACAATGAGGAGGTGAGGACAGGTGTGAATGGATTTGAAGCCTGTCTGAGTGTTTAAAACAGTCAAAAAAGGTAAAGGCATATAGTAATCCTCGCTTACAGTCCTGATAGGTTCTTGGAAACTACAACTTTAAGCAAAATGACATATAACAAAACCAGGGAGGAAATCAGATGATTGATTAACTGATAGGCGATAGATAACCAGATGACAGAAAAGTAACTAGGTAGGTAGATGAGACACAGAGAGAGAGAGAGAGAGAGAGAGAGAGAGAGAGAGAGAGAGAGAGAGAGAGAGAGAGAGAGAGAGAGAGAGAGAGAGAGTTAGCAAACCCAGGTCCTCAAATAAGGTCATTTTGTTCAACATCACTGGGGACATTTTTTTCTCATCAACATTATAACTAAACAATGTTGAACAAAATGATTTTAATCAAAGATTTGCTTTGCTATACAGGCTTGGAAGTAATTAACTTCTAAGAGTCTACTGCAGGCACTTTATTCATCCAACTTTTGAACGAGGCTATATTGTGTTTCCTGAAGAAGGTCATCATTGGACAGAACGTAGGAGCTGCTGTGTAGGGGAGCTGACACCTGGTCTGGCACGGAGGCAGGAATCACTCAAGACCAGGAGGGCTGAGCCCATAAGAGTGATAGGGGTGAGGGAGGCCCCCAAGGGAGAATTGTGTTCCCCTCCAACTCCTGAAAAAGTCCTCCCTTTGTGGGTGCCATTGGGTAGTCGAATGAAAAGGAGTAGCTGGGCGTGAAGTGTGTGTTCATTCAGAATTTAAACTGAAGCCAGCCATCAGAAAAAGCCGAGTAAAGTCTTCTTTTCACTAACATTTTCCGGCTGCTTTAATCACGTTTTCTCACCTTCACCTCCAGCCCTGTCCTTTCTCATGTTGAATTCTAGAAGCTGGTCAAGTTACTCTAGTCATGCTTCCTCTGACAATCTCATTTTTTCCTTTGTAAATGTAAATTAGAATCCCTGACCTGTAATTTTTTCACATAGACTTAGTAGGTTCCGTTCTTTAAATTCTCTCCACTCCTCTGGAAGAATTGCAGCACAAGAATTTCTCAAATCAAGGAAAATGTGTTTTATTCTCATTTTTCCTGCCTCACAGCACCATGCTAAATATATTACTCTATAGCAGAGGTTCTCAACCTCGGCTGCACATTAAAATAATTTGAGGACCTTCTAAAAGTCCTGATGCATAAGGCATACCAACGACAGTGAAATGGAATCTCTGGGTTTAAAACCTAGGAGCCAGTATTTTTCAAGCTCCCCAGATGATTCCAATGCGCAGCCAGGGTTGAGAATACTGATGAACAGTAACACCTAATTACTACCCAACTCCCCAAACTGGCATTTATTTTCATGATTTGGGGGCCCAGGCTATTTTCCCAACATCAAATGCCTTTCCCTATTTTACTCTGTAAAACAAAACAAAATAAAACCAACATAGTCATAAAAGCTCAACTCCAATGTCCCCATCTCGATAAAATTCTCTTTTCTTTCCCATCACCAGTCTGAGCTTCATCATTTCTCCCACTCACTTTTATCCAAAGGACTTGTATCAACACTTAACCACGTGGGGCATTGGACTCGGAACTCTAGAAGCTGGAAACATGTCTTTTTCCAAATGGATTTTAAGCTGCTTAAAGATAAGGATTTGCGCTTTTGCGCTGCACATTCATTACATATTTTTAAATCAAATTAAAATTGCCAAATATGAATATAAAAATAAATCTATATCATTTCTATATATAGTGTAGGTGAGGATTTATTCCTTCCATTAAAAATGAGTTCTTTGGAAAAACCATTATATTATTGCTTATAAAAACGTGGTATATGATTTACTATTCCTGGTAACAGCTGCCGCTCGTCAATGATAACTTGGAAGTCAGCAGACATGGTGATTTTCAACCACTGCAGGATGCCATATGGGCAGTACAGCTGCACTTCCTGCTCACACAAATGCACTCCAGGCTTTGTTTGGTAAAACTTAGGTTAAGTGACCATTGGTCAAAGCATCTAAGACCGCCCAGGCTAATGGCTATAGACCAAGAGAGGGGGAGAGGTGGGGCTTAGGGGGTATGTGGGGGCAGGAGAGCTAACAGATGCACAAAACCCACTCCTTCTGGAGGAAACAACTTAGGAATGACCAAGACACCAGGTGATACTGTCTTTCCTCTCTACTCCCATTCAAACCTTGAATTTAATCCTATTGTAGTGGGGCGGATACCTCCACCATCAAGTGGAAAGAAACTTGGAAGTAAATACCAGGTTTATTTTAAGCTGCCATCAATTCTAAGCTGCATCCCAATTTCTCAAGAGGTTTTTGTGAAAAAAAAATCAAAACTAAGACTTATTTGCCAAGTTCAAAAAAATTGAAAATGAGAGGCAGTGAAGAATTAATTTATTAAAAAATCTTATCTATAAAATAAAGGATTTATAATATTAACAGAATTTTGAGACTTTAATAAGGGATCTACTGTACTTACCAACTATCTTTTCAAGTGAAATGTAGCCACTTTCAAAGGTAAGCTGCACCCAATTTTCAGGAAATTAAAATTTAAAAAAAATAGTGTGACTTAGAATTAGAATAGAATAAATACAATACGTTTTCCTGATTTTTTTCACACGTATCTCTTACCTATCACAGTTTCTATAGTACACAGGAGTCAAAATATATTTCTGAGTCAGTAATTGAAGAAAAGAAAGGACATTAGACTGGGAAAGCAAAGTATTGGTAGGAAGAGCTCTCCCATTCAAAGACAACCCATTTCTGTTGCTTGCAAAACAGAGTACCAATTCATGCCATACCTACAGGTACATCCACTTATCCAGGTGCCTGATTAGACATGAACCCTTGAAAAATAATAATTAAATACACAAGTGATAAACCAAGATAATGTTATTTGCCTAAGTGATGTATTTTGAAAGTGTGTAAACCATGCAATAAAATGTACTTATCTATTCAAAAATCTTAAGAAGTTAGTTAACTTATAAGGCCAGAACTAGGATAGGACATTAAGGTACCCTCTGGGTACAAAATTTAAGGATTAGATGCAAAACTGCCCTCAATAATCAAGATAATATTTAAAGCAATAATACTTTTTTTAAAAAGTCAAAATTGATGCAAAAAAATCCATGATGAGCAGTTACAAATGTGATTTTTAATATGTAAATAAGTTCATAATCCATATGGGATATTTTTGCAAAATCTTATATAAGCATTATCGCATCAGGAGAATATTAGATCAAAATATCATGTGAACATGGTTACATAACGCTATTAACAATGCCCTCCTGAGCTCGGTAAGAAAAGCTCGCAGCTTTCAGTGCACGGGGCTTTGAAACTGTAAGCAGCTGTGCATAGACATGAGCTGCTTTATAAAAGGAAATGGGTTAACAGCAAAGGCTATTGCCGGTGATTTTTTTTTTTTTTTCCATAAGGAGCAGCAAATAGTTTTCATGTTTATGTTTTAATTAGTGACCAAATGGTCTAATGTGCTAGAAAAGAAATTGATACTGTTCCCACTATAGTGCTCTAATAATATGTATGTATTGAAAGATAGATTTTCATTTTAGCTATTCGCTCTTCCATTAGTTCTTAAGTGTTTAGCATTGTCCTCAGCATGGAGGCTTATCCACTGGGCAGCTAGAGGCAGACGCCATTGTTAGCAAACACCAGTAATAGAAATGGAGAAAGATACAAAAGAAAGTGATGGGGTTACCATGGAGATGGGAACTACTTCTCCAGGGAAAGGATAAGGAGACAAGCTGGAAAAATTTCAGGTCGGGGTAATATAATTAGTTGCAGAGACTTTTTAAAACTGCATTGTTTCCTTCCCTAACAGAGAGTTAGCAATTTATATTAAAAAACCTAAAATTTTGAATAATTTTGATTAAGCATGTCCATTTTGAGGAAGTTACCTCAAAGAAATCTATTTTTTTTTCCTCTCTCAAGGAAAAGTACAAGCAGGAATTAAGGTGACTAGACAGGCAGGCAGGAAGGGGCGGGAGAGTGAGAAACATTCCCCCCCACTCCCACGAACACAGCCTGGGTCTTGAACTGGAGACCCTTGGGATGTATGTGAACTGCGCCTGGTGTGCTACTCCACTAGGCAACCAGGGAGCATCACTGAAAGAAATCTTAATGGATCTGTGTAACGATTTCTCCCCACAAAATTTCACCATAGTATTTTCTATAATATAATAAAAATGAAGGGAATAAATTTAACTAGCCAATAAGCAGAATATTGTTGAGTTATGTATATGGTATAATGGAATATGACTTGCAACAATTAAAACTATGTTGATAAGAGATCACTATTGACGCAGAAGGGTATGCACACCTGCTACTTTTCAAAACTTGTTCCCTGAAGAGCAGCATGGGGGTTTCTCTGGAAGCTTGTTACACGTGCGTATTCTCAGGCCCTGTTTCACATCTACTGATGCAGAACCTGCATTTTAATAAGGCCCCCAAGTGATTCCTGTGTTTGAGAAGTACTAGGGTCTGCCATATTTTTTAAGCAAAAGAAAAGCACATACATGTGATTACATTTGTGACTCTTGAAGTGTGGCTCAATGAATGGAAAAAAAAAAAAAAGAGTCAAAGATATACACCAAACATACACAGTGACTGATAATTTCTAGGTACTGTGCTATTTATTTTCTCCTTATCTTGATATTTTCTAAACAGTCAAACTCAACTGTGTATAGCTTTTATTATTTTAAAAAGCAATTTTATAGGTGTATTTTCTCTTATTTTTCTTTTAAAACTATTGTTCGTGGTGAGTGAATTACTTTTTCCGTAAGATAACAATTCAGATCAGTCACAGATTGAGCTCAGCAAAACTGAAAACATAGTTTTACATCAGCAGGTTCTACAACCATATAACTAGTGTACTTGTGATTTCGAATATCTCCTCACATCGTTTCCATAAGAATCATTGTATCTTTTATTTACTTATCTTGCTTTTCTTCCTGTTGAAGATCTGACATGTTCTAACGTCACATAATCCCTCGAAGAGTTCAGATATTTTGAAACTGACCCTCTCCCCGGGCTATCCTAAAACCACTAAGATACACACATTTTCTACTTTTCTTTCAGTTTTATTTTAGGCCTTAAAATGCTTCTCTCAAAAGATAAGTGTAAGTAGTATATCCAGTTGTCACTAATATGAGCCCCCTTTGGGGGTTATTTTTGATCCCATCCTCTTGTTGGAGGACTCGGAGGTTGAGAGACACAGGCGCCACAGTAGAAAGCAAGGCATGAGGGAGGAAAAAGGCCCACCCGGACAGCTGCTCAAGCAAGAGCAGGCGGCCACAGAGTAGACTGGAGACTGAGTGGTCAGAATAGCAGCGTCTACTCTGAAGCTTGCCCGCAGCAGTTCCAGCTCAGTCCAAGACATTGAGGGAATACGAGCAAAACCCCAATTAAATGAAATCTTTTTTAACATAACATGTTGTTAATGAATCAGTGCACATGTCCTCGGAGAAAGGACAAAATAATTGTGCTTCGCTCATCCCATTCCATGGATCTTATAAAAGAAGCAGAGCAGGAAGGCCCCTCAATGCAGCGCCTGACTGAGGCGAACCTTGCTCTGCAGGGCACCTGTGCTCTTTTCCATAGCTGAGACTCTAAGCAATATCTGGGGGAAGATGGAGGAGCCCAAGAGGCTGGTTTGCACAGAAATCACGAGGGGAGGGGATGAGAAAAGACTGTTTTTAAACTACGAGGAAGCGAAATGGAGAGGAAGTAGCATTTATGGAGGACATAAAGGGGGGCTTTTTCATGGATCATCGCATTTAGTGCTCATATCAGATTGTACTGCATGTTCAGTGAGGTTCATAACGGCCTCCAGTTGACCCAGCTGATGAATCGTAGACTGAGGAATCCATTTAGGTTGAGTTAATTCCAAAACCCATGTTCTTTCCACAATTATACATTGCCTCCAGAAAAAAAAAAAAAAAAAATCTCATTATGAATCATTCACTATGTCCTTCAAACTTAAAACTTTAAAAAAAGTCCCCCAAAAAGAGTTTCTCTCATTCCTGATTCAGACTATCTTCCATTAGCATGTCTGAGGTATCTTACTAAAATTCAGATTCCTGATTTCTTTCTTTTAAAGTCAGTAGGTCTGAATGGGCTGTAGGAATTTATACATAAACATTTCCCAGGCTGTCCCAATGCACAGAGTACACACAGGCGTGCTTCAGAAGACATGCTCTACCCATCATTGAAAGACTCTGGCACTGAGGAACCAATTCCTGCCTTTTCCCATCAATATGACATTGATAACACTTTTCCCTCCATGCCGTGGTCTGTACGCCATATTTCACTGCCCGGTTTGAGACTCTCTGAGATGGAGAAGAGAAATCTGAAGTGAGAATGCAAGTTGAGTCTTAGACTCACCATTAACTCGTGAAGCTAGGCAAGAAAATAACAACCTCTGTGAAAATCACTTTACTTTTCTACATGATGGAGAACATAATTCTGGTCTCAACCACTTCAAGTAGGGAGTGTGAAGAACTAAGAAGAGAATTTAGCTAAAATTGACTCTGTCACTAGTTTTCCAAACAGATGTTAATAATTGAGTGAGGAGTAAGGGCTGTAAAAAATAAAAAGAACCCCTGGACTTGAAATCGGACATGAGTCACAGTTTGGCTCTGACTCTCACCAACTCTCACCTTAACCTCCAAGAGACTGTTTTCTTTTGTGTATAAAGAGAATAACGAAAATGCATTCACATTAGCAGCAATAGAAATACGGTAAACATCCTTCAGCAGAGGACTAGCTCAATTAATGATGCTCTGTTCATGCTGTCAGAGAGAAGTGACCTCTCCCTCCAACTGGTTTCCATGAGAAGACATCTTTCAAGTCTCCTGATGACCTCGTCTACTCATTTCACCCCCAGGAAAGCAGCATCATTTATGTGAGTGGTAGTTTTACCATTTTTAGTTGGGAAACTATGCTGGTTACACAGATGGGCTCTCCATACACAGGTCCCATATTAACAAATCTGCTGGACTAGTCACATCAAACCTCAGCCTCTGGTCTGGCTTCTATGTGCAGCAAAATTAAATCAGTGACCTCCATACACCATTCATTTTTTTGTTCTTAAATTATTTCAAACCTGGGGATGAGAGGTAGGGGAAGTAGGGTTATCTATTGAATCCTCTCAAAATGCCAACACATATTTTGAAAAATTTGCAGTCATGGAGGAGTAGGGTGGGGAGGGTGGGACTGAAGCCATACGAACATCCTACTCTTGTGAAAATTATGTTGGGTTTTGTTGTTAAGGGAAAACTGTCAGGTCCCAAATAGAGTATTTAGTGTGCTCTCATTTCTTTAAAAAATAAAGGATGCACTTGCAGAGAGATTCACATACATTCAATTAGAAAATTATCAGAAAAATCAAGAAGAAACCATTTACTCCAATTGCTCTTGGGGCTAAAAAAGGAGAATGTGATGTGAGGCATATGTGCTGTAGCGTGATTTTTTAGCTTTCGGTTTTCCTACGTATGTTTTTGTTTTTTTCTTAAAGGAAGGTACAGGCAGAAATGAAGGTGAACAGAGGCAGGCAGGAAGAGAGAGGGGGAAGAAGCATTTCTTTATTTTGTTTGGTTGTTCACTTTGGTTGTTGCCCCAGCCCCACTGTGTGAACCAGGGTCCTTGAGATGTATGTGGACAGCACCCAGTGGACTGAGTTGCCAAGCCCCCGGGGTACTCCAATCCCCCACCTTTATTTTTAACTTTTATTTATTTATTTTTTAAAGGAAAGATACAGGCAGGAATGAAGGCAAGTAGGCAGACAGGCAGGACGCGAAAAGAGGAAGAAACATTTTTATTTTATTTCTGTTCTTTAGTTTTCATGCTGATGTCCCCCAGGCCCAGGACTTGAATGCAGGGGTATATGTCCTGCAACATTTTGAGGCAATTGACTGAACTGCTGCTCCACAAGGGCAGGCCAGCCTTTATGAATTCTTAAATTAATAAAAAAAAAAAATAAAAAATATATACCTGCCAGATAGTTCTGCTTAGAAGTAAGCTCTTCTGCATTTGTAAATAAAACCTATGTAATGGAGGCAATAAGGTTGCTTGACATTCTTCACTTTTCTACCAGGACATCAGATGCCCCTTGCCAGTTATAAACTTTTGGAGTTGTTGTGGGTCACTTTCTCATGGCAATGCACTCTGACATCTCTTAACCTTGACTAAGAGGGTCTCTGTCACCAGAAAGCAGGCCATCGGACAGCAAGGGACCAAGGACCACAGCCCTTGCAGCGCTGAGCCTAGTCTTTTAACACAGTAGTGACCTAACACATGTTCGGAGCACTGAATAGCATGTGTGATTCTCAGATTCCAAGTGAGCCATTTATCCTAATTACCCTGCAGCTGGAGTCGAAATAAAGTCTTCACATGATTCCACTAAGCAAGAAGCACAGCTTCAAAGAGTAGCTGAGACTCCCCAGCAGAATTCAAACTCAGCATGTGATATGTGCAAAATCACCACATGCCTGCTCCTCCCAGCCACGTTGGCCTCCTAATACGGAAACTTTAAATGGAAACATAAGGCTAACACCAAGCAATTCTTTTTCCTGCTCTGTGCTAGGTGATTATGTATTTATCCGAGTTTAAAAAAAGTGTAAAATAAAAGTGACCAATGAGCTACAAACTCTTTTGAAGTTTTTTTTCTTTGCTGTTGAGGGGTTAGTTTTGAAGGCTGAGAAGCTTGGTTAAAACCCACTTGAAGAGCAGTGGACTCTGGGTTGAAAGATATTGGTCTGACAGATTACGTAGAAAGGCCCAAATTCTGACTCTGCCCCACTGGATCTTTGGCATAAACCTGGGTTTCTAGTGCTCTGGAATAAGAATGCTACTTACCCTGAAGCTATAAATGGTATACTCCCTGTAAAGTACTAGATAGATGATCCATATATCTGTATATATGGAAATGATTAAAACAGAAATTAATGTATGAAAATAACTGAACTGACTATGATTAATCATCTGTTCAGCTCTTCATCTTGCTTTTTATCTATTTGTCTCTAATCTCCTAGAGGGAGAGAACTTTCCTCTGCTCATTTTTATGATCCTAGCACTGAGCACATTGTCTTAATTATAACTCATTCCCCGATCAACATGTTTGAATAAAGGAGAGGGAGAATTGGAAATCACTTCAAACCATGCTAACCAATGTCACGTCCAACTGTACACAATATGAACATGTGTCTGCAGTATCTTTTCACACATCAGACCAATGCCTGGAAAGGGCCATGAGGTCCCTTCCAGGCCAGTTGCCTGGAAACTAAAAGGAAAAGCTAGCGTGCTGCTTGAGTTGAGAAAGCAAATAATCAGTGTTTTCTAGCAGTATGCAATTTAAATCTTCTTGCTTCAAACCAGTTTTTGTTTTTGGAGAGTCAATTTATGTTTTACGTAGCTTGAAGCGTCGCTCTAGGGCACAAATATGTTTGCAAAACTGAAGCATAAAATTTGGTCTTGCTAAACAGGGTTTGTTACAGAAAGCTAATTATTTCAATTCCCCCAAAATGCACTAAACTTCTATATGCCAGGTGATATTAGACACAGAAAAACTCCCACACGAGTAACACATACCCTTATTCCAAAAAGCATGCTTGCCCCCGAATAAAATGACACTACATTTTCCTCCACTCATTTTATTCAAACTTCGTAAAGGCCTTAAGTGTAAACTTGTTAAAAACTGCTACCTTACCCCCTCCGCCATAACTTGACCACATATCTAATAGACTTCTACGTGACACGGAATATGTTAAGGTGATTTTTTTTTTTTAAATTCGTTTTGTAAGTATAGTGCTGTGAGCTCAGCTTTGTTAAAACACACACAGATTACACATGGCTGGAGTTCACACCAAACCTGCAGCTGCTGGTCTGTGCTCTTTGAATGCATATACTTAAAAGCAAGGCAGTATTTTAACACATACTGAAATACAGTAAAATATTTTTTATTTAAATAAAAAATGGACTCTTTTGAAAAATCACTTACAGGGTGTAGAACGTAAAGATTTTGAAAAGTTCTTACACCAGTAGCAAAGTCACATACCTGACAAATTAGAAATCTCCATCTTCTCAGAAAGTTTCCTCCTGCCCCAACCCAGTCAATACCTTCCCTCACTTTCTCCAGAGGCGGCCATTATCCTGATTTTCATCACTCTGTGTTAGATTTATTTATCCTAGAACTTTCATATAATAGAATCAGACACTGAGTACTCTTCTGTGCCTTATTTTTTATCATTCGATTGTATGTCTTTGTGATTCATCCAGGGTTTTGCCTGTATGGCTGATTTTGGTTTTTTTGATTGCTGAATAATATATCATTGCATGGATTTACCAGAATTTATTTACCTGTTCTCTCATTGATTGATGTATCAGTTCTTTCTGGCTGTGAATTATTACAAATAAAGAGGTTATAAATATCCTTGTGAAAGTCCTTGTGTATACATGTTTTCATTTCTCTTGAATAAATATCTGGGAGTAGAATTCTTGAATTGTAATAAAGGTATATGTTTAATTTAATTAGCAGTTACCTAGGAGTTTTATGCTTCTACCAGAATTAAATTGTTTTAATCATTATGCTTGTCAAAATTTGTCAATCTTCTTTTAGTTTTAGTCTTCCCTGAAAAAGAATGATGTTGAATATTTTTAATGTGCATAGGATCATTTGCACATATTCCTCTTTTGGAGTATCCATGCATTTTACCCATTTTATGTTATTATTTTGGTTCATTAATTAAATTGTTGGAGTGTTATAAGTATGCATATGTATGCATTCATATGTATTATATAAGTATACATATTGCTAGATATATATTGTAATATTTTCTCCCCATCTGTGGCTTATTTATTCATTTTCTGAAATGTGCCTTCCAACTGAAAGAGTTTTCTATTTTGATGAAGTATAATTTACTAACTTTTTCTTCTATAGCTAGTACTTTCTATGAACTAAGAAACCTGCATCTCCCTCAAGGTAAAGAATATGCTCTCCTATGTTTTCTTCTAGAAGTTTTATGTTTTTCAGCTGCTAGATTTAAGTCTAAGACTCGTCTCAGACCAACTTTTGTGTATGGTATGAGGTGGGTGCTGAGGTTTATTTTTCTTTTTCCTTATGAGTTTTCATAGGGTGTGATGGTTAATTTTATGTGTCAGCTTGACTGGGTTAAGAGATGCCCAGAGAGCTGGTAAATATTGATTCTGAGGGTAGACAGGTCCAGACTTTGCTCAAATAAAGGTTTGCTTTGTTTTGTTTTGTTCTTTGTCCTGGAAGAGAATAGTATTTGAACTGGTAGGCTGAGTAAAGAAAATTGCACTCACCAATGAGGGTAGGTTATCATCTAATCCAGTGAGGACCTGAATGGAAACAAAAAGGAGGCAGAAGAGTGAACTTGTTCTCTGCCTGAGCTCAAACATTGATTTTACACAGGCCGTTGGATTTTAACCTTCGCTCTCTGCGCTCCAGATTCCTAAGTCTTTAGTCTCAGCCTAGGACTTACCCAATGGATTTGTCTGGTTTGAACTGAAATTATACCACCAGCTTTCCTGGGCATCTAGCTTGCAGAAAGCAGCTCATGAAACTTCTCAGCCTCCAATAATCTTGTGAGCTAATCCCCCATACTATATCTCTGTTTATCTGTGTATCTATCTATGCATCTCTCTCTCTCTCTCTCTCTCTCTCTCTCTCTCTCTCTCTCTCTCTCTCTATATATATATATATATATATATATATATGCCAATTCTATGGTAAACAGAACACCATGACATAGGATTTCTGATATTGTTAGGGTAGGCCGTTAGGCAGGTATGAGCTGGGGGCAGACAAAGGAAATGTGTAACTAACTGAACAGCAAAATGGCAATAGCCACACTGGCACAAATGAATTCCACTGGGTAAGATCGAGATAAAAAATAACAATCATGATAATAATAATATTAATAATAATACTTAAAAACCAGAGAGGGCAAGGACAAGGAGAGGGAGACTGAAACTGGCAATTAAGTGAAACATACAAGAGGATGGGCTTTGAAAATCAACCAGTTGGGCCCTGGAATTTCAGGGTGGGAAAATATGAACCAGACCCTACTGATGGGGCTTTTTAAACTCCCCATCTCAGGGAAACTGACGCTCAGGAACACTTCAGACCTCTCCCAAATACACTTTGATATTGCTTAATTAAGTTATTCCTTAGCTTTGCCTGTTCATCTCATGTTTTGAATTCCTTCTCACACCAAAGACAAGAATGAAGGATCTGCTCGTTTGTACCAATAACAGTGTCACTTATTGAAAAGACTTTTGCATTTAATTGCATGTTGATCAAAAATCAATGATACGATTGTGTGTATTCCTGTACTCTTTCCCTTTCCATTGATCAGTATCTATCCTATGTCAATATCACACAGTCTTGATTATTATTGCTTATAGTCTGTCTTGAAATGAGATAGTATAATTCATAAAACTTTTAAAAGTTATTTTGAGTTAAATGGTCTATTTAAATGTTAAAATGAGATTGCCAGTTTCTAGCAAAAAAACAATCAACAAAGATTGCTGGAATTTTTATTACAATGGAATGAAGTCTGTAAAATCATTTGGGGAGAATTTATCATTTAACAATATTGCCTTCAAATTGATAAATATTATGTATCTTTTATTTATGTAATTCTTCAGGCAAAGTTTTATAGTTTTCAGTGTCATTATATTTTGTTAAATGTACTCAGTTTGTTTAAGGTTTCGATGTTATTGCAAATGATATGGTTATATATAACTCTCAAATTGTGTTAAGATGATTTGGAGAAACAACTGATTTTTGTATGTTGACTTACGTCCTGTGACACTGCCAAACTCATCTATTAGCTCTGCTAACTTGTTACAAATTCCATAAAGTTTTCTGTGAATACAATTATATCATCTGAGAATAAGCGGCATTTTACCTTATCTTTTTCAGTATGTATGATTTGTATTTTTTTGCTTGTATTATTGCATTTGGTAGAATCTCTTCCACAATTTTGAATAGAGAGGTAGGAACAGACACCCTACTTTTATTTCTGATTTTATGATATTAATATCTGCATTTCATCATTAATATGACCCTACTCCTAGGTTGTGTCATAAATATTATTCGTCAAATTGATAAAGTTCCCTTCTGTTTCTAGCTTTCCAAGAACTATATTTATTTTTAAATTATAAATAGGTTTAAAATTTGTAATGCTGTTTTTTGAGATCATCACATGACTTTTCTCCCCTAGTTTATTAAACAAGAACAATTATATTAAATTATTTTCAAATATTAAATCATTCTTGCATTCTTAGTGCAAACCCACTTAGTCATGAGATATATATGTGGTGGGATTTGCTGGACTAATATTTTTAAGGAATTTAGTGTCTATATTCATGAGAAATGTTAATCTCTCACTTCTTTTTTGTAATTACAAACCATTTCAGCATGAGAGTTACATTGACTTCATAAACTAAGTCGGGCAAATTTATGCTTCTCTATTTTGTGAGTTTTTCCAATATTGATATTTTTCTCACATGCTTGAGGGAATTCACAACTGAAACAATCTAAGAATGTAATTTTTCCATTGAAATTTTATCAAAAATGAATTCATTCTCTTCAATGTGTGTAGATGTACTGAAATCATCTAATTTTTCTTCTATCAGAATTGATAATTTGCATCTTTGGGGAAATTTGTCTATTTCACCTAAATTGTTGAGTTTATTATAAAAAATGTTCATAGTTTTTCATTGTTATCCTCTTCATGTAAATGGCGTTAGTAAACATGCCTCCAATTTAATTATGAACATTTGCGATTTGGGTTTTCTTGTTCTTTTTCACTGTCTAAAGTGTAGCTAGAGTTTTATTAATTTTATTGAAGTTTTCCAGGAACCAGTGTTCAGTTTTATTGATTTACTCTATTACTTGTTTGTTTACCACTTCACTAATTTCAGCTTTTCTCTCTATTATTTCCTTTCTTCTGTTCATTTTGTGTTTAATTTCCTCTTTGTTTTCTAACTTCATAAGGAATAGCTTAAAGCATTGATTGTAAATCATTGCCATTCACTAATTTAAAAATTTAGGCTATCCATTTCCCAGTAAACAGTTACTTTAGTGGCATCCTACAAGTTTTCATATGCTGTGGTTTTTATTCTAATTTTGCTATTAACTGTGATTTCTTCTTTGCTCGATGGATAGTTTAGATATGTGTTCCTCGACTTACAAATATTTGAAATTTTTTTAGGTGTCTTGGTTATGATTTGAATTTCATTCCACTGTGGTGAGAGAATATATGTTTAAGTTTATGGCTTGCTTTATGACCCAGTACATGTTTTATTCAGCTGAATGTTCTATGTTTTCTGGATAATAATGTGTATTCTGCAGGAGTTAGGGGCAATTTCTAATAAATATTGCTTGGGTTAATTTAATTAATGATATCATTGAAATTTCCTATATCCTCATTGATTAGTTTTGCATGCTGTTTCTACAGTTACTGAGAGATGACTATTAAAATTTATATGTGGAAGAGGACTTTGAAATGGTGGGAGTTTTCTATTTATACAGCTAATTCTGTTCCATTTTTGCCTCATGCACTGTGAAGTTCTTTAACAATTTATATAAACACTTAAGTCTTATTTTTGTCTTTTTGATGATTTGGAATTTTAAATATCCCTTTTTATTTTGAGTCATAGTCTTTGTCCTGAAATTTATTTTGTTTCCTGTCAGTATAGTCATTCAAGCTTTCTTGAGATTAATCTTTTCATACTGTTTTATGAATTTTAATATACTTAAGTTTTTATAGTGCAATAGTTGGATCATGTCACTTTAACCAATTTGAGAATTTTGTAATCTAACTATAGAAATTACTCCAATTGCATTTAACATGAATATAATTGTCTTTAGGTTTTTTCTCTTGCTTTTTATCCCTTTCCTATTTGTTCTACTTGTACTCAGTTGCTTTGTGTTTTCCCTGCCTTTTATGGGCTAAATTGACAATTTTGTCACTCTATTTATTTCTTTAGATTATTTAGGATATTAATAGTTTCTATGTATCCTCGACTTAATCCATTTTGAATTAATATGAGAACCTTATAGTAGTAAGCTCTCATTTATTCTTTTCCATTCTTCGTGCCAACTGTTGCCATATAATTTGCTCCTACATGTTACAAAACCCACGTTACATTTTGGTGTGGTGGTTGTTTTAAATAGTAATTATCATATAAACTGGTTTAAAATTAAAATAATACTTTTTTTCTAGATACTTATCAAATGGTCTTCATTCTTTCATATGATCTGAATTATCTTTGTTATCATTACCCTTCAATGTAAAGAACTTTCAAAATGTTTTTTACAGTATAGACCTGCTAATGATAAATTACTCCTCATTTGTTTGATAGTATGCTTTTATTTATTTATTTTTCATTAAAGGAAAGGTGCAGGCAGGAATGAAGATGAGTTAGAAGAGGCAGGTAGGAATAAAGAGGAGGAAAAAGCAACCCCTTCACTTTATTTAGTTGTTCATCTTGGTTGAAAAAGTCACACCTCAGTCAATGTGTATATCTCACCTATTATTTTAAAGTTGCTCCCGTGAAAAATGCCTGAGTGAATGTGGAACTCGCCTTGTACGTATCCCTCTGCCAGTGTTCTCAAGCCTATCATATATTGTCTAAACATTAAAAACACTTCATACTGTTTTCTAGCTTTAGAATCTTTGGAGGGAAAGACATGCCAATTTGCCCATCATGTTCAGAATTGAAAGCCTAGATCGAGACTGTATAGTTGCAACTAAAGGTGTAATAAGAACTTAGAGCAATAAGAGATCTAAATAAAAAGTTTCTGCTATTATGTTTAATAATTATGAAACTATATGAAGCACTATTATTTTTAAAATGACAACCACAAAGAAAAGATTGAGAGGTTGCATGAGGTGGGTTAATAAATGCAACACCAGGATTTTACCAAAACATGTTTTATTTGAGTCTACATTTTTCTCACTTACCACAATGCTTACCTTAAAGCAAATTTCTTAGAGCAATGGAGACTTGAACTGGCTTGAAGAACTGATGAGCTTTGGGTAGGTAAACAGGTTAGAAATGTCGGCATCACATCCTAGGTAAAGGGAACAGTTGTGAAGGGAAGTAAATGAGAGTTGGACTAGAGTTAAGGGTTTAGGTAGCACACATACGAGGTAAAATTGAATAGCTATGTGAGGTCAGTTTATAGAGAATCTATTACAAACAGAAAAGGAAGAAAGGAGAAGCAGTGTTATCAAGATTTTTAGATGACAATTTTGTATACTATTTTAGACACATTTTTCCACTTGTGATGCTAACTTGATAAGTAAACACTCATGTTGAAGATTCTTTCTATGTTTATAGTTTCATGAGCACTGAAGTTTCTGTCAGTTTTATTTATATGGATGATTAAAGTTGAAAGAGAAAGCAAAAAGAGAAAAGGTGAATTTTGCCTTTGTTTTTCCTCTACTCTTGTCTGGCTGGTTTTCGTAGTAATGTAAGGAATTTCTCTAAGCCTACTCAAATATCAAAAAGTCTAGAGTTGCTGAAATTCCTTTTCTGATCTCACAAGAGATATCTTCCCTCTATTTAGTTAAAATTCTACCTCCAAAGTCTTCCTTTCAGCTCATGACCTTCTTCTCCAGATGGATGACAATTCACTTAGAAAATCCTGTTTGAGTAGTCTCTGCTGGAGGCAGGGTCATAGATCTCCTTTCCCAATCCTAACTTGTGAAGAGAATTCCCATTCTTCCTTTGTAGAAAATGTATCTTTTTATTTGGAAGTAATTTTAAAGACAGCTATGTGTTACATAATATATATCCAAAATATCTTTAAATATGTACAATATAGCTTTGATTTTTCTAAATAATATTTAGAATCTCAATGTTTTAACACCATTCTACTCAGTATCTAATTTTGGTATAAATACTAATTGTCATCAAACACAGATTGAATACTTTCTATGTACTAGCAACTCTGATCTCAACACAAATTATTTTATGTGATACTGACCAATTGCTTTATGTGGTAGGTTCTATTATTAACATCTCCATGTCACAGATGAAGAAATGGATATTAGGAACACCTGTTTATGGGCACATAGGGTTAAGTTGGTACATTAAATTCAGAAGCTCAAATAGTTGAAGACAAAATCCAGTCCCCCAACATACATAAAGTCAGTAAAAGTAATTTCTTTGAGGACTTCACACATAAAAAAGAGCTTTAGATGAACACATATATGTTTAAATACGGATCTCTCATTTGTTAGCTAGGAGACATTGGAAAAATTACTTAATCTATGTTACCTTATTCCTTTATCTCTACAATTCTGTAGAGTTCATGGTGTTTAAATAAGTTAGCATTGATAAAGCACCTGGCAAATAAAGGAGGAGATAATCATAGTAGTTGCTATATTACTCTAATAGGTGCCCCACCTTGAGTCAAATTTAAGATTCAAGCTTCCTTGAAATGAAATTCCACCTCTTACTAAATCCTTATCCTTGGGTACTTTACTTAAACTTTCTAAGCCTCAATTCCCTCATTGAAAATGTGAGGACAATGATAATTAACTACTTGTGATGTTTTAAGAACTAGGACTAGCAGTCCCTGACACAAGTGTTCAGTACATTATCTAGTGTGATGATTCTGATGGTAACCAGACAAAATGGAGAAGTTAACTTGTTTGAAGTTCAAAACAAATAAGGAGCAACTTACACAAGAACTGATTTAGAAGAAATACATCATCTATGAAGAGATCCATGACTTGGATTTTCCTCCTGGCCCTGCCTCCATCAGAGTCCTGTCTGCATTCCACATAGCGCAGTACAGTACATGGATCATATGGGAAAGCTGTTCCATAACAAGGCCCCTTACAGAGAGCCATCCAGTGGAGAAGGAGCCGTTCCTCTCCCTACACTTCATCACTGAACACGTCAGCACAATACTCTTCAATGCCTCAGTAATGGAAGCTGCTAGAACTATGGTGGCACCCACAGTTATCAGAAGGACAGCAGCGAGTGAAGACCACACAAGAAATGATGCTCCTTAAAGAATCATCACTATCAGAGTAGCAGCAGGATAGAGCAAGGGCAAGCTTGGAGATGAGCACATTTAGGGACCTGCAGAAATAACTGAGGAAGACTTCCGACAACTCTTATTATACAGGTGGAGGTAATGAGTCAAAGTAATTTGAATAATCATGAATAAGGTGACCTCATTTATATTCACAGAATGGTGAGGTCTGGAGAAATTCAGGTTACATGATAATAAAAAAACAAGTAGTTGTTACTATTATGATGATGATTATTACTATGGTGTAATTCCATTAAGACATGGATTTTTCTCATAGCTGCTTGACTTGACACTTAGGATTGCATCAGCTGCACCAAGGTCCTAGTGGCACAGACCCAGTTTTCTGGTGGTTTAGTTGTGACTGTCCCTTGACATTGCTGAGTAGGTCAACGTGAGTAAGTTTTTAGGAAATTCTGTGTTTGTTCCCTAAGTACGTTTCCCTTTTTAAAATGCTGATGTGCTTCTTCATATGCCTAATTACAGTCTGCACGCCCCTACGTGTCTGCATCTTATGAGACTATTTTTATTAACTTAATTAGCACAAGAACTATTTGAAATTGAAAATCCTGAATTAGGACATTTTTTATAATCAATTGCCATAAAAAAAATATTCCACATAATCATGTTACTTCTAGAGACTGTCCTCCCAATAAAACGTGTGACAGGCTGACATCCAGTCTGATTCATACTATAAACTCTTCAGAGAGTTTTGGGGGATAATATAAACATAGCTTTTTATTATTTTTTTATTTATATTTATAATATATATAATATATATTATTTATAATATTATTTATCATTTTTGTTTAATTTCCTTTTGAGGTTTTGGTTTTTTTTTTGAGTTTCTTTTTATGTTTAAGAGAGCCACAAAACTAGAGTCATCTTGTTTTAGTTTTCATAAATTTAACAACTTGTGACAAGAGGTGAATTTTCATCAAAAAGTCAATTTATAAATTCAGTACCGCCGAAGTCAATGTTTTTTTTTTTTTTTTTTGCTTTTAATTTCTCTGTAAAATAAATCTCTTCCTCCAAAAAAAATCTCTCCCAAATGGTAATCTGTGAACTAATAGTGAGGGTTGCTCAAGGAAATGAAACATATGCTTTAGAATAACAAGATACGTACAGCTTTTAGAATTTGACCTCAAAAAAAGTAACATTTATTTGGCCAACTGTCTAGAAAGCTAAGCTGCTTCAACTAGGAAAAGCTGGGTCTACTTATCATGAAATTGACCTTCATCCAGTCCTGCATTGTTGGCATGAGTGAGAATGCTATCAGTTGCCTGGCTGGTTAAATGGACTTCGTTAAATATTTCTTATGTGACAACAAATCTTTTCAATATGGGAAGTATGCCAACAACAGCACCTAATCAAAAGATAACTGCTGATTATTTCTGACTCATATTCAACTTGAGGTGCATAAAACTTCTGAAGGACAATACATTTTTTTCAATTCATCACCAGTACTTCTAAGTAGAGTCAATACTGTTATTATTTAACATCCTCTAGAATATTTCAAACCACTGTGCTAAACACTTTATACAGATTACATTACTTTTTAAATTATAGCCACACAGAGAAAGTGTTATTACTAGCCCTTATTACTATGAATGTGAAAACTGAGATTTGGAGAAGTTAAATAATTTAATCAAGCCCATGCAATCAAGTCTTAGAAGCATGGAACGTGCATTCACAAACTTCATCACATTATGTGCAAGACATTGTGGTAAGAGCTCAGAGGGAAATACAAGATTACTAAACCTGAGTTCCTGCCTCAAAGTTGTTTATAATCTCATATCCACCAGAAGGAGACAACACTATAGAGCAGTATCATTCCAGCATATTGAGTTCATGCCAAGGCTCCTTCACTCCCGACTTGATTCATTCCATGTCAGGTTGCTGGGCAGTGAAAGGGACATCTTGGAGGCATTCAACTAATTTGCCCTCAAATTAGACCAAGTGGAAAGATTAAATTTTTTCAGGGCTCATTATAACTATTTTACATGCTAGAAACTGTACCTGGTACTATATCTTGAGATTCAGGCAAATATTGTGGGGTTTGGGGTTAAAGAGGTAAATACATCTGCCATCAGAGATGTCAACTAGTTGCAGGGAATTGTCTAATGTGGGAAAAGTAGCAGAATGTCACCACAACTCAGAATCCCTCTGGCTCTGGTAACATCCATGTGGCTGAATTTCCTGATTAGAGGAAAGCTGCTAATTGAAACATCAATTTTCTAATGACATTAGTAAATCTTGGTTTCAACAGAACCAATTTCATAAGCAAAAACCAACTTGTTCCACAGTTTTCCTACTGGAATGCTATTTTTTTTAAGGTGATTAATAGATTGTCTCCAACATGTGAAAAATTTTTTTTCTCAGTATGTTTTGACAATCCTTGTGTACAAGTGACCCAAATGAAAATCATATAGTCTAGTACTGACTTTCTCCTCTAAAATTACAGTTGTGCTCTAATGTGCACATTTTCATTGCTTTTCAACATGAAATTAAAATTACGTTATAAAAAGAACCTCAATTTACAATTTTTGAAAAGAAGTCTTGGACTTCAAAGTATAATTACCTAGAGCTCATTAAAATGCAGTATTATTAACCCAAGAGCTGAAGTTTCTAGTAATAGTGGATCTTTTATAAGAGTAATTATGAAAGTCATAAATATTAAGCATGGAAGCAACACTCTACATTTAAAGGGAAAGTGTGTGCTTGCAATTTAACCAAACATAATGTGAAAAGGAAGAAAAAGAAGGAGCGGCCACATCATTAAAGAGCTAAGCATAAGCTCTTTTTGGGGCCCTTATTAATAAAAAGCATTATAACAGAATGTTCCCGAAAGTTCTATGGATCAAAAGTCAATGTCTAAGACATATTAATTAGTAGGACAGGTAAATAGTAAAGCCTTAAGTGGTCTTTTCCCTAAATTGCTCTGGGGAAAAAAGCAGGTAGAATAGTATATTCAATAAGACAAGAATTTTGCAAAAATATGAAAAGAAAATGACTAGAATGAAATAATATTAAATGTTAACAGCGGTCATCTCTGATGGTAGATTTATACCTGATTTATTTACAGGTTTTTAATAGCTTCCACTAATTTCTTAGCCTTCTACAATGAACATATATTTCCTTTTTCTATTTTTTTTTTTAAGTAAAGGTGCAGGCAACAATGAAGCAGAAGCAGGAAGACAGGAAGAGAGAGGACGAGGAAGAAATTTATTTTTATTATAGTTATTCATGTTGGTTGTCCACCCCCCTGGCCCAGGACAAGAATCTGGGACACTGGGATATATGTGGACTGTGTCCAACCCCTACCACCAGGGCATACCAAGAATATATTTCTTCAAGCTTATCTACAACTTTCAACAGTTATAATTTCTATTTCCATTATTTCTCCTTTTTATATTAGTGATTTATTCCTGTTTTATATTTGAAATTTTATTTATGTCTCTCGGGTATTCTATTTATTGCAATTGTGACTACCTGTCTCTCTTAATTTAGCTTCTGCATCTATTCACTCTGTTTGCAAGAAGATGTTGGAGTGACTGCAAACTTGCAGAGCAATGCATTCCATGTATGAGTAGGGTCTGGAGAAAAGTGCATGTATGTCTGGGCTATGTAACTCTATGGATGGTCTTCTGACAATAAAGTCGCGTTTCCAGGTTATCACTGGTACCCAAAGTCCCACACGCCCTTTTCCTACCTGGAGTGAGACAGAATCATTATTTTCCCTGGATTGCCTCCTGCCTGCTGCTTCCACAGATTCTGCTATGGCGCACCCTTGTCTTCTTCCTCTTTATTTAGCACTTCCTGCCGTAGATTAGGATGTTTTCCTACTCCTGGGAATTTTCCCATTTTTTGACTCACCAAGAGTTGCAAAATATATGTGCTAAATATTTAATCACAAACACAAGCACAATTTTTTCCTGATATTCTAAATATTTTTTACTGAAGAGGCAGACCACAACTTGTATTTAATCTGCCACCTTGAAACAGAAAAAAACAACAACAACAACCAATATTAAGTGCTATTTTGAACTATCATTTTGGTAAAATTATATTTTTGCTAATTAAAGAAAATAAAAATCGTGCTCCAACCAACATTGGGATTTGCATATCTCTTTGAAATCTCAATTTCCATTATTCTGGATAAATACCTGAGAGTGACTGCTGTATCAAAAAAGTTTGATTGTTTAAAAATATTTTAGGAAACTTTATATTTTCACAATGGCTGCATCATTTTGCATTCCCACAACCTTGTAAAGGGTTTTAATTTCTCCACATCCTCACCAACACTGTTGTTCTTTTGATAATAGCCAACCTAAGAGATGTGAAATAATAGTCCATTGTAGATTTTATTTTTATTCTATGTTGATTAGTAACATGCTTTCATATACTCATTGACCATTTGTATGTCTTCTTTGAAGAAATGTCTATAGCACTCTTCAGTCCTAAATGTTCATCAATGGTTATTTCACTGTTCAACAGATGAATGAATAAAAGAAATTGGAAATTTCTAATTAATACCCACAACATTTCAAGTATGCTAGATAAGTAAGTTCTAGGGAATTTGCTGTATACTATACCTATAGTTAACAATGCCATTTTGTGCACTTAAAGGATATTGCAGGTAGTATTATTATCATATTAATATCCTTACCACTAAATTAAAATAAAGAAAATATTGAAAATCATTTAGTTCATAAGATGTGACAAAATTACTACTATCACTTAATTATGGGTTTTGCTTTTAATATAGTTCTGATGTCATAATTTTCATTTTTGCTCTTCAGGATTCTTTTCTTTCCTTTGATGAATTAGTGAAGCGTTCTCACTAGAAAATGGACTCTTCCAACATAAATTTATAAAGAAACAGCAATGCCACAGTCAAAGAATCATGTAAAATTAAATTAAAAAATAAAGCTATTAGGGATGGTATGTATTAAATTTGTCAATGACTTCAAGAAATAGAATTTATGAACACTTTATTCTATCAGCCTATTTAAGGACATGACACAAGGCTAAATCGTTTAAAGACTGTCAATCTGTACTAAAGAAAAATGGAAGCCAGCATTTGAGAATGGGTCCTATGAAAATGCTACTAACAATAAGATTTCACCTTTTCTACGTCTCTTGAAAAATGAGAAAATTCATTCTTCTAATTCTGAATTTATCTATAAAGATTAAGATACAGATTTGGGAGATAGTTGATCATTTTGTTTCATGTAACTTTTTACTTACTTAATTTTATTATAAAAACTGAGAATCAAATGAAAACAATAACGAGAAAAAGGAAAATTCTCACTAAAACAGAAATTTTCTTAGCTCATGAGTCTGAAATTTTCAGATTGAGTTTTTAAGCTTTTGAGTTTCAAGTTCTATTTACAGCCAGCAAATGAAATTTCTTAGTTCCATAAAAAGGAGAAAGCCTCAAATTCTTTTGAACATCAAGCATGTCTTAATAAAGAACATTTGACAATTTAAAGGTAAAAGAATTAGTCAGGAGGATTAAGTTTCTTTAGAAATACACAAGGGTTAGAAAATCAAGAGGGAGAGACTCAACACAGAATACTTTTTGCTTTGCCAAAGTCTGAAACATTTAATGAAAAAAATAGTTGAAATTATTTCCCAAGCTCCAAAGATGGTTTGTTTCTCCAATCTGCAAAAATAATATTAACTTTATTGAAATGAACTCCAGCAGTTAGCTATAGGAAATCACAGCAGAAAATATCTCCTTCTTTCCCTCCCTCTCTCCTTTTTTCCCTTCCCCCATCTCCCACCCCTCAATTGAGGTGGCATTGATTTAGGAGTATAGCTTCACATATCTTCAAATGTATGAGAACAAACCTCACCAACCATAGAAGATCTAGTTAACACTCACCACCATCCAATTGACCCCTCTACCTTTTCCTCCTACCGCTTACTCCTCCTCTGACAACCACAGCTCTGTTGTCAGATTCTAAAGGTTTCTACTGGGGGGCGGGGTAATGTTATTTATTTATTTGTTTTATTTCTTTATTTTTCACATGAGTGAAATCATATGGCATTTGTTTCTCTTTCTGACTTATTTTACTTAGCATAATCTCAAATTTCAGTCATGTGCTGAAGATGGTAGGATTTAACCTTTTTCAAACTATTTTTCATTGCTTATATGTACAACATCTTCTTTATCCATCCATTAGTAAATGGGCAATTAGTTTGTTACCATACTTGTCTACTATAAATAGAGCTGTAGTGACCATAGAGGTGCATGTATCTTTTCAAATTAATTCAACAGAGAACTTCTTAAATGGAGCAAAAGAAACAGGAATTGCAATATATTGTTTCTAGCTAATCTTTGGCTGGATCTAACTAAAGGATCCTGTCTTCTTGAGTTTATTTGGATCTGTGGCATAATATTAGAAATTCATCTCGCTCTTTTACACAGTTTTAGGTGTTGAGGTTTGTAAACAGCAAACTTACAAGGAAAAGCCTGTCTAAGATCAAATTCACTGGAAATACCTAGTATTTACTCTAATGAAAGCTCATCTGAAGGTGAATTGCACTGATCAAGGAGAGAAAGGACAGACAGGATATGTGATCATTTTTATATGCTTCAACTGGACTGTTACTAAGAAGCAAAAGAAATCATCTTCTATAAATTACCAGCAAACATGAAAAGATACTGAACTGTATTACTAATCATAAAAAATACTAAAGTGAAATAATGAAATTGCATATTCATCAATCATTTTCACCTATCAGATTGGCAGAGATTACAAAGATTGATAGAAATGAATTAGGGAAGTTGTAAAGAAATAGAATTTTCTTGTGATAACTTCTAGCTATAACTTTAGTTCTAGAAAGAAAATTTTGAGAGTTTTTTTCGGATGTCTAACAATTCCACTCCTAGAAATTTACCATAAAGAAAATTAAGACATATTCTAATGTGCACATATAGGAATGTTCTTTGAGCATGTTGTCATATGGGAAAATTATAAGCAACTTAAAAGTCTGACAATGGGTAATTAGCTTCACATATTATGTTAGATTCATAAGACAGTCATTAAAATGATACTATAGAACACATATTAAATGGAAAAATGTTTGCAATCTAATTGCTAAGTGAAAGTGAGCAAATTAAAATACATGTTAGAAGATGGAAATATTAAAATTTGTAGATGAAAAAATGCCTCTCACACTTTCTCTTGGAGTACTCAATCACTTCAAGATGACCTCTGTACCAGTTCATGGTCATTTCAACCAGAATCATGACTTTAAATGCCTTACTTAAGGCAATCAAATGATTGCTTCTTGTTCTAATCTCTTCCTGTACTCCAGCTCCATCTATTCCAAACTTCATTTGTGTATAAAACGACTCAAATTATGTCCAAAACTAAACTCCTGAGCTCTTGGTCCCCAAAAGACTTGCTCCTCCCTGAATCTATCTCATCTCCATTAATGCTAACTCCATACATGAGCATACTCACCAAAAATACCCTGGAGTCATCCTGACTCCAAACAACATTTTATAACCCACATTCTATCCACTGGGAAATCCTGCCAATATGCCAAGATTCTGACCACTTTTCTCTACCTCCACTTCTATCACTCCAGTTTTAGACAATATTATGATGCATCTGGATTATTAGAATAACCTTATCTTCCTATTTCAACTCCCCTTTATTATCTGTTCTACTTGGTCTAACCTCAGTTACTGTCTATTCCTTAAGAGTAACCAGTGTGATCGCATTAAAATGTAAGTCAGAACCTATGATTCTTCTGCTCAAAACTCTCCAGTGACTTCCTATCTCTCTCCAAATAATTACCAGATCATTACAATGACCGACAAGTCCTACCTAATCTGGCCAATCCTTTTTATTATGATCAATCTTAATAATATTATAATGAATCCACCAATCTTTCCTTTGCTCAGGATATCCCAGCTACACTTGCCTCCTCCCTTTTGTTCTTTAAATCTCAGGGCGATCACTTGTTGTTCCTTCTAGCCCAAAAGCTCTATCACAAAATATAAAAATGAGATGGCTCATTTTTTCATCTGCTTCATGTTTTGGGGTTTCTTTTCCCCAAATATCAAAAACTGGAGTCTTCTCTAAATACTTCATTTAAAATAGGAACACCCCTCCCATATGTTCTCCCTACTCCCCTTTCCTTGCTTATATTGTTTCATAGCATTTGTTAACCACTAAGATACTGAATAATTTCCTTATTTACTTTGCTTATTTTTGGTGTTTCCATCCACCCCAGATGGAACATAAGCTCTAGAGAGTTAAGATTTTGTCCATTTCAGTCACTAGTAGTATCTTCAGTGCTTAGAATAATACCTAATATATAGCAGGTAATCCATGAATAATTGTCGAATAAATGATGTTTCTGGACCCATGTGAGCAGTAGTTAAGGTGGGATTTTAGGTGTAATATCCACAACTTAGGGTCAATTCTTCATTTCTTCTTTTGTGTATATATGTATTTTTTAAATAGACTTTATTTTGTAGAGCAAATTTAAGGATGAAAAATACAGAGCGTTTTCATACGCCCTCTGTTCCTACACCTTCACATCCTCTCTACTAGCAACAACCTCCATCAGACAGACATATCTTTTACGATCTACAACCCAATATTGACACATCATTATCACCTGTAAGTTAATAATAAAGTTGTCAAAAGTATTTCTGTTCAGGTTTTATCTGGACATCGTTTTCAGCTCTTGGGTAAATATTATAGGGCACAATTGCTTTATTATGGTAGGCGGATGCTTAGTTTACAAGAAACTTTCAGAATTGTCTTCCAAAGAGGTTGTACCATTTTGCATTAGTGCCAACCAATCAATGAAAGTTTCTGTTATACTGCATCTTCACCAGCATTTAGATTTTGTCTCTTTTAATAGGTGTGTAGTGGTATTCATTTAATTTGCATTTTTCTGATGACATATGATATAGAACATCTTTTCATATGCTTATTGGTCACTGACATATTTTTGGTGAAGTGTCTGTGAGATATCTTTTGTTCATTTTTAAATCAGATTATTCATTTTCTCATTGAGCTTTGAGTTTTGCATATTTTATTTAATAATCCTTTATCAGTTATGCCTTTTATAAATATTTGATCCCTGTCTGTGGCCTATCTTCTCATTTTCTTGAAGTTATTTTTATAATTGAATAAATATAACACATTTGAAAAAATATATCATAGGTCAAAAGAGTATTAAATTATTTCAACTTATTGCTGTAGCCAATATAACAACGATGTTTTATTGGTGACACCATAGAGATTACACATGAATCAATGTTGCCTGAATCTACCTAAGTAAATATCCTTTTGTGCATCTTTACCACTTTTAATATACACTTTTAAAACGTGGCCTTTACTAGAATTCTTCATTCCATGTTGCATCTTAGGTTTATAGGCACAGCAGAGGCAAAAGCTCCATTGATGCATGTAAAGGAAGTGCTCTATTCCTAGACCTCTTTGGGTCCTAGACTTCTTACTTACTTAAGTAAGTAGTACTTTGTCTTTGTTAAGACAAGAAAGTGCACCACACAGTTGCTCCAGCCTGCTCTGCTTAATAGAACCAAGCAGGGCTGCCTTGCCAGAATTTTTCCTATCCTCAAAGCAATCAACCACCCAGGACCCTCCATACTTAGAAAGTGTCCAAAAGAAGAAGCCCCAGAACTTCCACTCCCACAATCTGTAATCCAAATGCCAAGACCAAAGATCTCCAAATATCAAATCTGTCCTCCCTTCTCAGATTGGCCAACCACTTCTAAATTTGTAGTTTGATGACCTTTTCCTTTCCTCTGCAAAGGACTGCCAGGAGAGTAGGAGGGAGTTATATGGCATCTCCCCCATTCTCTAGTCAAGAGATAATGTCTACCAATCCTCATCTACATCTAATGGAAAAAAAAGTGCTTCTAATTATTTCTGAGGGTCTTTCATCTGCTGGAACCTCAGCTTTCAAGTCTGTCAAATGGAGATAAAATTGTTTTCTTTTCAGGGCTATTTTGATGACTAGAAATGACATGTGCAAAACACATTGCATATCTCAACTACTCAGCAAATTTGCTGCTGCTGCTGGTGATTTCCAATGTTAATTTTATCTACATGTCTCAGTTGACTCTCTCTGTTCATATCTTTCTGGACTCTCAAGTCGACACTGCATCACAGGTTTCTTCTTTGAAAAAGGAAGTATGAGAAGACAGGAGATTCATTCCATATATTTGATTTATGTAAGGAACTCCCCCTTATGAGATAAACTCTTCCAGCTCCTAATTCATGTCTACCCAAGTGGTGAAAATAAGCCCAAGTCTGACATCACACGTGATTGTATTCAGCAGTGTAGACCTTGGGTCTTAAATTCAGTCTGAGAACTGATGTCTATTCCAACCGTATAATCACTAGGAAACATTTTGTTGTTACAGAAATAGAATGTTAGAGATAAAAGAGAGGAGAAGCTCAGTGAGGTCTTTTACCTTCAGATCACGGTGATTTTTCCCTGTTCCACTCAGTTCCATTCACTATCCTATATTTACTCCATAGCTCTGTTTACCAAAATAGAATAATAACAGCTTCTTCAACCACTTGGCCTAGAGAGAGCTGGGCTCTACTGATCAAAACCTGGAGTGACGGATCAACTGGAAGTGGGGCCATACAGGTAGTGAAGACAATAAAAAATTCTACACTTTCACTACCTTCTCTGAGCAGTTCATCTCTGAGGTGTCCTCATGTAATTTTGATAACTACAATGTTAACCTATTTCTTTTTAAAAATTGTGGAAAGATACCACTTTTGGAGACTATTGTGCACCTTGATCCTCTCTTAGTTACATGTCTGATTGTGTTACATTTCTACTTTTGCTGATATGTTAATTTATAATGAAGATTGCTATTTAAAGATGTGTGAGAAATGTTCCCCTCAACCCATGCAACATGATTGGCACTGAATGTCTTGAACAGAGAACCACATTGTGCAGTAGAATGTGCCATTTCTAGAACCAAGACAAGGCTTAGGGACTCTGGGAATGGCTTTTTTTTATTTATCTGACAACCCAAACACTGAGGCTTAGTTTTTCATCTGCAAATGGGGACAACAACATCAACCTTAGAGAATTATTATTGTTTCAAAATGAAAACCACATAGATCACAAATCCCACCTGAGATTTGCATTTAATTTTGACTGAATAAATGAAAATAAGAGGCACACGATTTGGTAGATAAGACAACACCACAAACAGAAAGCTAACGTAGACTTGGAGACAAGATGGAGAGATGATTGCTTTCTTAGCAAAAATGCAGTGATACCTTAAAAATTGTGGTCATTACTAGTGAAATGTTTGCCAAGGGTAAACATCTTCCAACTATTAGCAAATCAAATACCAGAATGTCAGGAGAGTCACCTGGTATTTGAAAGACAAACTAAGTCGTAATTACAAAGAAACCAATTAGAAGATTAACAAACTCAGATGGTTTAATGTCATACAAGTTACTATTTGAAAGTCAGAGTTTTAAATTAAGAAGAGAAGAATCTTGGAAATGTAGTCAAATCTTCCCTGAGACCCAGAATTGTAACACAGTTTGCCCAAGGTCACACAAAAACTTTGAATGAGAATTTCTAGATGGTTCCAGGTGATATTTAAACTCTTATATTTTCTAAAAAGCATAACTGAAATGAATTTGGGGGGATAAATATTATAGTTTACTGTGTGTAGTAGTAGACTACAAATTCAGTGCTTATTAAAAGCGATGCACTATAAAGACCAGTGCACATCTATCCTCTTTGTTTTCTCTCAGCAACAGATGAAGTAGAAATGACAGGGTTTCCCACTTCAGAGATGAGGAAATGGAGCCTCTGAGACCAGTAAACTGGTTTAAAGCCACCAAACTGCTATGTGGCAGAGGAAGACTTCAAATTCAGGTCTTCCATTTTCTACCTTTGCAAGATCATTGTAAGAGATACCGATATTAAAGATACCAAACTAGCCATCTTGATATTTCACAAGAAAAACTTAGGGCAGTCCTAGGGGAGAGCCTTTCTGACATATTATTACTGAATCTAAAATGCAACCTCCAACAAGGTCAAGGGATTTTTTTTCCATCTTGATTTCTTTTCTGGTTTATTGATGTTGTGAGAGTCATAGAAAAATTTTTCCATTTCTCTAAGGTTCTTATAGGGTGGATCAATGAATAAATTAACATTAGCAACAGAAAAGCCCAGACTTAATAATAACATATGTATGGAGAATTTACATGGTTGTAAATTTAGAAGTTGCTGGAAAACACACATACATTTATATATTGAGTTGAGACACAGAGATCTCAGGGAAGAGAGGAGGGAGTCTACACATGGCAAGGAGAAATGATTTATCCTTCTCTTACTCTCAGTGTATAGATAAATAACTCCCCCTTCTACGTTCTTCTAGAGAATAGGGACGAGACCATTTCTTGATTAGGAAATGGGTAGACACCCAGGAAGTGTCATCTGATTTCTCTGATTAAGGGCAGGGCTAAAGGTTTAGAAGAATTGGAGCTTCTCTTTTGTCTGTGAGGCTGTCCTCCACTGTCCTTGATTCTTCATGTCAGAGTGGGGTACACACAGGAGAACAATTCTGAGAAACTTAAACAACTCTGAGAAAGTTGGAATGTCATGATTTGTCCTATGAGTGTCTATAGAATTTCAGCAAAGACCCTTGAAAACACTGGAAACTACAAAACAAACACACAAACACACACACCAGACACATGAACATCCACAATGCTTCTACGAATATCATTAGAAAGAAAATTCAGGACAAAAAGCTCCTGTGTGATAAAGCAAAAGATGTTCCTTCCAAGATTAAAATCAGAAGGTCCGGGGCATTCATATCAGTATGTACAACCACTTCATACTTACATGATCTTACAGCAAGACTCAGCTTCACCTGTAAAATGAGACAAGGCTTTGAAAGGATAAATCAAATAATTTGAATATCCTGAAGGTGTTATTATAATAAACCATGAACAATGTTTATGGAATACATCATTCTGTTAAAAATAATATAGTATAGAACAAACTACTATTTGCTAAGTTTAAAACAGTCTCTGCCTTCAAGGAGTTGGCAAACTAGGTGGTAAAAGCAAATATAATTATATATAGGAAAAAAGCTGACTATTCAACTATCTTTCCCTGTTACTATTTATTGTTAATGTTGATATATTTATAATAAATCATTTCTTTTGCCTTTTGAAAAGTTTTCATAGGAAACATTTCTTAAAATTATGTCTATATTTTGCTATTTTAAGATATTATTGGTGTAGTAATTATATCCCCAAATTAAGTGACTTGAAAGAACAATCATGTTTTTATTCTTCACAGTTTGGATTTGACAGGGCTCAGCCAGGCAGTTATTTCTCTGCATCTCCTTGCTAGGCAGTGAGTCAGCCATGAGCAGGAAGCAGCAGGGAAGGACAGAGGCCGTCCTCCAATCAAAAGGCAGCAGATGGTGAAATTGTGCCAATCTGAAGTCCTCCAATCAGTTTAAAAGAGGAACAACTATCACACAAATCAAAACGTTTGTCCTACCCCCAGGACATCTGTGTGCAGCCTGAAGCTCCTGGTGGCCAGTTCCCCTCTTGGAATATGGCCTATCCTTATCCTCTCTCTTAAAGGGTGTACTATCTTTAATAAATCTCACTTGCTTTTGCTTACTACTGGCTGCACTACTTTCTTTGTTCCTGGAGCAGGTGAGTCTGATGAAATCTTCTCTCATGAGAACCCTGAAGCAAAACCCCGAGACCCTTGAGCTAACATCCTGAGTATTTTTTGCACATTAATTGCTGGTGCTGGAATCATTTCAAAGTTTTCTTCACCCACAAGCCTGGTGAGTCCACAATTGATGTTGGCTATGGACTGAGGACCTAGCTAGAGCTCTTGTCCAAAATACCTACACATGGGCTTTCCCTGTGGCTTCTCCATGTGATCTCCCTGCTTTCTCATGGCATGGTACCTGAATTTCAAGAGGAAGTACCAAAAAAAAAAAAAAAAAATCCACACAGAAGCCATATCACCTTTTCTAGCCTAACATTGGAAGTCATATTACATCAATTTGTTTGTAATTATAGACCCACTCAATTCAAAGAGACCAAACATCATCCCTTAATCTCAATAGGAGGAATGCAATGTCATATTGGAAGAAACAGAGGATGACAACAGAAGATCATGCTGCATCCATCTTGGAAAAATCAATCTACCGAAGATCATAATAAGCAGAATTCATAGGTCTATTGCACTGTGAAGAAAATTTGTTAGAAATACGTACTCATGAGGAAAAGGAATATACAATAAAGAAAAGCCTATCAGACTAGAGTATTGGTATAAATAATCATGTCATTCTCCCAAATGTTCGTTTTGCTAAACTATTTTTACTTTCAAAATACTCCTTCATGACAACAGATCATCTGTGTTCGTCCATGTATTCAAGTTGATGAAGTGGGGAATATGGGAATAAAAACACTCATCATAGTCTACGATCCTCAGTGGACCATAAGCAGCAACAAAGCATTTATTCTTAGGTGACAGGAGGTCAAAGGCTTCCATACAAAAGGTCAGCCTCTGTTTTATATGTTTTAAGAAGACTCACCTTTAACTAAGTAGGATTTGGAGCCTTAAGGGTAAATACACTAGCTCCTACTCCATTTGCTAGACCAAATATAGAGATGCGAGGGCTCGAAGAAGAAGAAAAGGAAGCAGAAGCAATCAAAGACATTCCACAAAGACACTCCACAGAAATGGCTGTGGAGACTGAAGTGCTGGGTACTGAAATGAAGAAGGGTGAACCAAGGACAACTCAAAATTTGCCACCTGGGATACCCTGGAGATTCTGAAAATCACTTACTGACCTACTGACCTAAGTGGGAAGGATGATGGGGGTCAGGGAGAAAATTTAAGGGAAAAATACAAATCGGTTCCTTTATTTTCACACAGTCCTTTTCTAATGAGTTTTGAAGAAACAGGTCTAGACGTATGTTTGCTAATTCAAATTAATCTCAGTCAAGGTATCAACTCTTCATTTTGAACCTTTTTATGCCCTCCCTGCCTCTGTGCCTTTATGTCTCAACATGTTCTTGTATGCTCTTTATTGAATGATTTAGATTTCTATTTCATGTCTCAGTTTAAAAATCCCCTTCTTGGGGAACCCTTCCCTTGATACAAGGCTAAATAGGATTCACCTGCTATACACACAAAGCAAGCTAAAGGCCTCCTTCACAGCACTTACCACACTCATCATTATGTAAGTATTTGCAAAAATATGTCTGTACCAGCGTTCCTCACCAGGACCTGAAGTATGGTCACTATGGAGGAACCGCAACCGATGTGTCTCTCTTGGTGTCCCCAGTTTCACCCACACTACCTGGAATAGAGTTGATGTTCAGTAGCTATTGCCTGAATGATGGATAGGATCACCTTTGCCTTCTGAGTGCCTTGGGCTAGCTATTACCAACTTCAGTATCTCCAGAGTGACAGAACAGGGAGGTAAAAACAATGGGAAGCCAAGTGGTGAAAACAATGGTGAATTAAGCATGAGTTCATTGATAGCATTCAGTTCCCATTAAAAGCAAAACAACAAACAAAAATTACCACTGTGTGTACTTAACAATACTTATCTTCAGTTGCCTCCATCTCACTGACAATTTTCTAACTCGGATTCAAATTGTATTCTCCCAGATAAAATTGCCTCTAATATCAGAAAAGTGTTGATCACTCAACATTCATAATCAATGGGTATTCTTCCAGAGGGCACTCAGAATTAATACAGTGACCTTCATTATCACTGTTCTAATGTGAATTCTGAATATCAGCAAGGGATGCTGTTTTAATCCTGAACCCACATATATTTACCATCTTTTTCTGAAATCCCATTCCATTCATTGAATGTGGGACTGATAGAGTAACTTTCAACCCTATCATTTCACCTATTCTGCTCATGAGGGAACTAGGGCAAATGACTTCACAGGTCACACAACAGTTGTTAGAGATATGGAGCCATATGATAGAATCCAAACTCTCGTAGGTGCTGTGCTGTTCCCACATTGCTGTAACATGGGAAACAAAGCTCAAGGTGAACTTTGGGAACTGAAACACTATGGACATATCAGAGGCAGAACTAATTCGCATTGTGTATCTACTTTAATATAAATATGTGTATGAATATACATTCTAACACATTAGTTTTTTTTAATTCTGGACATGACCCAGGCTAGGATCTGAAATTGATCCTTTGCTAATGAGGGCCAACTAAAAGGCAAAGATTTAATGATAGAAATTGTTTATAGTTAGTCATAAATAATGTGGTAATGGAATATTTATTGATCCCAGGTTTAGTAGCTCAAATGAGTGATGGACTAGGGAATGCCTGCCACGTTCTAAGGCCTTACACACAACTGCAATCTGCCCTATTAACAAAATGTGCTAAAGCACAGGGCCAAAAATTGACTAAGATATCTGGGCACTCCAGCTCTCCAGGCTGACTCATTTGCAAGATGGTTCTTTTCTTAGATCCCCAGGATAGAAAAGGCATAATATTAGTGGGTCTTTTTTTTAAAACACTGGGGAAAAAAATGTGACCTTGCTTACTCTTAGTGCTGTCAAGCTGAAGAAAGCAGAGAGGTGTCAAAATGGCTGGAAATGTAAGTTTATTTCATGGCCCATCTGTCTCACCAAGTACAGGACCTCCTCCTCTGCAGACCCTCAGAATCCCTCTGTCTGTAGTTTGTTTACATTTTAATTTTCTCCATCTCTAGACAGATCCCCACCTGCAGCCTTGGGCCTTTCTCCTGCCCCTACCCCTCCTAACACATATGCCAAACAGAAACCACCTTGCTGCCTCCGTTTAATCACAGAATGACAATATTTCAACATAACGGAGGGGCTGTTTATGCTTTATCTTTTACTGCATTTTTATGAGGAGCAATATATTTTCTTCCTTTCCTCCCCTGATACTGTAACAATCTTTCCTAAATTAAATATGTAACAAATTTCTCATACGACTTTATTCCCAGACTCTTTTAAAACCATCATTAAATATCTTCATGCTGTTTGACAGTTATGCCTCATCAATGTGTTACCTTAGAGACTGTCTGGTGTAATCAGAGGTTTACATGTACAGAGAGAGCAAGAGAGAGCTAAGGAACCAAGAGGGTGGCTGGACCAGACATGTTAGACAGAGGCAGGCTCCGGGAAGCCAGAGAAGTACTCATTGAGAAGCAGTCTTCATGCTTTTCATCTTTGCATTTCCAAGAATCTAAATCTGCCTCAGGTGCAGCAAGGCTCTGTGGAGATAGTTGATGGGCATGAAACAAGGGGGTGGGTCAGAGAGAAAGAAAATGATAGCGCTGTATGGGGAGAAGAGGAAAACGGAGGGGTAGAGGCTAAAGGCTGGAGTGAGGATTGGTGAAGAATGAAGACAGTGGAAAGCACCACAGCACAGAGGAATCTGGAGATGTCTTCCATACGTGTATTGATGTGATTCAAAATAAGATGTGCAAAGTGTTTCCTGAGGGGCTGCAGCTACTGAATGAGTGACAGTCTCCAGAGTAGCTGCCCAGACCTAAACTGGCACTGTGCAGTGCAAACAAGCAGCTGTGACCCAAGGACTGTCACCACAGGTAGGAAGGTGAGCTCCTGGGGGAGGTTGCAGGGCTGAACTATACTGTCAACGATGGCGGCCATTTCATAGGGGAAATATCTTCCATAGGAAGATGAACCAACAGTTATGAGATCCTGAAGGAAATTATATGGGCCAACAAAGAAACACACTTAACGTTTCTAGTAGTTATAATTATCTGGATTTATTGATCATATCACTAGCTAATCTGAAAGATACAGATATAAACTGGGATTAGATACTGGCTATAGGCACCTCTGTGATGTGTCAGTTTTAATTTGCAGTCTTTCTCTTTGACACAGAGTCTTTACGCTACTGAGCAAAATTTAGTAAGACAGTTCCATGTACCTATCTCACGTGACTTTTGCAGATATATGAACCTTACCTAATGCACCAGCAATTTTTTTTTTTACTATTTAGATCCCCTAAGTAGCAAAGTTAGGTAAGGTAGTGCTAGTTTGGCACTTTTAATTTTTTGTGTCCATCCAGACATGTCGATGGATGCGAAATCAATCATAGAAAAGAGAATATCTTATTCGATATTTAGCGAAATATCTAATTCAGTCAGTATTTCTTGTCAGTCACATATACTTCTATCCACATGGTTATTTCCTGTATTATACTTCCCCATAGAATATTATATTATATTGTAAATGATTATGATCTGTTTATTGGGATTAACAGTCACCCGAGGAGTTTGAGCATTGAATTTATTAGTTCAAATCTTAGCTATTTGCAGCAGCTAGCAAGCAGTTTGGAATAGAGAAAGTACTTGGTAGAAGCCAAAAGGTTTGATTCTATTTCAGGCTTCTCTGCTAACTGGAAATGTGATCCTGGACAAATTCCTCCTTCTGATCAGGCCTTAGTTCTTCTCTGTGAAATAAAAAGCCAAACCAGATGATCCTGTTCCTCCTTTAACTCCTGCCTCTCCTGAGACAGAAGAAGGTGGAAGATTAAAACCCAGGTCAAGACCCCAGGACAAGCAGAAAAGGGATCATCTCT
Source organism: Solenodon paradoxus (assembly GCA_004363575.1). Lineage (NCBI taxonomy): Eukaryota > Metazoa > Chordata > Mammalia > Eulipotyphla > Solenodontidae > Solenodon > Solenodon paradoxus. The sequence continues at coordinate 65,296 of RJWH01001607.1, read as the reverse complement.
TTAAGGTCTCTATTCCTCTTGATATTCACAACATCAACTAAGATGATGATAGTGGTCACTAGTTCCAATAATTAGGTAAAGTAGGTGCTTGTAAGACTTTGACATTGGAAAATGCAGAGGTTAATGATAAAGCATGAAAACAGGAATCCAATGACACTTACCATTCATTTTGTTTGACTCAACAAGCAATACTCACTGGGAGTAAGGAAACAGAACAGTAAAGATGACATGCGCAATGCAGAGAATAAGACGGAACACAGTTAAATTGCAATTGTTTGAATTTGTTTAGCTTCAGTGGTTTGTTTTTTGTTTTGTTTTGTTTTTTAAAAAAATAATTTTAGACTTAAAGAAAAATTGCAAAAAGTGTATATAGAGTTCTCTTAGACCTTCCACCCAGTTTCCCCTGTTGTTCATTGTACATAACGGTAGTACAACCAAGAAATTATCATTGGTCCAAAAATATTTACTGAAAAAAAGATTTTCTCCAGATTCCATTTTTGCCACCAATGTCCTTTCAAGTTGCAAGATTCAACCCCAAGGGCCTGATTTTGATTGGAGTAAATTAAGATAGTCTTTGCACGTAACAGAGTAAGTTGTGTTCTTAACTCATGAGAGTCCTATAAATCAAACTGCATGACAGGAAAGAAAGACTGTCAGTCTTGTTTCTCTGAGTAATCTCAAGGCTGGGAATTTTCCCTAAAACACAGAGGTTCAAATAAGAGTTGAATAAATGAATGGATGACTAAGTGACCGGTTAGATCATCACGCCTTCATTTTTGTGGAGCAGAGTTAACACGAACAGTTCCCAGAAACCCTTCTAAATATTTCATTTTCCTTTAATTTCTGAATTCTTTCAATTGCTCCAAGATTTTCATATAGCATAGTTTAACTAGAATTAGATTTGGACTATTAAAAAATCCAGAAGCACAGATAATAATCTCATTACTAACTTTCCTTTTCCCCAACCCACAAAGTTAGGCTAAGCCCTCATGTGTGTTCTCCTCAGTACATTTCAGCACCATACCTAGTAGACAATCCTAGAATTAAGTCTGCACTCTAGAATATGTTTTACAATAATCTTTTTTAAATCCAATTACACTAAAATTATTTTTTAAAAAACAAAACAAAACAAAAAACAAACCACTGAAGCTAAACAAATCCAAACAATTGCAATTACAGTATCCGATAGATGTTAGGTACTCAGCCCACTTACTAAATACACACATGGTAATCTTTCTTCAGTAGACCAACATTATCTATACACCATAAGAGTTTTGATGTTAATAAATAATAAACTAAGCAAAATTGTCTGAGGAAACATGTTGTCCAATTTCCAGTCTGCCTTATGAAAAGCTGAATTCCAGGTCCCTGTTCTCTAGTAAACCCTGAAAGCATATTTTAGAACCAACTAACAGATCTCTGCCCTTCTTTCTCCCTTCAAGGAATGTTTCTGACTTACAACTAGGATACGTCTGCTCTTTACATGGCTGTGACATTTGCCCACCGTACAGAACAAGAGCTGGTTTATTCTGACTGTGACCTTGAAGCACTTAAAACACAGCCACATGCTATATGCTACTCGATAAAAACTGTTCTCAGTGTCATCACAAAAGAGCAGAGACTATGAAAGCCAATCACCACTGTACTGCTAGTGCTTTATGACTACTTTTTCAAACTGTCATTCACTCCAGCACACAATGACTCATGAAAACCCACATCCTTCTCTCTGACAGGTACCAACGTCCTCGTGGCTTGGCCTACCGGGAAGCAGGGCCTCATGGGCGAAGAAAAGGTGTTCCAAGAGTGTTAGATCAACCAACTAGCAAACAGAACAAAGTTCTGAGTAATCAAAGATAATTCAGTCATACATACATGTGTACTCCTGCTGGAAATAAATCTGTCTCCACACAAAACCCAAACCACACCAAGGTAGAAAAAGAGCTAAGAAGGCCCTTGTAGAGAATAGCATAGGGCTCTGGAGAGGTACAGTGGTTTACCTAAGACCACACTCTTAGGAGTTCCCGTTAATGCTCGAAATAATTCAGAATGCAAGCCACTGGAAGGATTCTTCTAAACTCACCAATTCACAAAGGTAGCAGGAGCAGGTATTGCAAATCAGACCCTGCTGTTCCTGGCTTGAAACCTTTAAACAGATTCCAGCGGTGTTCAGGGGTCAAGCTCATCAGCATGATTTAGTGTGAGCCCTGCTTGCAGTGCAGCCTCGCCTCTGGGGATCCCTTCTTCTAATCAGTCCTGCCCACTGTGCTATTTGCAGCTGTTCTGGGAAGCTAGCTCCATGCGCCATAGTTTCAACCACGGTTCCCAGGGCTACAATCCTGTCAGTCCCTCCTCTATGCTCCATCTCACCCTCGGATCCCCTACAGTAGAATGCGTGCCCCAGTGCTGAAACTACCTTGCTTTCTTTCCTGCTTTCTCTTCAAAATAATAAATTACTTGAGAACAACAATCACGCCTGGATGATTCATTGTTTTATCCCCAGGACCCTTACAGTGCCTGATGCATCATAAGTAGTAACTAAATATTTTCCCCCACAATGGATGAATGCATTTAAAGAAGGAAATAAAAAATTCCTGTTAGTTCTCTGGAAGTTCTAACTAAGCATCTCATTAATACCACTTCCCCCTAGGAAAATAATATGTCTAAAACCAAGTCATAAGATACTTTACGAAAGTCTGTTTGGTATAAATAGAAAATCACTTACTATCATTATAATTATTTCCAAGCATCAGACTAATCTATGCCCTTTACTCAATTAGGTCACAAAAAACTATATCCACACTCTCTATTCTCTGCGAAATTATATAGCAATATCAAGTACTGAATCCTCAGAGCTCTGTGTTACTAAATTTCGATTTGCAGGCATTTCCATTGTAATTCAAGGGGAGCACTTTCAATGCCTAATCCTTGTGCTCCACTATCCAGATGAGGTGCCACTGGAGTCCACACACCTCGCTAAACTTCAGAGTATGAAGCCTGTGCCATCGCATATTGTCATGCTTTGGACTAGAAAGTTCTCCCACAAGAAAATCTTGATAGCAGAGTAGCATTTTATACATCCAAAAGAGTTCAGCATTTATTCTTGGAATATTCCAGGGTTTTCTGAGGGAAACACGTGTCTTTCCTGCAAGCATTCACATCTCCTGTCTTCTGCATGTGCATAAAGGATTACATTTGGCTCCCCACCGAAATAAGCCTTAATTGATTTTTTTCAGGTGCCTTCTACTGCCATAGCAACCATAATCAAATATCTTTTCATGAATTGCCTTGTCAATTGCAATATCATATTTTCACTGAATATGATCTCCAGTTCTCTGTCTGCCAAGCTCTCCAGAGCTTTCTCTTTCTTGACCTAACATTTCCTTTAGCCTCCTAGACCCAGTGGAAATAACGTATTTAAATAGCAAGCATGATATTTAAAAAATTAGAACCTCCTACAATTCCATCATTAGTGACATAAACACACAAGGCAAAAAATAGATCACACTTTCAAGGGTAGTATATTTTTAATACTGGCATGGTTTGTCAAATATCGATAATCCCTCTCAAATCACCTTTGACGGTGTTGTTTCATTTTTTTTCTTTTTCTCTCCCAAGAAAAAAATCATTATTCATCTTAAGAGAGAACATCTTGTCAAGTGCTGCAGTTCAACAAAATAAGGAAAACATCTCTGCCAAAATGCAGTAAATGTGATTACACAGGGCCAAGAAGAAGCCCATAATTAGATCATTACCATGGAAACAACCTAATTACATGTGTAAAGCAGTGAGGGCTGAGTTGCAGAACTGAATATGTTAATACAATTGTCTGTGTTATAATATTTCTGCTACTTAGCCTTCCCCAAATATAATAATATAAGCCATATAGATAAATCCCAACTCACTTAAATGTGAATGTACTTCGAGCATATCTTTATTATAAATACATACCTAGACTTTCGACGAGAAAAAAAAAAGATTGTGTGTATTTTTAATGAATGCACATTAGCCTGTTAATAGCCCAGTGGCCTTAAGTACACGTTTTGGAATTTTATACTGTGAAAAATTATTTATAAGGACAACCAAAGTTAGAGTAAGGTAATTAAAATTTTTTTTACCACATATTCTCTCTTTCTACTGGGGAATAATTTTATGTGACCTACTCTTAGCAGAGGTCAGTTGTTTTTTTATGGTCTTGTTTGATTCCTGAAGGCTAAAACGTGAGTATCTATTTATTGTCTCAAAGTTATAAGCCACATCTCCAAGGGGCAGTGAAGAGGCTATGCAGAACGATTTTATTACTAAAAGCACCTACTGGCTTCTTCAAATGATCAAATCTAAATGCCTGTTCCTAATTGCCTTTTAATACTATTTGCAAATCTTGTGTTTGAATTTTATTTTTTAAAGGAAAGGTACAGGCAGGAATGAAGGTGAGCAGGTAGGCAGGAAAAGAGAGGAAGGTGAAGCATTCTTTATTTTTGTATTTAGTTGTTCGGACTGGTTGTTTCCCCACCCGTGACCTGGGACTCGAAACCAGGGGAATATGGCTTGTTCCCTCTGAGGTGATTGACTAAACCGCTGCTCCACCAGGGCGCACCATGTTTGAGTTTTTAAAGGAACTTACATTTTCTGTCCTTGTTTTTCCCTCCTCCCCCAGTCATCTCAGATACTGGTAGTCACTGCCATCATTGAAGATATTGCTCCTTCTCTGCTAAAGTTTTAAGCAGGGCTTTGTTGAATTTCTTCTTGTCCAACTGGAAGGTCTCTTCCCCAGCAACCCTGGGTATTAACTAGTCCATGACCTCCCCAGCTCTTTTAGAAATAGCATGGCTTCCAGAGCTGAGTAAAGCAAGTGGAGGTTTGCTAAGATCCCTGACTCAAACTCCTCCCATACACACTTGATGGGACTCAAAGGAAGCAAGAACTGAACATAGAACTGAGGGCAAGGGCATGAAGGGCCTGTGCATTTTCTGAGGAGTCTGCATTTCTCATGCAACCTGTGCCTCTGACTCTAGCAATGGTCCTCTCATCTGTCTTCCCCTGCACTTCCCTATGAACACAAGGACTTGATCTCCTGCTAGGACGAAGGAAAATGGAGGAAACTGGCTCTTTTAGGGAAGGGAGTACACACTCTCTCTGGAACTATCTTCTACACGTCTTATTTAGATTTCTTCTCCCAGTCACACACATGTATGCATGTGCACACACCTACACAGACACAGACACACACACACACCCTGGAAACTAAGTCAAAGGGGCACACTTGTAAGTCATTAAAGCATCTTGGGTCTTTCTTTGACAGAGAGGGACCAAGAGGTGTGACACATGTTTAGGTGGGAACACAGAGCAGAGTCGATCAGTGCAAGTACAAAGACGAAATCTGAAAAAGAAAGGGAACTTGATGGAAGAAAAACAGCTGGCCTTACCTTAGGTTTTGGTTCTGCCTTTGGATTGTCACCTATGTGACTAATTTTCCCTAGAGGCTCTGAACTTTCTCTTCTCTGTACATCAAGGAGGCCCCATGAAGCTTGTCTAACTCTCTGACTCCATAGCTGTAACACAATCTGAGCCATGCCCTCCTCCCTGCCTTCTTCCCCCGGCATATTCCTCCTGGGTGGTCCCAGACAGGATGTCGAACTCATTCAGGCTCTTTTCCCCTTTTCTGTCCAGCCACCCAACTTAGAATACACACACACACACACACACACACACACACACACACACACAAACATGAAATCAAGATAGCTGTATTTGATCTTTAAGCAATCACATAACCTCTTAAGGCTTTAATATTCTTTTCTGTTGAATGACGGCAATAAGAAGGGAATCTCAAGTGGGTGTTGAGTGAAGGGATCTCTACTATTACATTCCAGGAGGAATTAATTTCTAAGTACTTCTTTTATCAGCTTTCTCCCATATTTAAAAACCCCAGTGACTTACGATTTTTATAAATTGCAAATATAAAAGCCCTGCCTATCATTCGGAATACCCTTAAATCCAGCTGTCATTGTCTTGCCTAGTTTTGTTTCCTTCTGTAGTTTTTTTCCATCATCTCTCACTTCTAATTTTCCCATCTTCTCACAAACGCACATGTCCTCAGTCCCAGTTTTCTCCTAACCCCAGTGCTGTTTCCTTATTCATGAATCTGAGTCATGATAAGCATTACAGGTATGGACTATTGAACCACATTCTCTCCCACCTTCCAAATCCCACCCAGGTTTCAAGGAATAGATTAAGCATCATCCCAGCTGAGAGGCTTGACCTGGCCCCTCTGTATTACATTATATGTTCTCCTTTAATGCACAGAATGAATGTTGTAATACATCATATAGGACTTACAGTTATGACTTCTCAGTCATTGATAAAGTATGCGAAAACTCAATCTACTCATTGCAAATGAATATTTTGAAGATGAATTGCAATTCTTCGACTTTTTCATAATTACCACACCACCTAACCCCACACTGAATCTTCGATAGATACTTCGGAAAATTGAAATAAATAGGCTGGGAGTGTTCTGAGAGCATTTTCACAACCAGAGATAAACATCATCCCTATTATATAATATCCATTTGGCAAAATGCTCATTGGGCAAGAAGTAATTCACATGTCAACTCAACAGTGCCTTTCTCTACACCTCAGGGTAGAACTTGTATTTTCTCTTCTTATCTATGTCCATTAGCACTTGTCACATTACTATAATTATGCATTTATATATTTGTTTATCCACCTAAACAATGAGTTCTTTACCTCCAGGGAAAGAATCAAATTACTTTTGTTATAATTCCATGCCCAGTACTAATTCAATAATGTCTAATGAATATAGAGAATGAATGCACATATTCTTTTGAAAGGAGTGAATTTTTGTTTCATGTCTTCTGAAAACTGTAGAACCGAGTTTGGCAATTTGAATTAGAGGATTAATATGAAGCTTGACATTTAGTTTTTACGTCTGTGCTCTAAATCATCTGAAGTTAAGAGCTAGCTAGAATTATCCATAGGTTTCTAGTATATAAGTCAAGACTTCCCTTCAATTACATCTACTAGTTTTGAGTTGGCTATGCACTGGTACTGTTCTCTGTGGCTTTTGAAATCCACATTCCAGAATAATTGTTTTAAAACCACCATTAAGAAATTAGCGCTATGCTTAGTTGAAATAAATCAGAAAAAGAAAGACAAACATCGTAGCATTTCACTCATATGTGATATAGGAAGAAACCAAGTGAGTGATGGGACTAAATCAAACAAAAACCAACTTTTAAACATGCCCTGGTGATTTAGCAGTTAGTTAAGGTTCCAGATGGCATAGTCCATGTAAAGACCAAGGATCTAAGTTAGCTGCCTGGACCTGGGGTGAACAACCAACATAACTACTAACTGGATGGATGAATACACCTTTTTTTCTCTGCCTGCCTGCCTGCTTTCCTGGTTGCCTTCATTCCTGCCTTCTTGCTTCCTCTAAATAAACTAATTATAATATTTTAAAAAATTAAAATAAACTTTGTCTGCAAGACAAAATTAGTAGTTACTCGGAGGCTAAGGCAAATGGGATAAGGGTCTATTATATGGTGAAAGACAATTGAACTGCTAATTTTGAACTTAATGTTGTATATATGAATAATGATTTACAGTGATGCAAATCTAAACCCATATAATCTTATAATGTAATGCTACCTCAATTTAAAAATACTTATAAAAAAGGGAAGTTACCATTAGTAAGCTATTAGGAAGTATAAAGAACTTACTTGTTAATGTATCTTCTCTATAGGTTGCTATGAGACATATTGCTTCTTTTAACATCACACATACAACTCTCATCATTACTATCTAACTTGAACTTATAAATCTATTACACTCTCTGTTGGATGCATATTCTCTGATAGCATGTATAATTTTAGAAATCTCTCTGTTCTCTGTAGTACCTAACACAGTAATTTCTATAGAGCAGGGTTTAAAGTTACCTGATGAGTCTATTAATTGTCATATTCTAAGTCTCTGATGAATAAAAACATACACATAGCAGTGTCAGTGAAGATTATCCTTTTCCTGAGCAACGAATTTGCTTTATATAATGATCTTAATGAATCATATTATCATCACCATTTCTTCACTTAAAGTTGGCCACTAGTTATCTTAGAGTCAATTTGGTGGCCCACTTACAGCAAGTACCTAGGATTTCAAGGGACAATTTCGCATATAAAAGTATGTCTCCTTTAACTATTGTTATTTTTCCTTTTTTCTAATTTTTCCTATTAATTTTAACTTAATATTACATTGCTATCGAAAACACATATTTTCAGGCCAAATGGATATTCATGAACATAAATAAATAATACATACAATAAATATAAATACATATAATAAATGTCAAATCTGAGATTCTCTTCATTAAAATTGATTCCTGGTTAAATACTATTGCTAGATTTTTTAGTGATAAATTTCTTTAAATTGGTAATACTAAATGACATTTTTAATTACCTTATAGATGATTGTTCATACCATCCACACTTGAGAAAAGCCTTTTATTTTCTGTATAATCATCTGGCCTCATTATTACATACTTCCAGTTTAGCTAGTGACATTATGGTGGGAGTGAGGAGGTAGGTAATAATTGACTTCAAGATTATCCTTGTGCTTTAAGAGATGGGATGACTAGGACTTAATACTATAGCACTTATGGGCCAGCACTGTACTAAGAACGTATCATCATTTAGTCTTCACGACAGCTCTAAGAGATTATCACTACTATGATCATACCATATCAGTGATGAGGAAACTGGGACCCTGAGAGTCTCAGAAATTTGTCCCAATCACAGCATGTATATGTGACAGAACAAATTAAAACCAGGCCAACTTGTCCCAGAATTGTGTTCCTAAGCACTTCACTACACAGTCTTAAGTACCCGAATTCTTTGACAGTCTTAAAGGGTCAGTGACATAGCACTGAAATATTTGCTGACAGTATTGTCCAGAGACTATTGTATAATAAAGGAGAAATGACAAACTAGAGGATCAGTTATGCTGCTCTAAGTAAAATACAATTGCCCCCCATTAAACCACTCTGTTTCCCAAGATGACATTTCTCAGATTTTGCCCCTTTCAGCCAAAGCATTAATGGATGGTGCTTTAAAATAAACTTTGTGGATTTTTTAAAAATCCAACTGCTATTTAAGTGAAAGGGGTTGAGAGAAGAGGGAATTGTCTTTCACTCCTGGTGGCAAAATTATCCATTGCTTCCTGCTATTACAAGTCATCTGTTGCTTCGGTCAATACTGCCTGGGGCAGACCTGGGCTCTATTTGCTGGCTCTGTGTGTTTGAGCCCTGAAATGAGGTTCTCGATTAATGATCAGTGTAATTCCTGGCTGACTACTGGATGTTATGATACATGATATACAGTCTTGAGCAAATCACTTGCTACCTCTCAAGACAGAATCTACATCTTGCTCATCTTTATGTCACTCCAGCATCCAGCACATAATAAACACTCAATAAATAAATGCTGCCTGGCTGACTCTTAAACTATTCTTTGGGTATAGATTTTAAGTTCCTAATGGATGAAGACTTTGTCTATTACTTTATATATTGTTAATACTGAATAATATATAATCAAATAAATAAACAATTTACAGCTTTAAGGCAAATTGTGAAATTATTGCTGAAATCATATGCTACAAGACACATGAAAATAAATGATCTGTTAATAACAAAAATCTATTTTAAACCCCTGAGTCCTTTTTCATGAGGAACCAACTTCTTCATAATTCATTAGCAAGAAATTGGCTTTATATTTTTTTAATTCCTCACCAGCGTAAAGAATATTATGTTCTTACATACTTCCCATCACCTTAAACATAAAGTGAATCCTAAGTGTAAGACTTACAAAAATAAAGGCCATCATATATTTCTCTGAGACATTAGTTAAAAGATTTTTGTTATTCTGTTTAACTATAAATGGCTCATTGGATGCTATCCAGAGGAGGTTTCACAATACTAAGTTGTCAGTGGGGAAGGAGAAAGCACTCCCAGGTACCCTAGAACTGAGATCCAGATGCATGTGGCATTAAATTTAGAAGAAACTCCTCTCTATTAAACTATTTATATCCAACCGGTGATTCATATTGTGGATGAGGACTCTCCTAACAAGTTTTCAAGCCACATACCTATTTGGAGATCAAATGCATGCAGAAACACGTAGAGAACTAAGTTGTGTGGGAAGACAAGGGAAACCATAGTCTAGGAGTAGCTTCTAGAATCATAAAGTCAAGTGTCCCAGAGAAAACGAGACAGACATGACAAGCCCATCTCAGCCAGAGAACTGAGTGAATGATAGGGAACCCAGATATAAAGACCAGTCATCCTAGTGCTGCCTGCAGCAGGCCCACCCTAGTGCTAGGGGTGTGGACTAAACTGAGCTCCCCAACACCACGAAAGCTGTGGTTTACTTGACCAGGTGTGACTGCAACAACAGGAAGCTCTTCCCATCTCACTTCCTAGAAGACTGCCATCTTGTGCATCATGAGCACTGAGACCTTTGGGGCCAGGGTGCTGAAGAGTGATTTACTTTTCAGATTAGTTAAGGCTGATAGGAAGAACAGTAAGATTCCATGGTGAGGGGAGTCCTGAACTAGTTATGTGAGGACGCGTAAGTTATTAATTGTGACTCACAGATACCTGGTATGGACTTTGTAGGGACTGAGATGTTTCTTTGAGTGAGCTTATGAGCAGCAGATATGGCTTATCTACTTCAAAATTCAACTTTAACTCTAAATGTGTGATCACTTATACCTGGATATTGAAGAAACCTATTCGGCTTAAACATTTAGCTTAAAAATTCTTCTTTAAGATAAAATAGAAATAAAGTTATAAATGACTATGTGTCTTTGACCAACGTATGCTTTATGGTTTCACAAGCCATGCCTCATTTGTGTCTTAGAACCACTTTTTCAGGAAAAAAAAAAGAGTGCACATTATCTCCATCTAACAGATGAAGAAACTGAGGTTTCTTTGATTGCATAACTTATGCAACTCCATTGGCCACGTAGTCATGAATCAAGACTCTCTTGTATTCGTCATTCCTCATTCACTGAACCACAATGCATGAATCACTTGCTCTAAGAGTTTGTGAACATGAATAAACCATGATTTCCAGTTAGGGTGCTAGCTGGAGGAAATATCAGTCTGCCATTTCAGCAGATACATGCAGGGATTAACTCACCTCAGCATACCTGAATCTCTCAAAGCAGTTTGTGATGACGTGTTTCCTTCTCCTTTGCTTCCCTTGGCTTTGTATGCTTCTCTCTCCAGGTGGGCATCAAAGATGCCCTTATGGCAACTGGTTAGGGGGCACAGTGGTCACTTAGATAAGGATGACTGGAATGTGAGAAAAGGCAGATACCATTGTGGGACTAGAAGAAGTTCCGCCACTTCTCCTTACTCCTTGCTGTATGCTTTAAAAACATTCTCAGAGTCATTCCCTTTTTAATACCTCATTTTTCCAAAATGTGTAAATACAATTAACCAAATGCAGTAATGTACTTCCTAGATAAGGAAAGCAACAGCAACATATTTTTTTTAATCAGCAAGCAACACAACCCTTCTGTAAGACTAGGCAAAACAAAGACCAGGGTGCATACTACCCAATAGAATTGTCAGTATTAAGTGAATTTTTTGGCATTTTTTTCCTTATTCTCTATTTTTATAATCAATTGCCCTTTCTTGCATCTCTTCTATGTTCCTGTGGCAGCCAGTCCACTCAAACAAAACACACAGACCAGACAGGGAGTAGTGCAGGCAAACAAGACCATGAGTGCTCCCTGGTATCTTTCATGATCCAATCTCGTAGGACTGGAAGGCACCATGGAAGGAAGTGCCTTCCAACTGACTTTTCTATCATAGAAAGGAAATCAGAGAAGATGAAGGTTGCCGGGAAGACAAGATTGGCAGAGACAGCTTGGCTCCTAAACAGTGAGAGATTTCTATGGAGGTCAAGCAGAGAGTTTCTTAGCTTCTGAACAAAAGGAAAAGTTAGCCCCAACCTGGTACTCCACGACCAGGTGGAGGATGTCTTTCTCTGCTCTCACAGTGAAGGTGATTGCACCTCCCATGTAATAGAGGTCAGAGGTATTAGTTGTATAAGTCTCATTAAAGAGTCTGTACAAGTACATTGAGCTTTGAGGAGTAAATCAGAGCCAGCCCTCACCACAGCTATTTGACAAATTCCATTCCTCAGAGACATACGGCATACCTGCTATATGCAAGTACTCTATCATGAATTAAAATGTTAAAGAAATTCTCACAACCTCTATTATCTTTGATCAATAACCACTGAGTAGGTAGAGTTACTCATGTTATCAAATGATGAGCTGAGACCCAAAGAAGTTCTGTGACAATCATGAGGAAGAGAAATCACTGAGTCTGGCTGCCAGTAGGCCTCTGTATGAGCTAGACGAGTAAATCTTCAACTACTTAGGTTTATGCTATAGAGAAGGATTGACCAGTTGGTTTCTGTCAAAGACTCCTTATAGTTTGTTTTATATTATTTGTAGTTAACAACGATTGAGTTTCCATTATAAGAAATGGATAGACATTTCACATACAGGAATATTTCAAACCTTCTATAATTTGTTAAGATCCCATGCACTCTAAACAAAAATCATACAGATTTTATTCATATAGAAATAATAAGGGGAAAGTGAGTAATACTTTTCTTCTCTCAATGATCTTTCTAGAAACTATATTGCATCTCACTCCTTGATTTTAGTTTTACAGAGGATGTGGGATTTGAGTCACAGCATCAAGACTTCCAAAATATTGTTACTCTTTGGAGTTTTAATGTAAAAAAAACAGTTGTAGGGAAATGACATATCTTGATTCATTTAGGAATACCACAGGAGATTATACAAGCTTTCTAAAGGTAAGAACTTCACTCTCTAAAAAATCCATTGTAAACAGGATTCAGTATTATATATGTATATATTATATTATACATATATGTATATTTTTTTGTGTATATATATATAATCCTCAGTTGTTACTATTCATTTCAGTTGTGGTTTGCATTTGTAAAGGACTTTATAATTATTTAGCCAACTGGTGATAACCTTCTAAATTAAAACTCAGTCTCAGTAATGGATGTTTTGACTCCATGTGCCAAGTCCACCAGCAAGAAATGAGTGAAGACCTCTGGTTGGGAAAGAACCTTTCTTCGTGTTTCTGGGAAGTCAACTGTCATCACATTTAATTGAGATTTGAGAAATGGGTAGCAAAACAGCAGTGAATGATGGTATTTGCAAATTAGTTGAAGTCAAGTGAATTTTTGCCTGGAGTGTTCAGACTGAAAAAAAATAAATATAAGGAAAATCAATGTTAGTGGAGAGAATCTTTCTTGTTTCCCTACTGATTTTCCAGGAATTAAAATGCACATATTTGATTCAGTTTGAAAGTTCAGAAATCTTTGTCTTTTTTTGATACTTTAAGGGAATTTGGCAAATTTAAATAAAATATAGATTAAGATAAGCTGTAGTAGAAACAATCATTGAATTTACTGTGCTGATCAAAGTTATGGTTCAACCTATATCTTCCCATCCTCATCCCCTAATATTGATTTCCTCTTTTCCAGGGATTTCACTATGATTTTATTCAACATTTTTTAGCTTTTATAGAGAGTATATATCTTTAGAAAATCAAAATATGTTCTCATTCAAAATTAGCTTTACTTCCAATGTTGATATAAAAGGCCTCAAAATGGTAACTGCAAATTTCAGTCACAGAGTTTCAAGAAAGCCTCCTAAACATAGAGCCAGCATGTGGACTAATCCTTTTCCCCACTTTCAAAAAAAGCAGAGAAAAGGTGGGCGGGGGGAATTCCAGAAAAAAAAAAAAATGAAACCTCTTATTTTCGGAGGTCAAAAGTAATCTTTAGCCTTTTGAAAATGCTTGAAAAACTGCCCATCTTTAAATTACCATAAATCTAACCTACACCCATCTAAGAAAAGGGATGCAAAACAGAAAGGAATCCTAAAAATCTCAATGTCATATATTCTTACTCTAAGTAATACCTCAATTGTTTCCAATTCCTGCATGACTTCCCAGCACTTCTGCATTACTCTTACCCTTATTTCTCTCTAATATGTTTCACATTGATTTTCTTTTCTATTCTCTGCTGACTGCAAAGTCTGAAAATGCTTTGACCTAAAGTCAAGGTCAAGTTTGCATTCCTGGAGTAAGCAAGTGAGAAAGATAGCAAAGAGAAGAACTTAAAACAAAACCATCTAACCAAGAACAACTATGGAGCTAAAATATGTCTCCTAAAAAAGAAAAAAGAAAACTGTCTTTCTTCTGGGATTCCTTTTTTTTTTCTCTCTAAATTTGGCATTGAAAGTGAGGAGCATTAATATAAGCTGCCTATGAAAGAGTGAATTTTTTTTTGCAAGTATTATTTGTGTAGGAATCAGTCTGGCATTAAGTATTCCTATCATTCTGCAGAATAATAGATCTGATAGAATGAAATTTCCAACCACACTATTATGCTCAGGTACTATACTGGAAAAGTAAGAACTACACATTATGGCTCCAAGAAAAGTTTAAATAAATTAGTGCTGGAAAAATATGCTTAAAAAGCTCTAAGTTTGAATATGCTTCTAGAATTGTTACAGGTTTTATAAAAATTTCATCTCTGTCTCAGGGCTTAACTACAGTAATTTGACAGTTAACCGCTTAAAAAGATATTATTTCTTGAAACGTTCATAACTTTCCATTTATAACAAAGGCTACAACCAGACTCATAAAAACAATTTCTTTTTTTTTTTTTTTCCTATTCTACTTCAAAGCAAAGTTTCCACACAACAAAAGAAGGCACTTTAAAATGCCAGTATGATGCATCTAATATGGACATGGTTATTTCAATGCAAAATTAACTCGGTTTGGTATCTGGAGATCTACTCTTTCATAAAGGTACTCAACTGAAATACCATGTCTCCTTAGAGAGGTCTTTTTATTTAAAGCTGGGTCTACTCAAAAGCCTTTTCATAATCTGTATCTTAATTATGATGTGCTATCATCCAGAAAGCAGTTTCAGAAATTAGTTTGCTTTCACTTGCAGTCAGTTTGACTTAGAAATAGACACACCATGATAAGGTGTGTTCTAGACCAAGAGCCTCTGAAAGCACATTTTCACTAAAACTGGAAACCCACATATGATCTCTGGTGACTCATAATACTGTCTACCTAGCATCTACTTCCTCTTCTTCCTTTCTATAGCAGAGCCTAATTTTATCTAAATACCCATTTTTCCTCTTTATTAATAATAAGCCCAACTCCTGGGTCAATACGAATGGAATATGACTAATTCTCTTTGTCAGAAGTGGATTCAGGAGTGGGAATATGAACCAACTCTGAACAAGAAGATGTGAGAACAGACTATTGGGGGATTCCAGAAGAAGAGAGAGGCTTGAGCAGAGTCTCATTCTTTCGCATCTGGGTATTATTGCCTACAATGTACTCCTTAGAACTGATAGTCTTCTGACTACCAGGCTGAATATGAAACAGACTCAGAAGATAGTAGAATAGAGAAAATATTCCAAATACATACACAAAAAAACCTTCAAAATCGTTAAGGCACAAAATCAGGCAGTCTTGAGGCCTAACTACTTAGGATTTGGCTGTGTGAGACATTATTGTCATTTAAGGCATTTGGTGTTGGGATTCCATTATTTACAACCATTACAGCATAGTGTGCTGACCAGATTTTCTTGCCTTCCTTCAATTGCTTCTACCTTCTAAGCTAATGGTTTATCCTCTTACTTAACTTGAAACTTTCTACTAAAACTGTAGGGAATAACATAAATCTATACAAAATAAAACAAGATGATTTAACAATAGGAAAGCATTAATCTCTAAAATACAATCTGGAAGAGTTGACAATGTTACCAGCCCATGTGAGGACGCTGAGGAAAGATGCAAAGGATAAATTATACAAATGACCATTATTTATGCAACATGAGCTCACACAGATTATGCTGTTTATTACATCAGATTGTCATGATGGAAGACAAACAAAATTTGAATTTGTCTCTACTATCTTTCTTTTTCATTAATCTTATTGAAGTAACATTCTGTTGCAATATTACATACAAAAAGACTTTTATTTGTAAAAACAAATCAGTGTTTACCAAAAGAGAAAGGAAGTGGTAGGCAAATTGGGAAAAAGAGGTCAATTACATGATGAAGGAGAAATTGCACTGTTAGAGATGAACTTAATGCAGTATACAAAAATGTTGATTAAATTTTCTCAAACCTGTTGTCAAATGTTTCTTCCCCAACCCTCAGTGACCTCTTGGGCAGATTCCACAACTTTTTGCTTACTTTCAGGTACTATAGACCTTCTCAGAAAGTAATAATAATTTAAAAAGTCCATTATGATCAAATATCCATAATTCAGCCCCTCTTCCAATTCAAAACTATTCTCCTTTTCCCCAGCTCAAGTGTACTTGCTGATCTTTGTTGTCAAAGGCCCCTGTATAGAACAGATGTTCACAATTGTTCCTTTCATGAGACACTTCTGCTAATGCTTCAGGAGAATTCTTTGGCCGTCCACATTTAGGGCTCACATATACATTTACTGGTGCTTGTAAAACATTCTCTGGTTAATCTTTTGCAAGACCCTTGGCTCTGTTTCTGGAAATTCTTTGTATTCTTGACCCTACCATGCATCCCTCTTGAGTGAGATCTTCTCAAGGTAACTTATGTGACCTTGCACAGCAACCATTGGTCTCCAAGGAAACAGATGCATCCTTGCACTTCCATGTTCTCAAACTATGGGCACAGTCGCCCTCTCTTCACTCTGCCTCTTTACACTCTTCAGCTTTTTTCACTCCTTGTAATACCACCTGAAAAGAATCTGTACAGACTCTAGAGGCACAGCAAATTTTTTAGCATTAAGCAAATGTGGTTTTGAGCACTTGAAATATGGTTCATCCAAACTGAGACCTCAAAGACTTAGTACAACAAGAGCAACAAAAAAAAGATATCACATCTCTAATTCTTGTATTGATTTTATATAATATTTTTAATATATTGGTTTAAATAAGGGTATTATTAGAATTACTTTTGCTTGATTTTTTTTTGCTTTCTTTAAAACAAGACTATTAGAAAGCAATAAACTATAATGTGATTCACATGATACATCTATTGGTTGGCACTAGTCTAGAGCTTTGTGACTCAACGTGTCCTCCAGACCAGCAGTGCTGACATCACTCAGGAGTTTATTAGACATTAGACACTTGGTATTACTGCAGTGCTCACCGTCAGCATTTGAAGCAGATGTCCAGGCAAAGCTCTGACCTAGAGCTGTGCAACTTCATGGAGGTCCCAGCATGAAGACTGTTTATAATCTGTATACTAATTTGATGCTATTATACAAGGTATGTGATCTGTAAGAAATTTTTTATTTCATTTTTCTAGAAATTCAGTTTTATTAAATGTCCCAGAGTCAACCAATGGTGAAGCACGGTTCTCAAGGACACTTTTCAAACTCTTCCAAGCAATATCTCAGCCTCTGTAAGAAGCATCTGGTCTGCAATCAAACATCTCTCTCCTCACTATCTTTTCTTAAAAGGTTTTCCCAGGAGTCTCTTTCCAGGACTTGAGTTGAGGTCACGTAACTTTTCACTCTCCCTCAACACAGCATTCTTTGTTCCTACAAATTCCCTTTAAGGAATTATAGTCAAATGACTCTCCAGGCTGTTAAATGTGTTCTTTAAGAGCAAATGTCTTTGAGAATTGAGCCACATCATAGCACAGCCTATAAATAACCTACCTAGTGTCTCTCTTTAGAATGTCAAACAACTATCATTAATTGCTCACAGTGTTAGCCTTTAGTCCAAATCCCAAAGCAACAGGAAAATTCTCATTGCATATCCTATCAAGGCCAAGACTTTTAGAGTTTCTGGGGAACTTATTTGGGGGCTTTGGCAATGTCTTTTTTCCTAGTGAAACACTATTCCAATTTCCCCGTATTGGTTGAAGTAATCATGGAAATCAATTCCACTTTGAAAGCTTTCCTTGGAATAATATATAATCTTTTTGAAACATTATACCTTTTCCACTAAATATTATACTACTTCTACTAGAGTTTAAGGAAAATTATGAAGGTATGCCCCAAACATACTATTAAGATACAGATATATTTAACTCGATGCATATGACATATTCCTGCCCAACGGGTACTTTAAACATGGGTTAGTGAATGTAACATCCACAGCAAGCTCACCATTTAAAGCAATCTTATGATTTATTTTGGAAGGCAAAGACTCCTTCATTAAAATATCTCTTCCAATTTTTTTCGTTTAAACACACAAACAGATTTCCACATGCCAAAATTATTTAAAGAAAAAAAATCACCTGAGTTTTCATATATATTTATTTTAATGTTCCGTGGAAAGTACACTGAAAAAAACCCTAAAAATTTCATAATTTATTGTCTTTTTAGAGTTTAACTTCTTGCCATAGCAATTTTAACAGATTCAAAAGTATAAGCAATTCAGTTTAATCTTTAACAACTCAGTGATATTTATTGAGTCTTTAATGTGCACTAGGCACTCTACTAACCCTAAGGGTACAAAAATGAATAAAATAGGGACCTTCCTTTCTGGAACTCAGACTATGGTAAGTGACAGACTACTGCACAGAAAATACAACACAGTGTCAGGGGGCTAGAAGATAGCATTACAAATAGGATTCTGTGGGAGTAGAAGGAAAGACACACCTAGATCTTAGGAAGATTCAGGAAAGCCCTCCTAAAGAACATGAACCAGAAATTGATTCATAACCATTTGTTCAAGTTAAAAAAAAAAAAAAAGAACTTGGAAAAAAACATTTGGGGCAGCAGTACTTGTGTGATCAAACACCCAAAAGGCATGAAACAAATTCCAAAATGTTTTAGAGTTAAGTCAGATCCACTAAGGCAGGAGAATAAAGAGACCAAGTGATGGAAACTGACACCCAGGAGCTTGAACAGGACTTACTTAACAGGCATCACAGGCCATGAAAGTGACAAAAGCTCCTAACATTGCAGTTATTATTTTTTTCCTGGTCTAATTGTACATTGATTTCATAGAAGATGTTTGATATCAAACTTTTTTGAGTTTAAGGTCACATACAAAAATCAGAAAGAATCAGGGTGTCAGTAAAACCAGCACCATGTAAGAGACAGATGTAAGAATAGTCTGTAGCTCTTTGCATTGACAATAATCACAACATTTTTTTGGCACTTAGACCTTTACAAGACTCTCTCTGGAGTAGTATTTCACTTTCTAGAGCAGCTTTGTGACATACGTAAAGCAGATATAATTCTTTTGCTTACAGATGAAGAAACTGAAACCAAGAGAGACGTCATGCCAGTAGTAAATAGCAGAAGAACTTGGTAGGACTACGTCTTAAAGCAGCAAATTCTTTACTCTTTTCCTTCTGCAAAGATTGAATCTGCTTTTGAAATTCCTTTCCTTGTTTAAGAAATGATCATTGATAATAAATGCAACAGGTATTATTAATCTACTACATGGGTATTTCATAAAATTGAATAAACTATGTTTGCCAAACTTCCTTTGTAAATGATGGTATTGATAATAATTAAAAATGAATAATTTATTGAGTTTCAGGAAGAGATCACTTCCATTGCAACCATTTTAATCTACAAATTTCCCTCTAAGAATCGCTGTAGCTGCATCTCATAAGTTTTGAGATGTGTCGTGTCTTATTATCATCTAGCTAAAATGCTTTTTTATTTCTCTTTTGAGTATTTCTTTGATCCCAGTGTTACTTAGGATTTCTTGGTTCGATTTCCCATTATATGAAAGCTTCCTCACTATCATGTTGTTTTTTATTTCTCATCTAGTTACACTGGTCAGGGTATAAAATAATAAGATTTTGGTCATTTATATTTAACTGATATTTATATTAAGATCCAATTCAATATAAGATCTTACATTAAGATCAAGTACTCAATGTGAGCATGTTAGCGTGAAAGCTCCTGAAGAGCCTGGTGTCTCAATCCAGATTCTTGTACCCCACGTGTAAAATTATCATGCAAGACACTACAGACAAAAGGTTAAAATAGAAATTTATTGAAGCAAGCAAGAGAGAGAGCACACTTCTCAAGGTGACAAGAAGCAGTGTTCAAGAGATCACCAGCACTATCGCACTTGGGGTACAAATTTTTGTAAAGGGGATCCTTTTTCTGTCCCACCCAACCTCCACCCCAGGGATGTTCGGGCGAGTTCCTGGGGGGTGATTTCCAGAAAAAGGGTGGAAACTTCTAGAAGTAGGCGTCTCCTATATTGCTTATGCTTCTTACCCAGTAATTCATTCTGTTATAATGAACTTAATGTAAGGGACCATACACAATGTTATGTTAAGCAGATTGTCATGAGGCAAAGGTTACTCTAGGATGGCTACAGCAGTCAGTGCACCCGCACAACCAATCGGTGTGAGCCAGCTTGGCCAGGCTGCCTTTTTGGTTCCTTTTCTTTGCTGCAAGAATGCTGCTCTGCCATTGGTCATACTTTTATCTGACCATTTCAGGATCTCATCTGCCGTGGTATCCCCATTTTTCCTTTGTTCCGGCCCCTCCCTAGACTAACCTACCTAACAAGTGTTTGAATGGAATATGTATTCTGAAGTTATTGAGTGTAGTGTTCTATAAATGACAATGAGCTTCAGGTGGTCAAAGATGGTGTTCAGTTCTTCTGTATTTACGCTAGTATTAAATTTTTTTGTCAGCTTGTTCTATAAATTACTGAGAGAAAATTTCTAAAATACCTAACTGAAATTACAGGTTTGGCTATTTTCTATATAGTTCTGTCAGATTTTCACTTCAGATATTTTTAAGTTCTTTGATCAGATATCTTCTCTCATTGAATATTTTTTATGACTTACTGATAAATTGGCCCTTTTGTCATTCTAAAGTATTTACCAAAGTTTACTTTTTCCACTCTTAATGTAGCCAGACTGGCTTTCTTATGCTGACTTTCGGCATGAATTTTCTTTAACATCTGTTTATTTTCAATCTGTGCCATTGTGCTTATAGGGCAGTTATTGATTTCCATATTCTAAACAGCATTACAGCTGGAAGGAGTGTTGCTCCTGACCTTACTGCAGCGACAAATGCCACCTTCATTATCCTTTCCAGTGCTGTCCATTCAGCACTGTAGCTCTGGCTTCTTTTTCTTCACCTGGAAGAACTTCCTTTAGCATTTCTCCAGCTGAGTTCTGTGGGTGACAAGCTCTCTCATCTTTTGCTTTGTAAAAACATCTTGTAACTTGCAGGTCAGCTAAAGATAAATTCTTTCAACCTCTGTTATGCAAAAAGGTCTCAATTTCACCTTCATTTTTGAAGACTAGTCTATTAATTTTCTGTGGCTACTATAGCAAACTACCACAAATTTAGTAAGTTAACACAAGACTATAAGTGTGTGTGTGTGTGTGTGTGTGTGTGTGTGTTTGCATGCAATTTTACTGTGTCAGCCGGGCTGTGTTCCTTCTGAAAGCTCTAGGAAATAATTCAAAATGCATTTCCTTACCTGTTCAAGCTTCTAGAGGTTGCCCAGGCTCCTGGCCTTCTTCAAAGCATTAATCAGCAATGAGCATCTTCTGATCCTTCGTCCAGTCACACTTCCCTTTGATCAAAGTTGAGGAAAATTCTCTGCTTTTAAGGATAATGAATTCAGGAGAATTTCCTCCTATCAACAACTCTGTACCCTTAAGCACATCTGCACAGTCCTATTTTTTAATGTAAGATAACACGCTCTTGGGACCTGGGTATAGACCTTTTAGGAAAGGGAGACATTATTCTACAGACCACTATTTTCAATCTGAATCTACTATTCTGATTCACAGATATTTTTCCCTCTTGAACACTTTTTAAATGTTATTTCATTATATTTGTACCACTTCAGTTCTGATGAAGAAAGCAGCTATTGTTTGTATCATTGTCCTACTACTCATAATTTTATTCCTTTATCCTTGATTTTTGGCAGTTTGAATATGATATGCCAAGGTGCATTTTATTTATAGTGCTCTTATTAAGTTATCTTAAGCTTCTTGGAATTGTAAATTGTGTCCCTTGAAACTGGGGGAGGAGTGGCCATTATATCTTAAAATATAGTTTCTACTTGATTCTCTTTCCCGACTTCCTCTGGAATGCCCGTTCCACTTACATCAGTCTATATTGTCACCAGTTCCTGAGACTTCCACTCGACTCAGTTCCCTCTCCCTGCAGAGACAAGAAATTGCATCCTAAGGGGAACTGGGCCCATGATAGGACTCAACTTTTCAGGAACTGTTATCCTTCAATGACCATTTCTGAGGGCCCAGAAAAGTCGTTTCATGCATTTTGTTTAAAAACGTGTGTGTGTGTGTGTGTGTGTGTGTGTGTGTGTGTGTGTGTTATTCTTTTTCCCCCCACAGGAACTCTATATTGGTACAAGTTACTCTGTCTTGGATGAAAATAGAAAAAAAGTTGCCAAGATTTGCTTTTTAAAAAGCAAGTTACACCCTGATTTTTAGGGTCAAAATAGGAATTCTTTTCTCTGACATTGGTACCTTTGGTTCAAACCACCCAGCAATCTCTCCATTGACAGACAATGCCATAAGTAAGTATAGGCTGAGTGTTAATCTAAATACAGTAATTTCATGCAAATAGACATGAAATTTTTGCATATGTTTCATCCAACTCCGCTCTCAAAATCACTGCTCTTCTTTGTAGTCCAAGACAAAGATAGTTTTACTAAAAATCTCTCATAAACAAATTTTAAGGCAGTTAAATGCCTGTCTCATTGCATCTATAATCTGTATTTTATGCTGCCTACCTTGAAAACTACCTTTTACATCTTACTTTAAAAATATAAATAAATGAAATACCATATCTATCTTCCAGAGAGCTCATGGATGCAGCACACAGATTGTATACAAAGACATCAACCGTATAAAGAGGATTATCCAATTTACCAAGCACTATGCTAATTCCCAGCTAACTACTGTGACTTTTGACTCAACGTAATTGCCGAGCACATATTTTCTCCAAAGCACAATGTTAGGAGCTCTGGTGTAAACATGATGTGATTTTTGATTCAGCCAAAGAGCAGGCTTTAGAAACACATCTTAGTGTTGATACTGTTTTCCTATCCCATGTAACCTAGAAAGGTAATCTTAACTTACTATTTACCTTTGTCATACTGGTCAAAGCATAACTACTCTGTACTGTTACTGTGTGGTGTACCTTTAATAATTTCTGCACCATGTTTAACACACAGTAATTACTCTGAAAGTCATATCCTGCAGCTTGCCTTCTTCACACTCAACCCCTTACCTAGGCACAATCCTCTAGAAGATGTGGAGCTTAATCTACTTCTTGTTGAGTCTTCATATTTCTTTTAAGTGCCTCTTGGGCTACTGGTATAAAGGAATCACAGAGGATGGAGGGGTTATTTAAAACTTTTATCTCTTTTGCATATTTATATGTTTTCTATATCTCTTTTGAATGATAAAAAATTTCATTTGAAAAATGGCTCCAGTCTTTAAAAAAAAAAAAAAGATTTAGAGAAATACTAAGTCTCATACCCTTTCCTCACTAGTGTAGGCTTCTTTTTAGAAACAAATATTGTAGGTAATTTAGAGATAAAGCGAAATAGTTCCTCTTTTCCTCGATTACATTTTTTTAAATCTGTTTCCGGCATGGATAAGGGGGTTCCTAAAATCTTTCTGCTATCATAAATGATTTACAAAGACTTCATTTGGCTCTAATTGAAGTGAAGGAATAAAATTACAACAAGTAGAAAAAGGTAAGAGATTAGACCAGAGTACCCAACACTAACAATAAAGTCTAAAATAATCGGATGATCTGGCATGACTCTCAAAGTGTTCCATTAACACCATTTTCAGTGGGCTCTACCACCAATATGACTATGAAAGACTATAGAAAACATTAGGATCTCCTTTGAACAAGTTAAGAAACACGTTTGGTAGAATCAACTGAATAAAGAAAAGAGAAAATTGAGGAAATAAGAAGGCTTGCTCCCTTACCACTGATTTTCTCTGGCATATCCACCAATAGATATACCAGTCAATTAATACATTATCAATGCATTCTCATTACCAATCAAATGCTAGCAGGAAGTATGTCCCAGAAGTATTTCTCATCACATTTTAAGTATTTGTCATTGGGCTGCAAAAAATACTCTTCACTCAGTTTCTCTAGAGAGAATAATTCACAACAAATCTTACCTTTAAATTCTTATTTAAAAGAAATGAGTACCTTCCACAGTATTGGATGACATTTCTCTGGAGCTGTTTTCCTGCTGTTTCTCCATATAACTCAAATTAAGGAAAAGATGCATTTAAATCAAAGCCCTTCATTTACCAAAGCAGGTAAAGAAAAAAAAGGATATTTTTCAAAATGACAATTGAACAACAGAGAAACCCTCAGCTAATGCTGAGGGAATGTTAACAAACTGTGAGGAAATGCTGTCTTTGGCATGAATAGGGGTTATTGAAGTCATCTCATTTCAGGCAAGGTACATAACTGAAGTTTTGATACAAGTTTATTATAGTTTGGTATCTTTTTAATTAGGTAATTTCAAGTTTATGGTTTTGAATCATCAGGAAAAAAATTGCAACATAATCTGTCTCGAGCCAAGGCATGCTGCTGACACATTCAAAAGTCCTGAACCTTTATAAATAAACACTGCCAGTGTTTATTTCAAAACCTCTGAGAACAAGGGAAATACAGTGACTCTCTGAATGTTTCAATTTGGAACTGTTTGAGCTGATTCATCATTATCTGTGGATCCCTTCTGAGATACAGTGGACTGTGTTCAGGGTCTGCCAAATATACACATATGAATAATTCTGGAAGCAGAATCCCATTACAAAACTTTTCTTTTTCTGCCTAAAACACTGCCAAAAAATCTGGAAAAACAATTTTCCCTCTAACTGAGTTTAGCGAATTTACTTTCAGTGCTCATAGAAATGACTTTTTCAAAAAGAAAAGTTATTGAAGCTGAATCTGGAATCTTGCTTCATTTCTCTTCTGTTTAGAGATGAGATTTTTTTTAACTTGCCATAATTTTACAAATTGGGTTTATAAAGACTATTTTTCTCTACCTCATAGAAACTGCTTCAGCATTTTGTTTAGTTTACCAAGTAAATAGGCTGATGATTTTGAGTGGCTATACTTGACCTGGATAAGACATACTTAGCTGAACATATTTAGGCTTGATAAGAGGGAAAAGAGCAAACATTATTCATTATGTGTTACTCCAAGGAATAGTTTCTTAAAGTTGCTAATTTTTCCAATCTATAATTAGTAGAATTTAAAATATTTTGACAAGAATTTATATATAGTCTCACCAGTGTTTTTAGTTTTATCTCAGTGTTTCATCACATAATATGTCCACATCTATGACTAAGCTCATTTCCTGCATTCTTTCCTTTTAACTAAGTTCATCAAAGGTGTATACACTGCATTCAGAACCTGAGACTTAAAAACAGCTATATGACTCTCATTTCTTTCTTTCAAGTCCATCTTTCCACAGACATTTACTACCGCTTAATATGATGAATATTGTACTAGGCCCTGGAGCTGGAGAATGGGATATAATCACTGCCATCAAGATTGCATTATCTAGCATACAGAGACAGACAAGTTAAAAAAAAACTAAATTTAATGTTCATGATAAATGCGCAAGACACAATGGGGCTCCAAAGAAAAGGCATTTTTGTCATGTGTAGAGCAATTATTGACTCTCAATATAGCAGGCTAGATTTTTTTCTCAAATATTAAAAAAAAAATCATTCTTATATTCTCAAAAGCATTAGTGGAAAATAAATAATTTTTTAAATATAAAAAATTAAAACAACCTTAGCTTGGATTTTAGAAGGATTTTTTTTGTTATTGTTACTATTTTTAGGAAGGGTTGCTTCCCCCGGCCCTGAGACACAGACGCGGGTCTTTGGATGCATGTGAACTGTGCTGTCTACTGGAGGCAGTGGAGCTAACAGCTTCTCCCCTGGAGCTTGCCAGTAGTGTTAACTCTTCACTTAAAATCAATCCTTTATTATTTCTATTTCATCTAAAAATTATATATCTGTTAGAAAATGTAAATTATAAACCAGTTTTTCATTTTTATGCAATACAGGATGATCTTGTTTGGGGTCAGTCTCACAAGTTAAAATCAACCAGTTTTCCTGTAATAAATATACTTAATATATGTCCAGGAATTTGGAAAAGAGAGAGTCTGGAAGAGCATTTCAATAGGGAGAAACTTGTGGTAAAAATCAAAGAATAAATAAAAGGATATGCAGTTCAGATAGCTACAAATTACATTTTCATTTTTACTATCTAATGTTCTTCGCCACAGATACTAATTTTTATGAAAACTTCTATATTGTCCTTCCATTTCCTTACTTGGTTTTATTCATGGCTAAAGGGGAAAAAATAAAAGGAAAATCCATATCACGGTATGACTCTTCAGATGTTATTTTTAAATCTTTAGAGGTAAAACTTTATTTTTTTGCTGTCTAGATTTTATCCTTTTGAGTCTTTCTTTGATGTTTAATTCCTTCTTTAATTTTAGTAAGTAGTACATCGTCTTAAGTATCTCAAAAATAAGTATCCTTCTTACTAGAATAGCTACGACTGTAACTGACAACACCAAGTGCTGGCAAAAATGGAGGACATCTGGAGCACTCTTACAGAGGAGCACTGGAAACCCTTTCCTCTGGCACCCAGCCCCTCTCTTTTGCCATTTTGGTTAGTGGCTTGAGACCTTGAAGGTCAGGAGGGAATCTTGTCTTTGAAGTAAGTGGAGTCTTATTTCTGCCTCCTGGTGCCAGCATTCTTCCATTGGGTAGAAAGTCCATTAAAATAAGGAGTGCTGAAGTCACAGGGATGGAGAAATAATCAAATGTGGGTTACCATGTATCATCAGCAAAGACATCACCGTTGGTCCACTTCCTGTTCCCAGAAGGATCCATTCTGGGAGGAAACCACCCATGCTGTCACCACCATGGGTCATGCACAAGAGCAAAGCTAAGCAATTCAGGCAAAAGAATGGCAGGAAGTGACTTAAGTTTGATCAATGGAAAATTCAGCCAAGACCCCCACTCACCTCGGCATCTCTTACCCATGCTCTGCATTCCTGTCCCCATATGTCTCCATCATGTCACAATGCAGTGCAGCAGTCTGCTCTGTAGCTGAAACAGCAGCAAAAGAAAACTCAGAGGAAAGAAGTAGAGAAGCCGCAGGCTCTCCGCCAAAGCCAGGAAGGAAAGGACATTGGAGGAAGGAGTTCGCGTGGCCTGTGGAGTCAGTGTTCAACCCTAGCTTGGGAAAAAGAAAGGAGGGATAAAAATGGACAGCATCTGGGCACTGAGAAAACCTAGCAGAGAAGTGTCCTGCCCCCGCAGCCCGTAATCGGTTCAGTGTTTCCAGGGGTTAGAGCCTGGAACGCAATGGAAAGAATCCGTGGTCTGAAAGGAGCGTGGCCCTGTGCCTGTGCTGACTGCCCAGGAAACTCCACCAGGACCACTCACACTGTCCGTCCTCAGATCCCACCCCACTAAACCAGCAACAAGCCAACACATGCTACTGAGTCTATGCTGAACAGCCCTGTCTTGGTACATACTGCACGATGCTGCGCGCTCGTTTATCGTGTTCCCTCTGCCGAAACGCTCTTCCCTCAGCGATCCTCGTGGTCCCGTCCTTCACTCCCTTGAGTCTCCACTCAAGTGCCACATTCCCAGGAAATTCTTCGCTGACCACATTACGTAAACTTGCAGTGTCCCTGACCCCACAAAACACACCCTGAACACTCCTTTCTCTGCTCCACAAAGTTTCAATAGCCGTTCCCACACTCAGACATATTGCAAATTTATTTATTTTGTTTTTTGTCTCCTCTACTACAATGTAATCCGTCTCTGTCTTTTTCACTCATGCGCTCCTAGTCGAGACGGTACTTGGGACACAGTCAGTGCCCACTATGTATCCATTAAGCTATTTCAGGAATAAATGAAAGAATGTCAAAGACTGCCAGCCCTAAAGGGACAAGGACCATACATACCTCCTCCATATTCCTTATAGTCAGCACTGTACTTGCTGATACTAGACTCTCAGGAAATAGTGTTAAAATGAATAAATGCATGGAAAATCTAATCCCAAATAAGAATAGTTGAATTTGTTGCATAGACCGTGGTGGCGATTACTGCACAAGATAGGTGATTAGTCAAAGAAAAGAAGACATATAGTAGTCGTAGCAACCGGTTAAAAGCAATGTCTATTAGTCAAACACACTGTTTGGTATATATCGTGTCTAGTGTTTATAAAAACTCTTTATTTCACTTTATAAGTGAAGGGGTTAGTGCTCAGAATAATTGAATTGTCTAACATCACAGCGATAGTACAGACAACTGGATTCAAACCTAGGACCGAATAGACTAATCCCATAATGAAGGTACCATCCTGCATAACACACATTCTGCATCTCAACTGTGGAAAGCAAGCAGAGCTTTTTCTGCCATCACAAGTGTGCTGATATGGGAGCAATAAGAGCACAGGCAGCCTCGATCACCCACTTCCAAGACCTATGGGGACATGTTCCTTTGGAACGTGGAGTAATCTTTTGTGAAAGTCTTGCTATTCTCAAAGACTAAGGGACATTGACCTTAAATTTAGAATTGATGAAGTTGAACTCCACATGCCAATTCAAGAAGAGCTTCCTACAGAGAAATATATTGGGAAGTTTTCAAAATGATGTAAGAGATATGGGAGAGAAAAATGCACCGTGCCACCAGAAACAGAAAAAACAGACTGAGTCCCATGGAGAACAATATTAATTAAGTTGAGCTGCATTCTTTGCGCTATATATTAACTCACCTAATGTATCTAGTGCAATTTCTATGTGCAAAGCATTTTTGTGAACACTGAACATTCATTAAATTGGCCAGAAAATCCCTTCCTTCATGGAGATTCCACTCAAGTCAGGGAGAAATAAAATACAATGTAGACAAAATATGCAACATATTTGGTTGGGTTAATGCTAAGTAGGAAAAGCAGAAAGAGGAAGTGGGGCATATGGTGGGGGTGTTGTAATTTAACAGTGTGCTATTTTAATACTATATGCAGCAATCAAAGAAATTGATACATTTAAGGCAAAATTGCCAGATTTTTGTAGAACAATTCAACCTTGAGTTCTATTTGGCTGCATAAGGTTCTTGTTCTTAAATGGAAACCGGCATTCAAGAGGGCCATGTGCTATGCTTGTGTACTTGAGACTCACCAGTGATTATTCTGAGCCTTGAAGAATAGCAGAGCTCCATCCAATTTCCTCACAGGTAAAAACCTAGGGAAAAGATATTTTTTTTTTAATGCTGTGCACCACAGAATACCGAGCTGGTGGAAAAAAAACAACAAAAACAGTGTTTCATCAGACAAGTCAAAATTTAGCCTGACCACAAAACATCATTGTGGTCTTAGAGTGTAGACCTGGGTCAGGAAAAAGAAGAAAAGAATTGGAATAAAATGCAGATCATAAGTAAAGATCTCCATCATCCCTGACAGGTCATTTCTAGAGAATCACACAGTTAAGGAATTCAGGAGAGCGGAGTAGTAGATGTAGAAGGACTTCAGAAAAGCATCATGTATAGGGCTTAAAATTACTAAAGAGTTTAATAAAAATTGACATCTATATGGATACTATCTCATGCTTGAAAAGCCAGCTGAAAGGCTGGAAAGCTTGTAAACAAATGAAAATAAATGGTGTGCCATTCATACTGGGAAGAGTTCTCGGGGTTGGCATTTGAAGAGTTCTTATTTAGCCTAAGAGCTGATGACTAAGCTATTACATTGGTTGGGATAAATAGATTGAGAGTGAAATGTGCAAATGAACTGAACTGGCAAGAGTCATTGGAAAAGTAAGGATTCTTAGACCATAGAGGTGTTTACATTCAGATTTAAAAACTGTTGCATCTGCTTTTGCAATACAAAGTAGTGTCATGTCTGCCAGAAAGCCAGGAATGATTGGTCCAAGCACAGCTCCTGGTGCAGGAGGGGAGACTAGGGGCCCTAAACTGGCACTACTTGGTGAAATGATAATTAAGACTGAAACAACCAGGGGCACCCTGGTGGAGTAGAAGTTACGTCAGTTGCCTCCAAAGGAGCTTCAGTCCACATACACCTGGATTCACATCCCAAGTGCATCTTCCTCCTCTCTTTTTCTGCTTGCCCTCACCTTTTCTTTAAAACAAAAAACAAACACAAACAAAAAAAACCCTACAAATATTTACAAGCTTTAAACACCCAGTTAAATGTAAAATTATTGATCCTCTTACCCTAAGGTTGAGGGACAGAAGAGAATTTTAAAAAGCATAATCACAACCAAATGCTTTCTTGCAAGAATCATGAACTTGGTGCGCCCTCATGGAGCAGCAGCTAAGTCAATCTCCTCTAATGGACTTGAGCCCTGGGTTCGGGTCCTAGGTGGGGGAGGAAACAACCAGTGTGAACAACTCAATGAAAATAAAATAAAAAGTGCTTCTTCCTCCTTTCTCTTTCTGCCTTCCTGCCTACTCGACTTCATCTTCATTTCTGCCTATATCTTTCCTATAAAAAAAAAATCCCAAACTTGATTAGTCATTTAGACAAAGTGATTCTATTATACTTTATATTCTGATTTCAAGATCCTGCTCAGATGTCACCATATTTTTGTGGGTTATTTTTTTTACTCCCCTCCCACACCTTCTGGGAAAAATTAATCACTCCTTAAATTACCTTTCCATGGCATTTAAGAAATGTTTCTCTTTAGCACGGATCACACTGCATTTTATTTATGTTTTGATCTCTATATTACGACAGAAGTTTCTTAGGGATTGAGTTTATGTCTTATTATAATGTATACCTCCGGCACCTGGAATACTGACTGGCATATTAAATTAATAATGAATTGAGTGAATGGAATCACCACAGAGTCGCTTGGGATTTAATTGCTAAAGCTGTCATTTGTTACCTTTGATAAGGCCATGTTGGGTTGAAAAATAAGAAAACATTTTATATACTGATAGAAAAAGGTTGCCAATATATCTATTTTAACTAAAATATAGAAAATGCTTCACAATGTGTAGAGCTTGTTAATTTATCTTTGAAATGATAGAATATAGTCATATCTGTTATTATTTTTATAAATAAAATCTTGAAGAATATTTGCAAAGACCAATTACTAGTTGCCTATATGAGGAAGAAGGAGACAGCATGATGGACATGGTGGGTAAAAGAGCATTCTTTAAAGTACAATTTTTATTTTGTTTTGACTTTTAACACATTTATTCATTATATATCACCTATTCAAAGGATTTTTAAATTTTATTTAATGTTAATCGCATGGAGAATAAAGCAATAGCAACAATGCCAAAAAAATATAAACAGATTGCATAAGACTCATGGCTAATTGGTTTAAACGGAAAATAGGTATTGTTATATATTGGGTTTGTTTGTTTTAACACATGAACTCAATTCCAGCAATGGGCCAAAATGGTTTTAAAGAAATGAATGGGAATTTTAATTTTTTTATGCAAGTTATGGTAATGAAAATTCTTTTGAAAAACTCACTGGATAAAGGTGACTGCTTCACTCTGTGTTCGCTAATTGCATTACTAAGAGTCGCATGCCTTGAGGATCCTCCATCTGTCACACTGAACCCAAGACAATTCCTTAACATAGTGTTAGAAAATCAATAGTTTAAATAATGAGATGTGCTCTGTGCTTGAAGTTATGCTGGGTATTGAAATATATTTATATGAAGTTTCTATTTATCTAAACTAATTAGGGATTATTTTCTTGACTGGTTACTTTCAAGCAATGCTAGTACATTAAAAACAAATGATATCTATATCTATCTATTTAGTGAAATAATAAATATAAATATGCATCTTGAATGCCATATGTCAAAGTACAAATTTTAGAAATTATGGGGTATTTTATACACATATAAAAGAAGAATGTGTTAAAGATTTATGCAACTCATAAATGAGAACAAGCTGGAAAACAAAGATGTTACAAAAAGAAGTAAAGAGAAGGGTTTATATAGACATAGAAGAAAAATGCTTGTATAAAATGGGATTAAATACAGAAGGGTTAATATATACTACAGAGCAATAAAACCGTGACCTTGGGGGTTATCTTTTTTTACCAGGCAAAAATCATTTCCATCTTTATTAGATAAAATCTACCAACAAGCATACAACTTCTCAGAAAATGGACTTTTAATCAATAATTAGATATAATCAAACAAAGGCACATTCCCCTCAATGATAAAATAATCTTAGGTGGGCGTGTTAAACAATTTTCTCATATGCCATTGAAAGGACATGCCATCCTCTCTCTGTCTTATTTGCAACTTAAGCGGTTTCTTAATATACGTCGGTGAAAGTAAAAGTTAATGAAAAGAATGGAATGCATAAAAGCTCCTATCTTTGCCCCCAGGCCTGGTGTGAAGAAGCAATTCTGAGAAAGAAAACTATGGTGTTTTTAATATTTCAAATTGCAGGCCTCTTCTTATAGCGTTCTCTCTAAATTATGAGCTAAGGCGAAAAGGAGAGTTATTCAGTCATTTGGTTTCTCTAGATGTAGCACATGAGTGGAATCATACGGTATTTCTCTTTCTCCATCAGACTTATTTCACTAAACGTAATATTCTAGGTCTATTGACATGACTGCAAATGGCAGATTTTATCTTTTTTTAAAAGTTGAGTAATACTCCATTGTGTGTCTGTGACATCTTCTTTATCCACTTATCTGTCAATGAACTCATGCTGTTTCCAACTCTTGACTAATTTAAATAATGGTGTGATAAATACGAGGGTGCATATGTATCTCCAAAGGTGTTTTAAAAAGATCATTATAAATTCATGTATTTTGGAAATTAATATGATACTGAATATTAGTAAAAAAATGACATCACTAATAAAGATGATAATATATGTGACTGTATTTCAGTGGTTAAATGTATCAGAGTCTTACATTTACTTCGTAAGATGGAGAAATATCTTAACTCACAAAACTAGCCTGAACAGAAAAAACATTTTTATTTATGCAAACTAAAGATGAAGCTGCAATACATGATAATGTCTCTACAAACCAGACTTGTCTTTCCTTGTCAGTTGAGAAACTAAACGACAAAGCTTACAGTTTTCTTGTCCTGGAGTAAATCATAAGGTTGATCACCAGAAGACATTCTGATGATTTTAATTCAGCCAGTCAGTTCTCTAAATTGTAAACAAAATAGTCGTGCAGCAAATAGCAAAGCAAAGGCTCAGTAAACATTCTTCACAAAAATAAAAGGACCATAGAAAAATCAAGAGAAAGAGTTCATCTTGACAAAATAGTATATTTTTCAAAGATTAATGCAATCTATATTGTTCCAGATACCGTACAAGACATAATTTCAAAAATGACTAAGTAAAACTGGCTAATTTTTGTCGTAATAAATTTAGTCTAGGAAAATTCTTAGAAAGACATTAGACAGTCAATTCATAAACAACCCTGTCACCTAGAAACCCCTGGGTTAAGTCCAGAGTAAGAACAATGCAATTTATCTTTGTCCAAGACACTAATGATTTTTCCATATCTTTTTCTTTTTTTACTTTGCAGACTATCCTAAGGAATTTTAAGTTGGTAAGTTTACAACTGGTATAAACATTCTTATAGTTCCCTATTAGAATATCAAAGATGCTCTAATTTTACAGGAAAGTTATCTTTAAAAAAAAAAAAAGAAAAGAAAAGAAGAGCATCTGGTTCTACAGATAATTTTTATAAAGTCAGATGATTTGGAAAGGGGAGACAGTTTTGAAGAGAAGCACATAATATTTGAATGATTAGAAAACCCTACAGATACTAAAGAAAT
This sequence comes from Solenodon paradoxus, assembly GCA_004363575.1. Classification (NCBI taxonomy): domain Eukaryota; kingdom Metazoa; phylum Chordata; class Mammalia; order Eulipotyphla; family Solenodontidae; genus Solenodon; species Solenodon paradoxus. The sequence continues at coordinate 31,354 of RJWH01001607.1, read as the reverse complement.
GAAATCTGGCCCTAATATAAGTGTCTCTTATACTACTGACTATTTTCTTACTTATCCATTAAAAAATGATGTCTTAGTTAAGAAAAATATAAGAAATGGATGTGGGGAGCACTTAGCATATTCAAAATAATGTCATCCTCCTTTATATTTCTCTGTGACTGAGGCAGACTTTTTCTTTGTTCTTTTGTCATTTGGTCTCATAAAGCCCTAGGAGGGAGACTTGACTCCACCACAAAGATAAGACTGTTAATTAACTAAATTTGCCAAATAAGAATGGGAAAGTAAAGTATTAAGTAGAGGTCAAAGGCAAATGCAGCAAAGTCATTGTAACAGTAATGTAGGAATTCTTCAGTGTTCAGGCTGTTATAAGAACTTTAATTTAAAGCTAGGTGATGCTCCAAGATTATTTTAAAGTCTGATTGCTATCAATCAGAAAGTCTTGAGAGTCTCATGATGTAGGGTAGAAAACTACCTTTATTTACATAATTCTTGAAAAACTTTCAGTATCCGGTCTTGATTTTAAAATTTGACTGGATGGAGAAAACTGTGGAGGAAGTAAACAGGGTTTGGAGATAAAAGGAAAATAGAAAAGGAAAACTCTCCAAGAGAACTTTCAAGCAAATCCACTTTGATGGGTCTTCTGTGGTCTATGTGCTTTTCGTGGGACTGACAACTGCCCATGGCAGTTTCCTTCTCCAAGAGGCAGCCAGGAGCTCAAAAATAATCAAGAAAGCCTACCAAAGAAGCAGAAAAGGTAAGTCTTAGGGTGGAACTGGAGAGAAGAATGTGTAGAAATTCATTAGAGAAAAAAATATGAAAACACAGGTAACTTCTCATGAATAATGGAGGACTGTTACACAAAAATGAGTAGTGTTAAACTGGCCCAGAAGGACAAAATGGCGGCCGTACCCGGGAAAAAGGCGTCTGACGAAACCACACCTGGAATCACAGGACCAATCCCCAACCGCCACACATGAAGCTTGCCAAATATTTTTGCTTAAAGAGCGCGCTTCCCTTTGCTTGGGCGCGACTTCCCCAACCCTGTTCTGCGGACTGGGAGAACCTCGCCGGGGTGCGCAAACCCCAATAAAGCCCTGGCTATTCGACTTTTTGTCTGATTGGCATTCTTTCCTCGTGGAGCCCAGACAAAAAACCTTTCAAGTAGACAGATTCAAACTAAGAAGTGATGCTCAAAGGGTCAGCCTCCTGCAGAGGAGAATAGTTATCCTGGTTATACAAATGAAAATTTTAGATTTGACATGCAGAACCACAGGTATCTCGGGTGCTAATTTGGCAGCAGGATCATGGACCCTACAGAAAGTTCGAGAACCCAGCTTTAAGCCCCGGGCAAGAGGGTCAGGAAAACAACCGAAAGTGAGTAAATAAATGAATAAATTAATGCTTCTTTCTCCTCTTTCTTCTGCCTTCCTGACTTCATTCGTCCCTGCCTGCCTTCCTCTTAAAAAAAGAAAGAAAAAATGTACTTGTAATCTTGAAGGTGAGATGTTGAAAGTGTCCTGGGTCATTAGAAATTTAAGATAATGCTATATATCATGGAGGGACAAATTATTCTCAAACATATCGGGGATTTGATGTTTTCTTTGAACTCCTAGAGTAATTTCATCATTCTGTCTTAGGCTTCACCTATGAAAATGTATTGCTTTATCCCATTTAATAGTTCAACATACTACTGTGTTCAGTTAGAAGCAAATCAGTTTGTTGTCAAATCAAAGAAATAAAGTCGGGCTCAGATTATTTCTTTGACTGTACCTTTCAGCGTAACCTCAGGAAACCAAGTCTAAAGCACTGAAATGCTTTTCTAAGTACTAATCTTCTTCTATTTCCATAGTGATTCACATTTTAAACTAGTGTTTTGAATCCAAACTATTGAAAGGTTTTTGAGCAAAAAGAGGGGTTAAAAATTGTTTTCAGAATCACTAAGATTTAGTCAAGGGAAGAAATATGCCAAAGGCCTAGGAAAAGATTTGAAAACAAAATCAGATTATGGTCTTTAGCTTCTTGAATCACTAATCTTGGAAAAACTGAGATTTCATAGTTCTTTCAATGGAAAGCAAAATCTTGGATCCATTGGTACAAATTCTATTCACACTTTTTTAAAAACGAGAAAGAATTTATTCCAGAATACTGGCTTTTCATATGTGAGTCTTCTTATTTCTGAAAGAAAAGCTGTTATGCACCTGAAGGCTGGAATTTGCCTGCTGTGAGGAATTACTTCTGTGGGGACATAATTTGTGAATGAAAAAACTATATATAGATATAGATATAGATATAGATATAGATATAGATATAGATATAGATATATAGGAAATTGTAATGATATATTTTTTTAACTGATACCAAACTAGGGTTTGCTACTCACTGCACATATACGTCAATTCTATGGCCCCTGCTTTTAAGAAAAAGCTTAATTTCAAAATCAACTGGCATGGAGAGAGAAGGCAAATCTCTCAAATCTGTCTCCTCAATTAAGGATCCATTTTATGTAAGATTTGATAGGTGTGGGGGAAAGACTGAGAATAAAGAAGTTCTTGGTTTGCAAAATCCAGCTGGTCAGTTTTTGACATGCTCCTATGGCAAGGCAGGCAGTTCAGCCTGGGGCTCCCTGTCAACGACTCCTCCCTTCTGCAAGAGCTCCTGTGGACCATCCTCATATCCTTCACCCCTCTAAATTGGTTGCAACTGACAAACTGACCCACCCTTTTAGTTCCATAGGTAAAGGACATATCCACTTAGGTCATTCAAAGGACAAGGTCCTAAAACCTGACTTGTAAAAGAGAACTTTATTTTTATTTAAACCTGTTTAAGGTGGTTTGGGTTCCCTGTTTTCCATCAAGCAGATCTGAACAAGGAAAACATTATCATTTTAGTCCCTCTAAAAGTGAGGTAACTATCATTCAAGTTAGTAATAGTGATCATTTCAAAATCAGCTGAACTTTTCAGGCCCCTGGGGATTTTGGACAGAAAGGAAACATGCTTTCTTACAGAATGTAGTTGTACATTATTCAACCAACAGTTTATCTCAATATGAAGATGGACTTTGAAAAAACAAAAGCAAATAAAAGAGGAAGAGCAGTTGAAGGAGAAGAATAGGAAGAGGAAGAAGAGGAGGAGGAAGAGGAAGAAGAGGAAGATACCAGCCAGAGGGATCTTAAGCTTTTTAGTTTTGAAATAGACCGTGTGATTGAATCCCAAGCGTCCTTCCTAAACTTTTTTTCTTTGACATTGATACAACCAAAGGGTGAGATTGTGTAGTTTAAACAGTGTTCATGTAGTTTATAAATACTTCCTCTCATCGATCAGCCATGGTTGACTAGGAAAAGTATGGCAAACACCGACATCCGAATTGCTCGCATATTAGGTGCATGCAGAGAGCGATGGAAAATGCAGGCTACAGGCACTTTCTCAGAGCAATGTCCTTTACACAGGTAATAGCATGGAGATCTATACTGACCTGATGAGGCAGGAATTACTGCCTTTGTTTTGAAAAAGAAGATTCAGCATCTCAGATATGGTGACACAACAAGGTATTCATGGTCAAGTAGACTGAGAGCCGCAATTCAAAACCAGCCTGCTTGAAGCCAGAGCCTCCTCTTTGCTGGATAATCTGCTGCTTCCATGCATCTTGCTGGCTTCCGGGGTTTCTTTGACATCATTCAAGATTTGGTAAGATCTACTGGTTATAACAAAATACAAAAAACTCTTTCAAAAATGCCAGTTCTTATCAAATATAAGTCTTTCTCGTGAAGGAGGCACAATAAGAGTTTTTGGTTTCTACAGGCACCTGTACTGACAGAAAGACCTACCAAGAAGGATGCTGACTTCTCATTCTGACGCATATAAAGTCTTTGTTACGTTGAAGGTAAAGTTTCCTGTCAAAGACAGAACCTGTCCTGTGAACCCTGTAGTGCCATATAGTTCATTGCTTTTCACTCCAAGTATGACCTCCAAACACTCTAACATACAGTGTATAATTCTCAGGGCTCCCATCAAACTGTCCATCAAATGACTCCATAAAAACCAGGAGATTGATCTTTCATGTCCTGACCTTGTTCTTTTTTATTCTAAACTGATTCAATCTCTGTACATCTTTGGAATTTGGAAATGCATGAGCCAGTTTTTTACTATCATGCAAAATCAAATGATAAGCCCAGTATGCCTGGGGATGGCCTAACGTGAAAGAAGAAAGACTCTGGATGATGTGTGAAGATATCTGAAGATCAGTAAGAAAGAAAAAAAATCTACCCTAATATCTAGAACTCATAGATATGAAAGCATTGCTCAACCCCAAAAGAGGGAGAAACAAAGAAGGCACACTGTGATTTCTTTAACTTCAAAACCAGACTGATGGCTGTTTCAGAGAGGTATTGATTTCAATCTCTCTCACTTAGCATCTCTGTATATCAGCAGCCCTTGGACCAGCAGTATCCATCACTGTGGAGTTGATTAGCAATGCAGAATCTCCTACTACTCCCACCACAGACCTGCTAAATCAGAACCTGCATATAAAGAAGTTCTCCTCTCACAGGTGATTCCTATACATTGAGCCACTAACCTCTGCACAGAAGAGAACTATTCCTTTTCTTGGACTATACTAGAAATAATAACTAAAAAAATAACAACAATGTAATGGCAGAATAATAATGTTATTAGAATAATCATTGTACTGAAGTTATAACTAAATACAAAGACTGATTTTTTTAAAAAAGAATGAGAACGATTTCAAACTTACTATTTTGAAAATAAACTGTATAAATGTCCTAAACTGATTTTTTAACATTAATATAACCAAAGGTTGAATGAAAGCATTTCTTTAAGTATAGAGAGTATAATATTTTATTTATTTTAATTATTTTATTTATTTATAATTAAGTATAATATTTCCCACCCTACAGGACTGTGGTGAGAAACAAGATAATGTGTAAACAGCGCCTGGCATATGGAGGTCAATAAAAAAAAACAAAACAGTGTTATTAGTTATCATCATTAGTAATTTTTGTACCAGAGCCAAAACAGGTTGACTGGCCAATTTAACTGGCTTCCTAATCAAGTTTATCTTCTCCTCTGTCCATTTAGAGAAGTGCGGATCCATAATAAAAATAAAATTTGCTCTTATATTCCTTAAGTTTTTAGATATGTTAAATGAAGAGACAAAATAAAAGACTTTTTCCAAATACAGCATACATTAAAATGCCCATTCTAGATTCTCCTGTGACTCAAAAATACAATATTTACCAACACAATCATAATTAGAATGGAAAATGTTTCCGTTAGACTTTATCTCATGGAAGTCAAAGATTATCATAAGGTTACCATTCCCTTAGCCTTCTGTCTCATGTGACAAACCCACCACAATCTATATGTCAACATGGTTTCCATTTCTAATCCTAGCCTCAGAACTGTGAGCCATATAATTATCACTGTGTCATCTTAGCATTTGTAGGTTCCCTTGATACTAATAGGATGCAAAAGGTGACATGTGTATGGATTGTGTCAAGTTGTCACATTGCACAAAAACATGGTCCCAATCCCACAAGCTATAATACCCACCTTATGATACACAAATGTCACAGAAGTACATAAATAGCATTCTGCTGCCCGTTCAGACTTCCTTGCAGTAGGATGAGCTCAAGGGGATGTATGTGAATGAGTGATCACATGTCATATGAGATGATTAAAAATGAGTGGGTCCCTTTTAGAGATTAGTGGTTGTTAAATTATTTCATTCACTTGCTATTCATGATGAATAATAAATCACTTTCAGCGTCTGCTGCTCTATTCATTTATTACATGAGGATGTTTGGAAGCTAATTACTCTGAGATAACCTATCCAGCAGAAAAGGAGTGAGAGGAGGAGGAATCCCTGCTCTGATTGCATTGTTATTTTAATGGTGAACCTAACATTTAGCCAGATTTTTTGGGGGTTAACTCTAGCTGTATCCTAGTGTTCTTTTAGACTCTGGTAAGAATGTCCTAATGTTTGAAAGGCTGTTAGAGAGTCTTAGAGATCAAAAAGTAAATTCTAGTACTTCCTAGAACTGTGTGATTTCAGCCTCTGATAGATGTCTGGAGGATTCATTTCCTTATTGAGCATATACTAACCTTGTCACAGAAGTTTCCACAAACTCAACTCTTTCCTCCAAGAATGCAACTGATCGATTATCTCATCAGTGTTTACTGAGTGCCTACACAAAACACTGATAGAGATTGTGGAAAAGAGTATAAGCCATGTTCTTAACTCTGAAAAAAACTTAAAATCAAATCAGGAGGGTAATTCATATATGTAAAACGGTAAGATATTCAGTCATATCTACTGTGCATGAAACTTGGGTCATGTATTTTGTTAGGCCTCTTTGTAAATATTTAATTTAATCATAAAAGTACATATTACCTCCTTATAGATGAAAAATTGAAACTCAGAGAAATGTCTTTCCTATTTTCAGACATCTGCTGGGTGGAAGAACTAAGACACAAGTTCTTCTGAATTTCAAACTCATTACACCTTCCCAAACCCCATATGTTCCAAATACAATATGTGAGATAATTAAGTGTTAATTTGTGTAGCAAGAAAACTGAGTTTTGTAGTTCAGAAAAAAAAAAGAAAGCCCAAAGTTTTCAAATATGCCTTTGTAAATATACGATTTTCACTGAAGGAGGCTATGAAGGGTGAAAAAATGCAAGGGGCAGAGGAAAAATGGAACAACAGAAGCCAAAAAGCCAGAGGTCAAAATGAGAGAAGGACATGAAAAAGATTATTCCAAATTGAATGTGAAGAGACCATGCAAATTATGTGGGGGACTAATTGATTAGGTTACTCAGACAGATGGGAACAGACTTTGAAGGGTCCGAAAAGTTAAACAAGAAGCTGTGAACTGTGATACAACAGGAAAGAGGCATTAGGAGGAAGCTGCTCTTACATCCAGCAGGAATGCAAGCTTGCCCTTGCTGAAACAGGCCAGACTTTTTCTCACCTCCATAATTTTTCAAAGGCTATTCTTTCTACCTGGACTAATATAAAAATAGGAAAAAATTACTGAGCACTTAAGATGTGATAGACTCAACCTTAAGAAATGTACGTTTTTTAGGACCACTGCTCACTTTATAAGGCAGATGCCCCCTTCTGTATATGAGGCACCTAAGTCTGAATGAATTCAGGTCATTCCCCAAAGTTCCCCTACAGAGTGGCAAAGCAGAATCTGGGGGAATCTGAATTTCCCTCGTCACTCAGCTTTTACTTAAGACCAAATATGCCAAATTATCCTGCTTCCCCCTAGGCTATTTTTCCCCACCCTGAAAAATGCAGTAGAACACCACATGGTAAAATTTTATCTGATGGAAAAGTTCTAGGCATATGACAAAACTCAGTTCAAGGCTCTTTACTACTTGAGATAGCTCTAACTCTTCTCTCTGCATTCATAGTATATTGAGTTTGCTGTGGGTATGGTCCTTGTCATGGCAGAGTGTTTTTAATCTGTCTGTGTATATGTTTTCACCTTGAACTGGTCATTTCCATTCCAAGCCCAGTACTTTATGTAAAACATACACTTAAAATCTATTGTGCAAATGCGTCAGAGGAGACAAGTAGCTGAAAAAGTTGTGATAGTGAGGGCTTATGTTAATACTGGAAATGAGACGAGCAAAGATTTTGAGTGACAACACTACAGACTTCTGTTTTTTTTGTATGTGATTACCAAGAAGGAATTTTTTTAAATTGGTCTATTTAGCTGTATTGATTGAACCTCTCCTGTGTGCCTAGCAATGTGATGAGCACTTAGATGGAACAGAAGCTTCAAGTGTGATTACTGGGAAAACAGCAAGACCACTGCAGGTACACAGAAATCCTTCCAGAGAAGTGATTTAGTTGGAGATTATGTATGGGAGAAAAAAAATTCAGTGTTGAAATTGATGATTTACAAAATCTTCAAGATGAAGACATCTGCGTTTTGTTGATTTGATTTAAGACTTTGGGGCTGATACATTGGTCAAAGTGATTTATTTTGTTTTCTTTTCCAACAAGAAGAAAGGCACACATTTGTCAATGTAGGCTAAAGCTCATTTCAGCTGGGTAGATCTCCATAGGTGGCAATATAGGAGAGTAGTTTTGGATGAGCATGGGTTCAGGCAGTGCAAATCAAGATTATAGCATCATTACTGTTCCAGGGTTCTCAACATCAAACCCAAATTGTTTGCTCTTTTGCATAAATTTACATACCAAATTAAGAATTTTAATCCTTGTATGTGGGAAGAGGGGAGAAGAAATTAATAAAGGCTGCATAATTATATTCAAGCCCAAATTAAGTGGCTGTTATGCATATCATATGCAGAATAGTTTAGTGAATCTGTCAATTTAATCAAACTCCAGGTGAAGGACTGCAAGCCACAGTCAGTGGTATGCAGGTAACTGTTTTACAACTGGATCTTAGGAGGAAAAGTTATGATTTACAGGATTTTTTGTGTTCTGTGGTCGCTGTCCTCCCATCATGGAGAGTTAGAAGCTACCAGTTTGCCATGACTGATACTTTGTTGGAAATAGACGTGTCCAGGGGGAGCTCAGGAGCCATTGCGTACTGGTTCCAGAATACCACTGGCCTCCTCTGAAGGTGAAAACTTTTCAGATCTTGTCTGCTGAGCTTCTAAAATAAGAACCTCTTTCAAGACCTGGGTGTTATAGCTGATGGAAGAAGCACCAATATCTCACAGAGGGCTGTTGTTCAACTGCGAGCTGCAGTCTCTTGAGTGTCTAGAACCGGTGGTTTCTTTCGGGAAAAACCAAAGCTCAAAAGTATAAAAAAGCAATTACTTTTCTTCATGGAATGATGTGTGAATGGGGGGACATTTGTTGATGCAATAAGAACCGAATACATGCACTCTTGGTGCAATCCCCTCTGGCCCATCACTCCTGTGTAGTTCTAGATGCGCCAGGTGTGGAAAGAAGCAGAGGTCACTTTGGGGACAGCAAACAAGCACCTGATAACACTTTAATAACCTGCTTACGTGTTCCCCTCTCCTTCTAGAGTCTGAGCTCCCAAGAGCATCAATCACATCATATAATTACAACCACAGTAAGTTCATGATGCACAAGAGGACTCGAGATTAATGTAGACATTGAGAAAATAAGTGAACTTGTAGTGAAATGCAGACATCTGCATTTTGTTGATTTGATTTGAGACTTTGGGGCTGATGTGTTGGTCAAAGTGACTGCTTACTTAAGGATACTACAAAGACAGATGGAAAATATTTTGAAAAATGAAAGAATTAAATGAATTCTGAATATTACTATTACTATTATATCTCAAAAGAAACTGCTGCAAGTTAATTAGAGCAGTGCTAACTTTTCCAGTCAGGGATAGTGACAATAATCTCTTGGAGATATAAAAATCTCTGCTTATGTGTACATGTCTTGAAGCACTGCCTTCTAAATTATTGCCAAAACATAATAGATTATGAGTTTCAGAAGATGATGTGAAAAGTACCTCAGTCCCTCTGAAAATGAGATATCTTGTGGTTGTACTTCTAAGATCTATATTCTCACAGCAACTCTACCAGAATGAGTTACTTATTAAAATTTTCTGCTTAGGTTATTTCTCAGCTATTTCTTTTAAGCTTCTGCTGAACATCGACCTAAGTTGTATTGCATTCATTGGATCAGATAGTAGAATGTGTGGCTTGTTTACCATAATGTGTTGGGCTGTTGTTACATATTACCTCAATGATTTTCAAAAGCGGGTATTAAGTACGTGAGAATGATCTAGGAAATCTTTTCATGCTAAACATATTACCCAGAAATTCTAATAGGCTGACAGTTTGATGTGTCCCTTTCCTCCCTACAGGCTGAAAATTGTTCTCTCAGAGGGATATGTGCTGTATCCCTCAGCTATGATGGGATAGAAATACCAAATTTTGAGGACTACAGATTTTAAATAGTCTGAGCTATTTATAGCAAGGAGTTATAGTTAATTAGAATGTGAGAACTGAGAGGAAATTTAAGATGTTAAGTCTCCTCTCACCTTACCAATGAGTAGCTGAAGCCAGGAGAGGTCAGGCCTTTGGCCTCAGGTCCAGTGCTAGTCAACTGGAAGGCCAAGCCTGGAATTCTGATTCATTGTTTACCTGGTCAGTATTCTTTGCAGCACACTCTGCTAACTGATCATCTTTCCACAACAGACATCTTTGTGCTAGCTGCTGGGGTATGATGTTCAAGAAGTTCTCTTATCTGCTGATACCATCTTAGTTGATGTTCGGTCTGCTTATACATTTGTAAGATTCATAAATATTTTATGATTAAGTATTAATTTCACTGTCTTTTTCTATGTTACTCATCTCCTTAACCCAATTTCCTATTTCCACAGCTTATATTTTGCCATTATTCAGTAAGTGCCAGCATATTTTATATGCAAGTAGTGTTACTTGTTGAAGGTACAGTAGCACACAAGACAGATAATATTCTATCTCACAGAATTTGCACTCTAGCAGTCAAACAAATAACCAGATAATTGCCACAGAGTGATAAGAACTGTATGGAGAATTGTAGATTTTTATGGCAAGTCAAGGAATGGATGCCGCATTAATTACCTATGCTATGTAAGAAACTGTTGCAAAACTTAGTGGCTCAGCACAATAAACATGCATCACGTAACAAATTATTTGGATCAGGTATCCAGACATGTGTTTACTGGGTTCCAGATCTTTTATATGTTTGCCACTAAGTTATAAGTTAGGACTATGATCTCATCAGGAGGTTCAATTGGGGATGAGGCAGCACCTGTTGCCAAACTCATTCATGTGACTTCTTACAGGCTCATGTGACTTTCCATGCTTATTCACATAGTTACTGCATACCTCAGTTCTTCACCATATGAGTCCCATGATGTGTGAGGACCCTCTACTTCATTATTCAAGTCTGAGAGCAAGAGAATGTGAGAAAGAGTTCTGGGACAAAATTCAACTGTCTTTTTGTAACTTAATCTTGGAGTGACATCATAAATAGGAAATACATACCCTTTTACTGTACTCTGTTCATTACAAGTTAATCACAGGTCCACCTCATTTCAAAGGTAGTAGATTGCCCAAGGCATAAATATCAGGATATGGGGGTACCTGGGTTCAGCATAAGTGAGCAGGGGTTGGGGGAACCTGTAAAAGGAACCTCTGGACCTCACCATGCTGTGGAAATGGAAAATGAAAGAACTTGAAAGTGTGAAAGCTAAGCAGCAATTGTCAGGATGGTGTGTGTGTGTGTGTGTGTGTGTGTGTGTATGTACTCACTCAAGGGGTTGGGGGAGATGTCCTGGAGGAAAATAATCTGTATAAAAGCATAATGGCAAGAGAAAGCAAGTTTAGTATTGCCGGAGCAAATAAGTATAATGGGAGGTAGGGAGTGATAAAAGATGAGGTGATCGGAGAAGCAATCCAAAGAATGGGTCATGACCTCATTCATTTGCCTTCCTTTGTTCCTCTAGAATGGTTTCTATTGTTTCAGCATTGGATAAAGATTGATTGTTGAAAGATTTATCCGTCGAGATGTTTTTGAATGCCAGTAAAACAACCCCCAACTCAAACTGATATAACCAATAAGGAAATATATTAGCTTGCACCTATGCAAGAGACCATCCAAAGGTTAGAGGCCATCCAAAGTTGACTGCTTCCGAAATTTTAAGAAATTTTCTCTGTCCACTCTGCCATCCTCAGTCTTGGCTGCATTCCCAGGGCATCACACCATGTACAGCAATGCCCCATGAAAGAAGAGAGATGATCTCAGTCTGAATTTCCTACTTAAGATGGAAAAAACATTCCCAGAAGTTCCCTAAATTTTCTCTCTTTACTTCTCAGTGGTCAAGATGAGGTCATGTTTTAATTCCTGAGTCACTGGCAAGAGGAAAGGAATTACCATGGATGGTTTAGACTAATCAACTAGGAAAAGGATTACGTTGGCACATCAGTGATAAACATCCACTACAGATGGATTCAAATTTAGTCTAGATTATTTTAGTCCCTCAAGGAACTATTTTCACTGTTTGTGCTTTAGCTTTCATGCCATGGACTTTAATCAAGAGCAGTTCAAAGATTAGCTTCATAAAATCTGCTGCTACATTGACTGTGAAACTGTTTTCGAAGATATTTCTTACTTACACCACTGAAGTCTTTTATGGACAAAAAGCTTTCTCTCTTGAGAGTAGCGTGCATTTTCCTTTCTGAGAATAAGAAATGTGGAACTGACCCTGCTTCCCTTTCTTCAAGGTCTGCCAGGAAACCCCACATCAGAACTGGAAGCAAATCACAGACTTCTGTTAACAATGGCAGACTCTTGAGTTGATTTCCTGCCTGTCTTCTTGGACTTCATTTTCTGTTTCTCTATCTCTATAATCCAGAGATCAACTGATGCCGCCAAGTCTCTCTGGCTCAGCCTCCTTCTTTTCACCTCAGTCACAGAGACTCATTTCTACCGGGTTGCCATCAAAATCCCACAATGCTGAGCATTTGGGGAAATTTCTATGGTCACAGATAGCTCCTACAGTTCCATCACAATCACTTAGGAATTTCACTCACTTATGCCATCAAGTCTTCCCTGTTCCCTCACATTTTTCCCATCTCTTCCTGAGCAACACAAGCAATTTCCATCCTTGGTACATGCAGGGCAATTTAGGAATATTCCCTGGTTATTTCAATATGCCTTTAGGAGTTTTCTTTCTACTCTGGGCAGGTCGTCAATGGACTCCAAAAACAGTTCTCTCTGAAGAGAAATCCTGGCAGATAACATTTCACATGCATATATACATATATTATTATTATTATCATTATTATTAACCTATTGTGTGTGTCTTTAAACAACCCAAAGTCCTTTTTGGAAAAGGCAAGTTATAAATAACTTTCTAAAGCCTTCAGAACAATGTCATAAAGAACATCATTGACTACAAAAATAAAATGCTTGAAATTGGAAAATGTGTCTGGCTAACTAAAATATTTTGCAGATGATCTGGTGAGTGACTGTGTCCCAGATGGATCTGATTTTCCTACCTTTTTCCTAATATTTTCACCCAGAATGAGAAATCAATGGACTATAATGCTAGACAATTCTGAATCCAACATGCACCTCTCCAGTATTTAGAGATTATAATTGGAATAAATATTTTAATGTCACTAAAATATTATAATCCATTTCAAATCCTCACCCCCACTCCCAGTTACCATGCAGCACAAAAGTCAAGAAAGAATCCTTGACACGATATTGAATAGCTATGTGATCTCATCATGGTAGCAGAAAGGTTTTTAAAGATGCTGAAAAGGATACCTAACCCCAAACAATATTCTTGAATTATTCATTTTGCCACAATGCAGCTGGAAAGTGATCCCCACGGGTCTCCTTTCCACTGTGCTCCATTGTTCCTTTGATAAGTTCAGCTGAAGTCCTCGATATTCACAAACCTTGGGAGCCCAGCATGAGTATGTAAAGCCATCAATAATGTATATTTTTCCACTTTGGGTGGTGATGATGTTACTGTATCAGCACGAAAATGATCTAGGTGAATAATACGAACAATAAGAGTGCTACCTTAGATGTCCGGAACACATTTCTTCCCTGGAGCACAGACTCTTCTCCTATCTATTGGCTCATTTGTCCTTTCAAAAGAGGCACATACTGTTATGTCATTAAGTTAGTAGAGAGGTATAAAGGTTTAAGCCACCATCATCAACAGAGCAGCCAAGACTAAATAAGAAAAGGCACAGGATTTATCTTCACGTTTTCTGTACAATGAGGGCACAAATCACATTTTCTCCCTCTTGCGAATCTTCAGTAAATAAATACAATAAACTAACATCAGCATACACATATCCAGTTTACCAACGGCTCCATTTCTAATTCTCAACCCTACCCTAGGCAAGGATATTTTCATCTCTGTTTTCTACGTAAAATTGAGGCTCAGGGAGGTCAATACTTACCTGAGAACTAGTAAGTGCCAAAGTCAAGATTCAGATCTTGTGATTCTAAAGGAAGTTCTTTTGTTACTATACTTCTGATAAGAAATTGATGGACTTTTACCCTTATTTTGCCATGATTCATATTATTATGTTGGATAAGAAGAGAGACAACTTATCTAAACCATAAGTCTTTAGGCTCAACTAGAAATGTGAAAGCAACTACCATAACAAGATTTGGTTTTACTGAAAATAAAAAATATATATACACATAATAACACCAGACTTAATGGGCCCTGATAACATCTGTGAGTTTCTTATCTGTCCAGCTAGGCTGAGAAGAGGATGGAGGATCTTTTGAAGGCTAGAAAGACATGCATATCTGGGGTAAACATGATTTAGTTCCTTTAAGCAGAGACCTAGGAAATGCTAAATATTAATTATGTTAGAAACGAGCAGGTTCAGTCTGGTTTGCCATTTCCGAGAGGTAAAGGGAAAGCAAGTTTTAACATTCCGACTATAGAAGCTATTTTTAAAAAGGAACAAGTACAAGCCAAAGGCTGATGGACCTTTCAGGATGGACATAATTGCCAAGCTATGCTAGGATCTGGGAGCTGGCCAGGAGACATTGAGTTCGTAGGAACAGGCTGTGCCTCTACTCCATGGCTAACAAGAAAGAAGCTGACAGCATCCTCTGGATGCCTTCTGGAGTCAAGCGTGGTCCTAAGGACTTAATGCTCCTCACCTTCTTTCATCCACACCACATCCCTGGAGGAGCCCTATTTTTGTGGCAGAGAAAGTGGAGATTTAGAAAGGCTAAGTAATTCTTCCCAATTCCAAGCTAGCTGAGCTGGGCAAATTCGACTGGAGGCTGATGGAGTGAGGTAGGGTTACTGTACTGTGTGCAGTAACACACCAAGGGAAAAGCCCAGGATGAAGCCAGGTGACCAGGAGAAAGGGAAAGGGCACGTGCATCCTCTCTCTACTTCCAGTTACCTGGTGGCCTCTGTGCTCCCCAGTATCCTCTCCCACAGTGCTGAAGAAAAGTGAGATCAGAGAACCGGGAGAAAGAAAGGCTTGTCGAGCCCCTGCCTGGGCCCCCGCCAAGAGTCATGATTTACCACTGGTCAGGGAAACTGTGACTTGATCCCAGGTCACAGAAAGGTGACTTTGCAGGGGGCCACCTTGGCAGTCATCACTAAACCCCTTGAAATTTGGCCTCTCGGGCTTCCAGGCACATGTGGAATGCATTATGTTTCTAATCATAACACTGCCAAGGCTGTCTTCGACTAAGAAGCTTGTGCGAGAAGCCACCCAAATTAGGAAACCAACGTGGGCACAGCACAACCGGCCTTCGACCTCTCCCACACAGTGCCAACATTTTTCTCCCGCCGTCTGAGACTGTCATTTAAGCATCCTGTTAACTGACAGAATTTTTCACAAGGAAACCATTGTTTGGGGAGAACTTGTACCAGGTTTATTTATAATTGTCCTACTTCCAAGCATCACTTTGTTGTTTTCACTGTTGTTGTTACTGCGAACTAGTCACTACCCCCAGCCTATTCCACCCCAAACCCTGGTCCTCCTGGATTTTATTTTCTAGAAAGAGGATCAGAACTGCACCTGAGATTCTTGGCACAGCTGATTATCAGAGTCACCACCATTTTTGCTGGTTGCAAAGTGGATATTTGCATAAGTTCATTCTTGATGGCAAGTGGATGCAGCCACACATCTTGGAATTTGGAATGCAAATGAACTAAATGATCCAGGGGTGTCTCAGACACCTTCAGCTTAAGTTCTAGAGAGTTTGTTTCACACCTCAAACCCTAAGTCTTGCCTTGGTTCCTAATTTATCTTCCAAGTCTAGGGTTGCTCCTTAATGAAAAGACATCAAATTAACAATAGACACTTTAATTATCTCCTTTGTTTCCTGCAAAAAGCCTGTCCTACTTTAACTTTCCATTTGAGGAAACTGAGACACAGCAAGATTATATAACTTACTTTAGATCAAGTAGCTAATACATTGTCAGATTTGGAGCTGCAAAAAATCAAGGCTGAAGCACTCTCACGGTTCCGCCTCAACTTTTTATTTCGAAATGATCTCAGGCTTACAAAAATGATCAAGAAGAGGAAAAGTACCAAGAACACTCATCTGTTTGTTATTCAGATTCACTTGTGGCTAATATTTGCCATCTTCGCGTGCTCTCTCTTTCTCATCTGTATCTACATGTTAATTATTTTTGTATTATATATTATGTACAACAGTTATTATATAGGATTTTTTTTCCCCTGAACCATTTGGAATAGATCATGCCTCTGAGCCCTTACATAATTCAATGTGTATTTCCTAAGAACAGGCATATTCTCTTACATAACCACAGCTCAGCTATCTAATCCAGAAACTAATATAATTATCTAATCTATATCCATAATACAATTGTTCCAATTGACCCGAAAGCATTTTTGGTAGCAGATGTTGTTCTCTAGCACAGGATTCAATCTAGCATCAGAGAGCACGTTTCATTGCTTTATTTCTTTACTGTCCTTAAAACTGGAACATCTCCACAGTCTCTCATTTTCCATTATGATATTGACATTTTGGAGAATATAGTTCCTCCCATCTTTTTTTGCCTTAGTAGAAAATAAATAATTTGAGGTTTGTCTGATGTCTCCTTAGAATTACATTTAGCTTATGCGTTTCCAGCCAGATTAGCCGTCAGTGAAACTGTGTTTTCTTCTAGTGGTGTCACCTTCCTAAAGCACCCAGTGTTTATCTGCTCTTCACTGGTGATTGTGCTTTATTTGCCTAATCAAGGTATTGTCCAGTTTCTACACTGTATAGATACAATTATTCCCCTTAATATCATAAGCAAACTGTGGG
Organism: Solenodon paradoxus; assembly: GCA_004363575.1. Classification (NCBI taxonomy): domain Eukaryota; kingdom Metazoa; phylum Chordata; class Mammalia; order Eulipotyphla; family Solenodontidae; genus Solenodon; species Solenodon paradoxus. Next base: position 14,541 of record RJWH01001607.1, on the reverse strand, counting down.
GAGTCCATTCAATATCTGATTATGGAATAAGATATTCAAAAATATCCTATTATAGAAAATTCTTCACAGCCCCTCCCCACAATTTAGTATCCATTGGAGATTTTTGCCTGATCCAATTTCAACTAAGATATTTTGATTGTTTGATGGGTTTCTAGCTCTTAGCATACCTCCACATTCACCAGTCAGCACTTGGTATTCCAATGTAAGAGCCCTTTCTTTTACCTTCAGTTACCTTCATTTATATTTGTACCTATTTACTTTCAGTATAGTTTCATGTTATTCAAGGGTTATATTCATACTCTCCAAATTTATTCTGTTATTCAGATTATTCCAGATTTGGCAGTGGGAGCTACATCCAGTTTTCTCTCATTGTTTTGACACATCCTCATTTTTTAAAGATGTTTTCTTATTTTCTAGCATGACAAGATGTTCCCAGATTCTCTAGAAATGTCTCTCTCCTAGCCCTAGATTCGTCTGCTTTTTTTGAAGAGCTCTTGTACTTTTAGTAGAGAATGACATTAGGAACCAAATTCTGAGTACTGAATGTGCTTATTGCTAAGGGGTATTGGTTCTTCGAGTTCCTTTCAGAGATAGAACTAGGAAATATATGCATGAATATACATAAACACAAGCATACAGTACAGGAAATACGTGTATTTCCATACACGTATATGTATGCATGCATATGCATATTTATGTGAGCACTGATGTCTCCAATTTAGATCCCATTCTCTTAATCACCACACAGTCGTTTGTCCAATGCTTCTACAATAACCGGAAAAAAATATGCAAAATAGCATTCAATGTGACTTAGAGATTACTGCCTCTGATTTGTTTATGATAGCTTTACACCTGCTGCTTAAATTTCATCCCCTGTTCTAGGAGACAATAGTGTGTGTTTTTGAAGATTTACTTGTGTCTTTGATCTATAGTTTAGCTCCTTCTCCTTAGAAATCTACCATGGGGGCCAAGAAACAGAGACTTGAATTTCTCCTAGAATTTAGAATTTGTGACCACCAACTGTTTTAGGTACTTTCAGGTCATTCACATAAAATACTTCAAATTCTAAAAAAGCAGCTTATCTATCCAACCTAGGTAACTCCTGTTTTGAGTGGCAAATGAAAATTGAAGGCACAGTAGGCAAAGCCTCTTCTGGGTGGGGAGACAAGAATGGTGGTGGCAAATTCTTTAGATGTTGGAGTACAGGAGAAGATGCAGACCCTAGTGATGGACACAAAGTGACTCAGTAACTCCATTTCTTGATGCTAAATGGGAAAAAGTAAGTTTAAGAGCAAGCAGTCTTGAACATCATGAGCGCCCTGAACTGACCATGCAAACCCATAGTAGACTCTAGAACTAAATGTTATGAAACAACCTGATCAACACAGCCCTTCAGAGAAGCCCTCATTGACTTTAGCTTTCCTTTATGTCAATGTGTTGAGACAGTTTGTGATGACTGTGGAACCAGTCATCATCTGATCTGACATCTGTTTTTCTTAAGTGGATAGTCTTGGATTATAATGACTTTTTGCATGTGTCAGGTTCTCACTTATTAAATGAAAAGTCTTCAAGATTGTTACATGAATTTGAGATAGCAAACATAGCATATACTTAAGTCTTTGATAAATGTAGACTTTCTTAAGAATAATACAAAGGGCTATACATTCTTAGGTATGTCCTTAGGCAAAATAGTGCAAGGGACCTCACAGAAGGGTCTAGAGACTACTATAATGAGAGCACAGAGCTGGACCAAGTCAACAACCATTCTTTTAAAGTTATCTTTGAGTATAGATTGGCTAGTAGCTAACAAAACTGTTTCCTATGTGTACTCACCAGCATTTTATGGCAATATCATGATTTGGATTCATGTCCATTTTTATTGAATTTTTAGCTGCTTTCCTAAAAGAAGACATAACAGCTGTTAGGCTGTCGCTATCTTGAGAACATCTGCAATATTGCATTTGCTTTGGAACTTAAATGTCCAGCTCGGTGTGGTCAAGGGCTGAAACTAAATACAAGCAACCCCCTGCCTCCGTGTTCTCTGACCAGACTTACCCTCCTGCAGTCAGCTTTCTCCCTCAAAGCATGTGCTTTCCTCCAGCTTCCCCTACTGAGAATTGCACATCCACAAGCCACCCTGCAGGCTGGTTCCTTCTATGACCCGAGGATGAGTGGTAAGCACCAAGTGACTTTTGTTCTTTTTCCGGCACTGCAGACAGGTGTTGCTGAAACAGGTCGCTGTTGGCACCGCATCTCCTGGCCATGCAACACAGGACGCGTGTCTCAGGCCTGAACCTCAAAACCATTCCACATTCCAAGCTCCTTGGCCCCAACCCAGATGCCTTTGTGAACTTCACAGAGCAAGTACCTCTGACACTCAGGTGTAAGGGATAAGGTTGGAAGGGACTGTGTGAATAGCATGCTCCACCTGAATGCATTGACATTGGGTTATTTTGTAAAAAGCATAGTGACCCAAACTAGCATGTCAGCCTGTTTGTGACCCATGCCCTGCTCCATGCTTGCTCTTTGCAGATCTTAATACAAAAAAAAAAACATATCAGGAAAGTAAGTGATAGGGTCCGACTCTTAGCTCTGCCACTGATAGGCTATGAGAATTTCACTTGACTTCTCTGGATGCAGTGACCTCTTCAGCAAGACAAGGCCACAAAACCTCAAATAAGCATGAAGATCTTCAACCATTTCTTAAGCTTTAGTGTCCTTCCAGCTCCCGACCTACATCTCCAGTGTCTGCTCGTACCTAGAAGTAGATCCACGATTGGGGGACTTGACACATAATAATGTGTGCCATCTTTAAGAAAAGTAAAACAGGATCACAAATAGAAAGCTAGGTTGACAGTGAATATTTATTTTAAATGATTTTAAGAAGTCCAGAAATATCAATTTTCAAATGACAACAGAAACAGGACAACACCCAGGAACAAACTCATATAAGGTTTGTGTTCATTACCTGCTTGACACACTTCCATCAATGCCTGCATTTTATATTTGCTACATACGTCTCTGTCTCTTCTTATAACAAAATTCTGTAACATCCTTTTCTATTAAGACTAGAAAGATAATTAAGTTTTTCCTGTAATGCAGTTGATCAAAATGTATTTATTAGTAGTAATAACAGAAATGTTCTCAGCTTCACAACACACAACTGACACAACTGTGTGCATGTTTAGGATTTTTGTCAAATGTGGGGAAATTCCTTATCAGGAGTCTTCTATGTGAGCTGCACAATATCCAGCATTCAATTTCTTGGTGCAGAGACTATTCTGAAGTACCTTCTGATTTGATGCCGCTCATTACCCAGGGTCTTGGAAGGTCCTTTGGTTCCCTACAACCCTGTCTTCCCCCACGGAGAGTTTCTCAGAGGACCCTGACACAGGACAGCCACTCACAGTGCTGTGGTTTGTCAATGCCAATCCTTCATGCTGAATTACCCTTTCTGTCCCTTCCCTCTTCTCAAAGGTGCAAGCAGATTCAGTCATCCATCCTCTGCCTTGCCCTTGGCTTTAGCTCAAACTCTCAGAAGACACTCATACCCACGGTGTTACAGTTCTAGGTTCATGTGTCTACCTTCTTCACTAGACCCAGATTTCACCGAGGAAAGACAATGGATCTTTCCATCTGCCTAGCATAAGGCCTTGCTCAAAAAAGATGTCCGTAAGTATGTCACCAATAGAAATTGCTCCACAACACAAGACTGCTACAGCTCTTTACCTTTCTAAAACAAGACTTATCCTGCTCTGAATTTTCAATTATTAATTGGTGATTTTTAAAAAAGAAACAAACAACAGCAGCATAGTTGCTCAGAGGCATCTTTCTCCCTTGGGGTCAGTCTGTCCATAAAATGAGAGACTCATCCTTGGGCCATTGGTCTGCTTTGGTTACGAAGTACACTGATCCATCTATTCCAGAAGGGTTATGGAGTTGTGGTCCTGCTTCTGCTATTCTAGATGGGTGATGGAGCTGTGATCCTTTTTCTGCTTTCTAGAAGGATGATGGATCTGTGATTCTCTCCAGTGACCATGACTGGCTCTCAGGGATCCCTCTCCCCTATGTTCAAGGCAGCAGCATTTTGGAGACCACCTAACTCGCATCACATAGGTGGCCATCCTCCTTCTGAGGTGTTAGCACCTCTGGAAGGTGCAAATGGGAGCCAACTTCAGACTGTCTCTGCCTTACTTCCTTCAAAGATCTAGAAATCCTTCCAAGAAGGCTGAGCAAAGAAGTCATCACATTTGTGAGTCCCCTCCAGTCTCAGAGAGAAAAAGGGAAATGAGAAAAGAAAGAAAAAAGGGGAAGGGAGCAAGGAAAGATGAAAAAGAAAGAAAAGGTTGCCTAGGACAAAGAAGCTCAGAAATTCAAGAATACAGAATTCTAGTTGCCCTTCCTAGACTGGTGAAGGATACAATTACTTTTTCATCAATTTTCTAATGAGTCTACACAAGCAAGGACATAATAATAATAAAATAATAATAGTAATAAAATAAGGCACAGGTTGATTTCCATGTTAACTTATTAATACATTAGCTTGCCACAAATGTTCATTCAATGAATCATCAGTGAATGAGTGCTCCAGGTTAGTTCATTACCGTGAAACTGGTGCGTATTTTTTTTTTAACTACATAAATATAATTCAGGGAAAATAATGTCCTTCTCTTCACAACTATGCAATGCAAGTAAGGACAGTGATTAGAAACCATTCCCTTAATACACTGGGAAAATAAAGACTTGATCTTTTCTGCAACACAATCGCCCTTCTTCCTCCACTAAAGGAAAAGATTTTATATTGTTTACTACATAAAGTGGCTAATATTTACACAGTATTTGGCTTTTACTGACCTACTTGATTCTGTAGTTATATTACACAGAGGAAATATAGAGAACAAAGCAAAGTTATTTTCCTCTTAATCAGAACTTCTTTAACAGAAACTGTATCACAATGCTTTCATGTCCTTTATCAAAAAAACGGATTTCCAGAGTGACATGACTCCTGATCTAATGTATTCTTCCAAGTAAGGCTGATGTTTATAGTCTAAGGAAGAAATGGAGAATCCACTCCCTCACATCATCTGGTCATTAACTTATGTAGCAGAACAAAATTGCCTACCAAGTTCTTTTCTAGTTAGCAGGACTTATTTAAATTCTTTTCCCTCCCCCGCATCCTCCTTTTTATAACCAACAGCAAATTACCAGTATTGATAAACCATTAGAAAATAAAATAAGAGACAATTTTATTGACAGCTAAATGAAGTAATGCCTGGGTTGTGTTGGTTTTCAGCAACTGAGCTTTTTGTATTCATTAAAACTCTGCAAGCAGCATGTGTTAAATTTTTGATATATGCAGTGTGCACTGAAATCTTTATCTGCATTAACTGAGACACCAATTTGCACCCCTGTTGCACCCTAATAGACTGATTTATTGTGGTTTCCCAAGGCCTACTAATGAAAGAGCTTGCAGTTTTTTAGTGACCTAAATCAATTTCATTTTGGGATGTGACAGAACTTGTCAAGGTCCATGCCTCTCATTTCCTCTTTTGTCAGTGCTCATGGATGGGGACAGATCGCGTGAGCTCCTGTGTTGTGAGCTGCAGTTGGGCACTTGACAGATTGGCATGTAAACTGGGGACTGCTTGGGCATCTGCACAAATTCAGTGAGCAGAATGACAAAGAAATATCACCGGATTTCCCCAACAGTCTTCAAAAGGGAGTAATGCCTAGAGAACCTTTCTACAAAAATAAATAAACACGAATCAAAGGACAAAAACTAAACTGGACAATGCTGACAAGCACCAATCTCAAATGGCCATGTCACCAGCCACCATTATTCACAAGTTCTTGCCCCATCTCATTTGATGGTTTCTAATTTTTTTATTCCCTGTTTGAACTTAATTTCTGGTGAGTCAGAGGGGTGTAAGGAAGAGTAATCTAATTTTGTTCACTGACATATCCTAAGTGCCTGGAATAGAGCTGTAGCTCAATAAATATTTTCAGTGTATGCACTTCCAGATGACAGAGAGAAAAGAAAAAAATTCATTCAACAATTACTTATTTAACCCATGTTTTGTTACCATACTGGTCATGGGATATTTGAAAATTGATGAAATCTATATTTTTCTCTCCAGAAAAAAAAATTGACTGCTCATGAACATTACATTTTCCATACAATTTCAGATGTCCCTAAAAATCCATGCACAAATCTCAGGATAAGAACACCCTCTGGATCACAATGGAGCCAAAAAAAAAAAAGAAGAAGAAGAAGAAGAAGAAGAAGAAGAAGAAGCAGATTGCTAAATTATTAAAGTTGGGAGGTGCAGGCTGGGAATGTGTGGAGGGTGGGAGAGAAGAAATTGATCCAATTTAATAAAATAATTTTTTGCTTACTGTTCCTAGATCTTACATCAGTCAGTCAAACCAAACTTCCAGGGATTAATCTAATAGACTGATCACTGTTTGCAGTCCCAGAAATTTTAAAGAGAAAATGAGCCATGAGCAAGTTTGTTAAAAACCACATAAAACTATCCTTTTTTCCTTCCAAATTTGGTAGTTGATTTGTCCCCTTGTGTGTCTGAGTTCTGTCTGTAGCTGACTCCTTATGGAGGGAGTCAGAAGATTTAGGATCTTCTTATTCTGAAGTCGAAAGATCCTAGAATTGTATTATCCTCGTCATTTTGCTATCTTAGAAGTTTTTCCTTTGAAGCTCAGGGACCTCTGAATGCTCAGGGAAGTCTAAGGAACAGACCAGATCAGCAGCTGCCCTTCTTATAGAGTGACTGCTCCCCTGCTGGATGGGGCAGATTTTGCCTATTTCCATGGCTTGTTATCTTCAAGGCGCTTCTGAGCACACCCATCAATCTATCAGATCCATTGTTCCATTGAAACGCTAACATTTCCATATCACATATTGCATAAACTAGGTTTATTTTTGGTATATAGTTTCAGTCCCCAGAAGCTTAAAAAACTGAATATTACTCCACAAAGCATCCTGAGATGATGACTGTCAAATTTTCTCTTGCTCCAGAAAAATCAGATATAGAACCAAAAGATGCAATCAGGATTATGAAACAAAAGTCAGTTATGAAATCCTGCTAAACTGGTAGAATTCTGCAAAGGAATCTGCTGATCCAAAATGTAGGAGAAAATTTAATTTAGAAATAAACTTGATTTAGGAGTCTCTGAATATCACTTTCATAACAAGAGAGAGGTCTTTATTATATTCAGGCAAGTAAGGCTGTAAATTTTAACTTTACCACTAATTGACAGGGTAACCTCGGCTAGTTACTTAATTACTTTGGTCTTTGATTTTCTTACCTTTACAAGGAAAGTAATTACCACCTCTGAAATGATGGATGGAAGGATTAAGCAGGATTATATCTATAAGACATTTAGGGTGGGGCCCAGGAGCAAAAAATAAGCATTCAGTAAATATAGAAGTTTCCTACTTGAAATCAGCAAAGGGTAAGCTGACCTAAAGGCTGGTCAGGGGTCTGACAAGATGGTGGTGGTTTGTCCAGTATTCCAAATCAAATCAACTCTTGGTAAAAATCAAGAGATTTGTCTTCAAGAGTTTCCCTTTTGAGTTCCTGGGGAATTAGTAAATGTGGTTTCTCATAAAAGATGAGAGTACAGACAGGGAAAATGGTAGTCCAAACACATAACAGAAGAGGCAAAACAGTTGAGGGGAACTTAAAAGTCAAAAAGAAAACTAAGATCCTAGTCCAGCAATAGTAAAATTTAGATGTCATTTTAGAAGGAAAGATGAAGACTATGAAAAGCCAATGAAGCCTTCAGTATGTCTTCTCAGAACAAACACTGCAGGAATTGCTTATAGTGAATGAAAATATACCCAATTCAAAACAAAAGAAATACTAGAGGCTCAAAGCCAGAAATTATTCTTGATTTGATTTTTTTTTTATGACACTAAATTTAACCAACTGGAATTTTTTTTTAAAATAACATTCTGTTCAACTTTCAAAGGAAGAATTTGCATTTAATGGGAAATGAGCACTTAATCACCAGGGCGTGGCTTCCTGTTCTCTGCTTAGTTACTCTTGAAGAAGCAAGACACACATTGTGTAGATATTTCTCAGGATTGAATGACTGGGGCATGTACAGTTTGAAGAGCAGGTTAATGTTTCTACTCCAATCCCAATTACCCGATAGTGACTCCTCTCTGAAGGAAGACCACTAATCTTGTTTATAAGGATGAACCAAGTCAAGAGAAAAAGCGGAGCTGTGGGGTAAATGTCTGGTATCGTTAAAGCTATTGTTAAGGAAAGACTTAGCAATCCAGGGATCAAAAAGTCAGCAGTAAGTTTAAGCAGAGAAACAATGTGCTCAGGGCGGTTTCTCAAATTCTTGCTGACCTTAGGAAAGAGAAGGGCTGATCAAAATGCTGCCAGATCCCGCAGACCAACGAAAAGGAGTACCAAAGGAAAAAGAACCCAAATAACTCCTTTCTAAGACAACAGGCAACTCTGTTGCTAAGGATATCAGCAAGTTAATTAAGGAATCTGTTAGTGATGAGGCTGGCACATCTTCACTTCCAGAAAATACTGTTTGTTAACACATGAGCATAACTAATGGTTGCTGAATGGTGGCATGAGTTTGCAGATGGGAGAATAGAAGATGTCTTCTTAGCTCTTACCCACTATATCTTATGTTCCTATACTATATACTCTACTATACTGAACAGAAAATAGTCCTGATACTGTTTGCTATTGTGGTCTCTCTGTGAAGAGTCCTCATGGAAAGCTCAGATTCTAACCTGGCGTGGCTATGACCCTATTCGCTTCATTTCACTTTGGAGAGTGAAAAAGGAAGCTTCTAACTGTAACATATTTATCAACTGTATGCTGTGTCATTGTGGAATCTTTTGATTGCAAGAGAGAGAAGCCCAGGTTTAAACAAATAAAAACTCATTTTATCAAACATTAAGATACTGAGTATAACACACACTATTATTTATAAACCACTAAGAAAAAAAAACTTGTCAATAGCATTGACACAATATCCTTTAATAACTAATTTTTTATTCTATGCCCCATGAAAGGAAATTAAAAACTCATTTGAACATAAAGTATTATCATATATATATATATATATATATATATATATATATATATATATCAGACCCTTGGACAGCACAGATTTGAACTGTGCAGAGCCACTTATTCTTGGATTTTCTCATAAATAGAAAACACAAGTTTATGGTATCAATAAATACAGTACATTACTGTCAATATATTTTCTTTATGATTTTCTCACTAATGTTTTATTATCTCTAGTTTACTTTATTATACGAATACAGCATGTAAAACATATACAAAATATGCATTGATTGACCAGTAAGGTTTCTGGTCAGTAGCACCGGCTATTAGTAGTTAAGATTTTGGGGAATCAAATATTACACATGGATTTTCAGCTGTGTGGGAGTCAGCACCCCTAACCCCTATGTTGCTCAATGGTCAGCTCTACAATATATTATATATTACAAATATATATAAATACATATAAACATAAATCAAATATATTGATTCATTTACTTAAAGCCACCTACCACAGTTCGAATCTTCTGAATCACTTTTAAAATTCAGAGCCACTAATATCCATATTTTTTTACCCAATATTATGTTTTATGATATCAAAAGCATTGGTAGCATGACATTTCTTAAAAGATCATTCCACTATTGCCTCTTAGATGTTTCTCCAAGCACTGACGTTCATTACGGAAGTTTTGATAATGGTGTGTTTGTTATTTTTCATCTTGGAAGGTATCATTGGAAGGTGCTCAGGCAGAAAACAATATCCCTAACTCTAACATCCTTCAGTGATTTGTTGACTGAATTGTCAAGTTGCTACAGTTGCCGGTCATGTCACAGGGAATAACAATCAAACTGACACACGCACAAGCAATGACAACTATGTCAGACGGCCCCTGGCCAACAACGATTGCAAGATATTATCATGGCAAATTACATTCTGATGTCAGAGATGTTGAATTATGAAAAGAAAATACCACTAAGAATCTACAAAATACATCATCTTACTTAACAAAATGCCTAGGGATATGATAACTCCAAGGCAGGTAGATCCGGTGACTCAGTGGTGTCATCAGGGACCTACATTCTTTTCACCTATCCACTCGAACTCAGCACAGTATCTTACTTGATTGCCTTTAGGGACCTAATTGATGGTAGAGTTTCAGGGTTCAATTCCAGCCTGAAGTTCAGAGGAGGAAGAAGGAGTGTGTGTTCCTTTTTATCAGTAAACAAAATAATTCCTTTAGAAAAAAGTTCCAGTCATGGAGGAAGAAGAAAAAAATGAACACTATTGTTCAGGTGTATCTCATTGCCCCTTTACAGGAATTGGGGCTTAATGTAAGCAGATATTTCAGCTTGTCAGAAGATAACGGAGAGCTGGATCTTTCTGTGGGATACTCTGATTTTTAGAACATGTGTCCGATTCATCCATTTTCATATCGCACCATGTTGTCTGCAGACAGCACTGAAATTCACAGAGCTTAAGTCCCAAAGGGTTCTACAGGACCCTAGGTTTGGTGAAAAAACTGAGTTACAACCCTTACAGCAATTTTTGAAATGTAGTCTGTATCTAGGACCATTTGCTGCCAGCAGAGATGACACAAATAAGACATAAATGACCTCCAAGCCGAGAAACAGGACTTGTACTGTTGAATCTTTGTCATTACCAATGGACAGACTAAACAGCTCTGAGTTGGTTCACCTAATGCAAGTGTCTTGGGTCTTCCCTTGGAAGTTCTAAACTGACAAGCAGTCTTCGATGGCACCACAGAACTATTAGGTGTCTTTCAGCAGATAACTCAGACCTCAAGTCTTACTTCAGCTTGGTGACCATTCTCCCATGCCCTCCCTTCAATCTCATGTCATCCTGACCAACCTCCCCCTGAACGATGCCCTATTCTGCCCTTGGCACTAACCCCTGGCCACTCCTACTTGCCAGTTCCTTGCTCTGACCCACTTTGACTTAACTTTTGCTTCTAATTGATTTGGACCAATAGTTGTGAATGCCACCTCTCTTTTGTTTAAGCCATTCCGTCATTCCAATTTTTTCTATAGTGTCTTCGATTAGCTGTCTACCTATTTCCTCCAGATCTGAGTCTGGTTTCACCCATGGCTGCATAATCTCTGCCACATCTGGGAAAAGCCTCACAAACTCCACAGGCCAAATGAGCAGTCAGAGTTCTTGTGGGTGACAGAAAAGAAAAGGTTCCTTGCTGGTATCTACTTTCCTTCTTTCCTTCCTCTTTCCCACCCTCCCACAGTTGACTCCTTCCTCCTCTTCTTCAGTCTCTCCTAGAGAATTTTCACTTTTAAATAATCAACTCTGCAGGAAATGCAGGATTATTATAAAAAATAAATAAGAAATGGCTAGAACTCATATTTCCACCCCCACGAAAACATCACTGCAAACATTTGGGGGCACTCCCCAGTTTCTTTTCCTTTTGCAGCTTTGCTGATATTTTTTCAAGGTTTGTTGGTTTTGTTTATTTCTGTAAGGTTGACATCAATAAGCAATTTCCTTATGACCAGTCTCTGACGATCTGTATGTATTATACCATTAAAATGATATATATAGCACCCACTTAAAGCAAGAAGGTATAGATATGTAGACATACATGTATATGTATATATATTGTCCTTATCAATGATAATCAAAAGCAGAAAGATTTTTTATCCATTTTTAAACCCTCACAGTTCTTGCAACACAGTAGGCAAAAAAAGTGAATATTCCTAAATATAGAAACATAGCTGCAATTAAGTAAATGCACTAATTTTGGGTACTATGCAGTGCTGCTTCAACTACTTTAGATCTATCTATTCGTGTTTGAGTAGGAGACTCCATTTCACCCTAAAAGCATCTTGTTTTTCTGTAAATTTGAATACCATCTGGGAGCCCTTACACAGCTCCAGGATTTGGGTCCTTCCAGGAGGATCAAAGCAGAGTGTGGCCTATAGTAGGCGCTTAAAACATGTTTGTTTTTGCAGCTTTCTGGTGCTACAGACTGTTACTTCCTTAGGCAAGAATATCTTGGTTTTAAAGTGTCTTTAGGAATCTGTGCTCTTGTTACTTAATTACTCAGAGTCTCCTTAACTCTCAACATGCAAAAGAAAGGTGACTTTGAATCCATTTAAAACTTGCAGTATTTCCATCAGTAGAATAAACTTTCTCTCCTCTCTCTCTCTCTGTCTCTCTCTCTGTGTCTCTCTCTCTCTGTGTCTCTCTCTCTCTCTCTCTCTCTCTCTCTCTCTCTCTCTCTCTCTCTCTCCTCTCTCTCTCCTCTCTCTCTCCTTACAGGAGTTATTGTCATATCCTGGGTATTCACTTTCATTTCTCATGTTGGTGTCTCAACAAGGTTAACATTGCAAAACCAAGCTTTCTTTCCTTTAATTCACTTAAAGAAAAAGTCATGATATTTTAAAAATAAATTAAAATTATGTATACCTCTATCTCCTTGTTTGGATTTGCTTCAGAGCTAATTTCATATCTAGACTTACACAGACACACAGACACACACAGACACACACACACCCCAAAGATCTTTAAATTTACATATAGTTAAATTCCCTCACATAGATAATGGTGATTAGCAATCAAGAGATTAGTAGACTGTACTGGGAATAGCCTCCTTCTCTTCATGGACTGATTGCTAGTTTATTTAGCTACTGGATACTCTCTCCATTAAAATATACTAGCAGAAAAAAAAAAAATGACTTTGCTACATTTGACAAAGCAGCTAACATGCATTTATTTGGTCTGCTAATCCCAAAACTAAAATTTGAGAGTAGTGTGTTTTTAATCAAATCTTCAGTATGCCAAGTAGTCAGCCCAGTACCAGCAATCCTTTCTGAGTCATAAATGCCAACCTTGCTTTGCAGCTAACACTGCAATTTCATGGAACCATAGAATTTTAGAGCTGGAAGGGACCTTAGATTATTTCTGACTTGACCTCCTAGCAGGTTTAAAAACACTGCTTGAAAAATACTGCGTCTGTAACTTTTCTTTTGCTAAACCTTTATGCTCTTTAAAAGAAATGAAACTTCTGATCTAGATGTCTTTTGTGGGGCAGTTCGTGAAAGGGTTGTTTGGTGGACTCCTTTCATGCTCATGAAGTCTGGATGACTTTTTGTGCCTTTTGAAAAACACTGGTCAATAAAGTATTTCCTGCAAGTGAGGACACTTGGAGGAAAGGAAGAAGGAAAAGAAATCACCCTTTGTTGAGCGCCCAGTAGTTCAGGTATCTTAGGTACATTCTCTCTTTTGATACTTGCCTTTGACAAGTACTATAAAAAAAGAAAAACAAAAATGAAGTCATCCCAGTCTGGGTAAAAACCAGTATCCAGAGGTGGTCGAAGATTGGGCTGCGGTACATGAGAAGGCTGAGCATGCTCAGGCAAACCCTGACCAGTCACCCACGAGAAGAAACTGAAGCGACACCTGCAACCAGAGAACGCCCAGAATTGGAACTCAGCCAATCACCACTTGCCAGAATCTCCACCAATTTGAATTAGTCCTGACATAAAGCCTGATTTGCATAAATACAGCTTGCGTGTGAATATCCTGCCATTTTGCATAGAGCAGCAGCCCCACCTGGGCCCCTCCTCTTGTGCTAATTGGGTCTATACTCTCCCAGCTGCATTCCTCAAACCCCACATAAGTGCTTTTCCTTCATTCTAGCCTGACCAGGCTTTGGCTTCTGGATTAATAACTATAAAATGTCTCCATTTTGCAATTAATGAAACTGAAGTTCAAAGAGTTTTGACTCAATATCTCAGAGTTGAGAGCCATAAAGCTGAGAATTAAACTCTTGCCAATCAAGCACCATATATGTCCAGTGTTGTGTTCTGTTTCTCTTGAGTTGTATTCAAATACCTAAACAGAAAAGCACTCCTGAGATTCCACATGGCTACATGGGTGTACTAGCTGCTTCCCATGTGGTAAATATTCAAAGTATGCTGATCAAACATGTTGAGGAGAGGAGCTCATACTTTCTTTTGTTTGGTTGCTTGATAAGTATAATTGAATGCACTTTGTAAAGGGTTCCTTTCTATCAGTTAGCAGCATTGCCTCTTTAGAAGCAGTCTAATCATGCTTGTTGTCGAAGAGAAGAATCTACCTGAAAATTCTAAGAGTACAAGGTACAAGGCCAACCAAGGACAGATGCTGAGTTTACACAAAGATTTTAGATAATAAAGTCTTTGAGTGAGATAGGCAGGTAGATGGCTGGAAGGCTTTCAGATCACCCAAAACACTGAAATAGGGTTTTCTTTGAGATTCAGAATGAAGTCTAGCTGTTGGGGACTTGGGCCAGGCCACAAAGCCAGGCTGATGCAATCCAACAGAAAATTACACTCAGAGGTACCTCAGCCACTGCCCTGTTTGCCTAACGGTCGCCTCCCTATTTTCATAAACAAAGCATAAACATTAGCAACCAAGAATATTAGCAACCAATCAATTAGTAACCAGTCAGAGCCTTGATCACGCGCACTA